>CM076573.1:932250329-932587646 GCA_034641835.2 Pinus albicaulis
TAATGAAATTTTTCATTTTTATATCCTTTGGATTCTAGAAGCATAAGTTCATATAGGAATATGATGGTTGAGCTAAGCAAGAGGTATAAAAGTGAAGTAAGGATCGAACCCTAGATCAAGGTTTAGCATCTAATGGAAAGGTGAGACATCCTTCCCACTAAATTTGGAGCATGGATGGAAATAGGCGTAGGGATCAAATACTTACATCCCTAGATGCAGTTCCAAAAAAATATCATACAATATTTGTCAATAGGTGGTTGTCCAATAAATTCTTGGTTCCTATACTTGGTCACATGAAGCTTAAGTCCATGATCTAAAGGGTGTATTGCGCATCTCCACTACCCCTAGTCACAGGAGCTTTTCATTGTCACATCTTGGTCCAATTGTGAGTGGCAGATGAAGGAATTCCTATCAAGTGTAATTCATCAATTAACATATTATATCCCCCCAATAATTTCGTTATCGATCAGATAATTTAGAGAGACCCAAAGTGATTTTTCCACCTTTAGCTTGAACTGGAATACAGTATCATGGAGCATTCCAGAAAGATTTGTGAGGTGTTTAAATTACATATGTGAAAATTTGTGAACCCCATAACCTAGTTAAATCTTGGATAAGTTGGTGGGGGTTAGAGTGGCATTTCAGTTTTCAATTTCATTATGTCATTAGGTGTGCCTTGGAAGGTTTGATCCATTTAAAATTTTGGCAGTCTACAATGTTGTGTGGATAAGCGGCTTTAGGTCTTAATCCCTCAATTCTAGAGCATGGTCACATGCTAAGTGGTCTTGGTCCCATGCCACAATCACATGCTAAAAGAAGTTAAGAATAATGAGCTATGATTATTGAATTTTGAATTCAAGAAAAAAATTATACTAAAGTACTAAAGTTTGTTATAGATGCCTAATTTGGTAAAAATAGTTTTAATAGATTAAATTGGCTATTGAAAACATATATAAATAAAAATAAGGTGATGTAAGAAAAGTTTTTTTCTCATGCAAATCACCGATAAATATATCTTATGGAGAGCATGGACTAAGAGCACTACATTCAAATGAGCTATAGTTCATGATTAATGAGGTGAAATAAAGTTGCACTATAAAAAGAGAAAGAGTTATGATTTGAGTAGAATTTTTGAGATAGAGGAGGCAGTGTGATGTTGCAACAAGGTTAAGTATGAGGAAAGAGGTAGTGTTGTCCTGAAGGTGAAATACACGGAGTTCAAATATTGGAAGGAGAGGTTGTTGCAAATAAATAACAAAAAGGAGAGTAGATATGAATGTTGAGATCAGACCCGAGCTTGAGGAGAAGAGATGTTAGGCAGATCTAAATGATGTGGTCAAATATGGGCCAAAGGAGAAGTACATATTTGAAGAACTAGTAAATAACATGGTTCAATAAAAAATCTAAGAGGGATTTGAATGTTAGATCAAGGAAGATAACAAATATAAGATTCAAACAATTTGTTTTTTAATATTTTAATTAAAGATCCTATGGGTCTATCTTTGAAAATGAATGAGAGGAGGATATAAGTGGATGAAAAATTTTAGTTCCTATAGATTAGGGGATTGGAGTCTCCTTTAGGCTAGTGCCTATAAATATCAAGAGGATGGTGCCTACAAATAGTGGGCGTTGTTGTTTCTAACAAGTTGTTGAATGCAAGAAAAGGGTGTTGGAGCCTCAAATAGGTTTGAACCTATATAAATTGATGTAATATGAATTCGGTTCTTCCATTTGCATCATAATAAAAATAATTTGTGGTTTTATCTCATATGGGTTTCCTTTCAAACTTCAAGTGTTCAAACATTACATGGTTGGTGCATTCATCTCTTATCGAATGTGATTGATTTAGTAAATAGTTTAAAAGTTATAAGATACTAACTCAACCCCTTCATAGTATCTTCTTGGTTTCCAACAGTAATTACATAAAATTAGATCAAAGGTCTAGATCAAGTTATTCATACATGTAACTATTAACCAACTAGATCATTCTTATGACTAGAATACCCTCGAATAATAACATTATATCATTCAAGTGAAGTCAAAGAAAAATAAAAAAACTATAGTTTTTATTTTTCTAAGTAAAAGTAATCTATTAACAGAGGAAATTATGTACAACAGACCATAGCCGGATCATTGCCCAGTGTTGTGGCATTTTGAACAGGAAAAAACCAGTGATGAACACTACCCTTCAGGAGGGAAACCAGTGTTAAGTAATTTTCAACAAAACCCCACGCAGGGGAGTCATTGAGTTCTGATTTTGGACAACAGTGCTGGCAAAAACTAGGACATGAACTTCGGAAAAAGAAAAAACAATCCCAAGAGTAAGGGCAGAAACAGTGCAAAAAAACCAGATAGAAAAGGTAGTGCTACTCATTAGGATACTCCTCAATGACCCTGCACCAGAATTCATCCGGTTCCCCGTCACTCTTGTACAGGTCCTCAATTGAATTGACTACCTTTCTGGAGGTGGAATGGTCTTGCACCTTGCTCACTTGACCCCCATCCATCTACGCCATGCTCACTTGCTCAATGTCATCATGCACCATGGCTCCCTCCTGCACTCCACACGTCCGACCCAGCAAGACCTTACTCTCCGAATCCTACGAAGCCTTGCTTCCTCTACCCTGCAAGTCCAAGTTCTCTGGGGGAAACTACCCAGCATGCAGACTCAAGGACAGAACCTCCATGTTGCTCAGCCCCGCCAGGCAAGAATTGGGAGCAGCACCTTAAGGTTGTTCGCAAAAAGCAACAGTGATGGAGGTAGTAACCTGAGGACGATTGAGGGAGCACTCGAAGGAAAAATGTGCTATGTGGGTCTGAGCGGGGATAGGTGGAGGAATGGGGGAGTCAAGGTGACCTCCTGAGCGGAGCCTATGACCTCTCTGAGCACTGGAGTGACTGTCCGAATGGGAGGAAGACGTAGAGGAGGTGCTAGAGGTGGATGGGGAGCGTCGGATTTGGCGACGGGTGGTGCCCCTGTGACATCTCATTCTTTTCCGAAGGCACAGCATGATCTCCGGCGTAAGAGAGGGACTAGTATGCAAAGGAGGGGCCGAGCTAACAAGGGACAGAGGAGTACGAGATTGCAGGGAGAAAGAGGAAAACATACAGACTCCAACGAGAGAGTGGTGATAATTATGTCTGAGGTCAAGAGAACAATTTAACCTGCTTCTCTTACTAGTGGACGTGCACATGCTAGAGAGACCAGCATCCAGGGCGCATCGCTGAGCAACAGACAAAGGAAAATTCTCCAAACCAGAGCAGCGCTCCATGGTATCAAGCCAAATGACCATGCGACGATAAACCCTTTGCCATGAACCAGCAATAAATTGGACAGAAGGTCGGGCCATGTCGCAATACATAGGATCATGTCGAATATCGAAAAAGAGATTGTAACGAGTGCCAGGAATAAATGCCATTAAACCCCGAGCAGTCCACTTTAAGAGCCCTATGTCAGCATCCTCGCAGGTGGGCAGGTGTCTCACTGTCCTGCGGCCCTCCCGTCCCATCACCTTAATCACTGGCTTCTGCACCCGCATCCAGGAAATAAAAAACTATAGTTATCAACCTTCAACTTTGAAATTAGAATCAAACATGAATCTATATGCTTGAGTGACTTGAAAATAAACTATTTGAAGATAAATTCATCCTTATAACATTGAAAAATATTATATCCATTTTACAATGGTGAGTATAGAGAACATAACATATCACTTCTTATAAATCCATCATTTACAACAATAGAAATTTCAAATTTTATCATATATTATAAAATATTTTCTATGTCAAGGTGTTCACTTACTTTAGTCATATTGGTAGAAATAATGCTAATTCTATATTACTTTTGATGAATCTGGTGACTAAAAATTTAACCCCTTTGGTCACAATGTTTTTTTTTTATGAGTAAACTATTACAAGTTAAATTTCTTTTTATAACTTTGGAAAACCCTATTCTTGATTATAAATATAAATTAAAATGATGCAACTTCTTAGAACATTATGAACAATCTGTTCCGCACATCTTTCAATATCAATTTAAACATGAATGCATACTTAGACTTGATGAAAATTCAATTTTAGGATGATAATTAAGATAGCTCTATATAATTTGATGTATTAAACATTAATTATTGTATATTAAATTTTTTCTTATAACATTGGAGCACGTTATATCTTATTTATGGTGTTGAACGTAAACAAAACAACTCGTTATAGGTTATTGATAAGATAACAATTTTTAACTTTTAACACTAGTCGTAAAATAATTGCTACAAAAAATTGTTGACTTACTTTAGAAATATTCACAACACGAAATATTAGTTTAATTTTTTTGCACAAAAATTTTATCGTATCTCATTTTTGACAAATTTGAGACTTTTTTCTTTACTACTTTCCAATATATAAAATAAGTGCTACACAAAATTATTGATTTACTTTAATAATATTCACAACAAAAAATATTAATTTAATTCTAATGCTACAAAAATATTTTAGTATCCCATTATTGACAAATTCTATGACTTTTTTTTCACTACTTTGGTCACAAATATTTTATGTACTAATGAATTATTACAAAATGAAACTCTTGTAACATCAAAAATCCTTATATTCTTATTATATTTGTAAAAAAACAATACTATTTTTTACAATTTTATAAATAATGAATTCCTTGTAACACCATTTCAATTACATGTACATTTCTTATCAAGAAGACTTAGACTTATGAACTTTCAACTTTAAGAATAGAGTGAAACTTAACTTTAATAGACCTTCACTAAATACTTCCATGAGTTACAAAGTAAACTATCAAATTTATTACTCTAAATTCTTCTCTGGCATACAAAATCAACATTACAACCATGACTCATAAATATTCATCTTTATAACTTGCTAAAACTCTACATTCTTTCCTGAATTACAAAATAAACCATTAAAACCATGACTTACAATGTAAAATTTCAAATTTGTGTGTTTGAATACATAAACATAGTCTCTAAATTCTTCGATGACTTACAAAATTAGTATTACAACTATGACTTACAACATAAGCCTTCAAATTTATGTCTTTGAATACATAAACATAGTCTCTAAATTCTTCGATGACTTACAAAATTAGTATTACCACTATGACTTACAACATAAACCTTCAAATTTATGTCTTTGAATACATCAATCGGTCTTTAAGTTCTTCGACTACTTTAAAAGTAGCATTACAACCATGACTTATAACATAAACATTCAAATTTATGATTTTGAATAAGATAAACCAAGTAAAAAAAAATCTCCACAGAATTAATAATACAACTATGACTATTTTTAACATAAATCGTCAAACTAATAAGTTTAACTATGTAAATTAAATCTCTAAGTTCTCTCATGACCTATAGAAAAAATATCACAGCGATAACTTACAACATAAGCTTCAAAGACTTTGAATATATAAACTAAATCTCTAAATGCTTCCTTTATTTTCTTCTTCCATAGCGAGTGTCATTCAAAGTCCTCCCTTTATTTTCTTCTTCCATCGCCAGTGTCACTCAAGGTCCTTGGCTTTCAAAGTCAACAGTCTTCAACTCTGTTCCGCAACGTGGGAGACACGGTGAACGGAAACGCAAAAATATAATCATGGAAAGCTAATGAACTTTAACCTATTCCGCAATGTGGAAGAAATAGTGACGAACAATCCTTCAAACTGATTCCGTAGCTTGGGATAAATGGGAAACGAAATGGCAGAAAACGAATGATTGTGCAAATGTTTCTCCTTAACTGAGTACAATCGTTGCAATCACCATTAATTAATTTACCCTCCATAAATCAGTTTATTTTCTAAATACATATATACTCTTGTGGTTATTAGTAGGAATCTCACCGTTGACGAATTTTCCGTCCACAAATCCATTTATATAAATTAGTTTATATATAATTAATTAATTAATAATTAATAAGTAATAAGAGTAAACGATATATATTATCAATAACAATAGAGGAAAAGCCAATACATATTTCTAACATAATTTTACTTAGAATAGATCTAGACCAAACCACCATAACCAGCAGCTTTATAACTTCACTCCAGAAATCGTTTATATATTATTTAAATTTGTTTAATTTATTTATTATAACTATGTATTTTTATATTTTTTCTTCTAAAATTTAAAATTAACATTATAGCCATATGTTTCACAACGCAATTCTTAATGTGATTTCTCATTCCTAATTACAAGTTATAAATAAAATTATTTTAGATAAATTATAATTACTATCTAATTTTAAATATATGTGATGGTTTTTTTATTATAATAGTTGATTTATTTAATTCAAATTTAATATAAATTAAATAACAAGTTATTAAAATTAAAAAATTATAAAAACTGTAATGTTAAATTATTATTATTCAAAAAAATATTATTATTTTTGTTTCAAGTTTTAAAGAACTATAGTTTCATCACGATCAATATATTATCTAGATCCGCTCTGAATTGAATTGGTGACTTCACATCAAAAAGTGTCTTAAAAGATTACATGATCATGTCTATCCGAGAACAATAATTCTTTTCCTAAGTTTGGGAGTACTACATCTTCATCATATCCAATATATCATCTCCATAAGAGCGAGGAAGCGGCGAGGAATTGAACTCATGACTTCACATCAAGGAGTACCTTAACAAAACAATCTATCAGTGTGCAAAATATCACCCCCATCTGGATGGGGAATTGAACCCATGACTTCACATCAAGGAGTGTCTTAACATAACAATCTATGAGCCTGCCTTTATCCAAGACCCCGTGGACCAAATAATATTCTTAATCATGGAGATTTACACATTTTATTTTGGAGATTCTTAATCTATAATTTTTTTGTTTTACTATATCATGCGTGAGTACTAAGGCTTATTGAGCCGAGAGGCTCATTCTAGACAATATGTGTTTGAGAGGCTCATTCTAGATCCCAATATGAGAATATGTGTTCGGCTCATTGTACATCCCAATATGACAATATTTGTAACTTTGTTAGTCCAATTGTTCGTTGAGTTGAAACATTCCTCTTTAAAATAAAAATATAAAATGTTCTCTAAATAGAAGAAAATAATCTAAACTATAATAAGAAAAAGTGAATATGTTGTAAAGTAGAAAACTACAATAGAAAAACATTATAATACAAAAATATGATTAAGGTGTTTAAACCTTTTACTTTTCAAAAATGTTTCATCAAGAAATTTAAATAAACTTTTTAAAGACTTTTGTTAACTAATTTATGTTGATATCAATTTCATATATATGTATATATAGCAAAACAATTTGATAAAATAAAATATCTTGATGTTGTATATAAAGGAAAATATTCAATGTGGGTTATCAATAAAATATTTTAATATGAATTAATATTGGAATACACGTAAAAAAATATTAATAATAAAAAACCATTTTAATTTGATTAGATGTAGATATTATGTAATATATTGTATTGTAGATTATGTATATAATATAAATTATTTAAAAAATATTATATATATATGAGGAAAAAGTTAGGTTTTTATTGTTAAAACATTTTTTTGGACACACACACACACATATATATATAACTTTTATAAATAATTTTTCACTCGAAAGAATTTTGCAGGTTAAGTTTGATCCATTTCCGCTCATGTCAGATCCGTGATCAAGATGCATCTATACTGGTTAATACCACATATCCTGAAATCCATAAGTCACTCCTTACAAAATTTATTTATATAATATTTTTCTAATTAATAAGTTTACTTAAAGGGGGAATAAATTCATAATTACTTATGAGTTAAATCTCAACATTTGATTTTTGTATTACTACTAAGAATATTGTAGAATATTATGTGGAGGTTAAATTCATATATGTATTTTGTGGATCAAAATGATATTTTCTTTCTTTTCTTCTTTGCCAAAATTGAGCCAAAGTCACAGCCATCTTATTTAGTTTTGAGATCTATTCATAATAATTAAATTACAGTTTAAAAAACACTATTAGAAAATAGACAAACTAAATGAAACAATTCTTAACTTGTGATTATTAATTTAATAAAATATATTAATTTACCATTGCATATTGTTTCAAATTTAAAAGATAGTCTTGCATGTAGCTTGGAAAATAAATATTTTCAAATTACAATGCTAATATTTAGATATCTTTTAATTTTATTCATCACTGTAGTCCAAATTTTTATAATTATAAGTAATTGAAATCATATATGTATGTGAAAACGGTTTCATATAAATTTAATTTTTTTTTTTTTTTTTAAATAGTCTATTGTAAATCCACACATGTTCAAATCCTTTTGAATAATATGATTACCATAAATATTATTGTAAAAACTTTGTACTATTAATATTCTTGTATTTACCCCACTTTCACTGATGGAAAAGTTTATTTTCTTAGCGAAGACTTATTTTTAGTTACATATTCATTATTATTTTCTCTCATCAATATGCATGATATGAATTCAAACTACAAACTAAAATATTTGTATAAATTGTTTTAGTTTGTATAAATTCACAAATTATAATTGATATATAATTAATAATTAATACTTAATTTACTATTTTTTTATAGAAAATGAGAATCTTGTGTGCACGTATATAATAATATATGTACTCCCTCACAAACATGCCACCTTTCTTTATCCTAGGGAAATATTAATATTATTATAACAAAATACAAATTAATTGGAAACTTCAACTGTGGCCGCCTAGATCAAATCTTGATAAATCTCTATAATGTTAATAATCATCTTTCATATTCTTTTTATCAATGTCATAACAAGTATACAATATGAGATAAACTAAGATACTTGCTATTACAAATATAAACTAAACTTACACAGTGAAAAACAAAATTAATTATAATTAACATTAGTTACTATAGTTGGGAAGTCTTCTTTAAGAAATATTCAAGTCATCCATTAATTTATTGACACCAATACTCCTACCACTTTTAAGGAGCTAGTTCACAATAACCTACCAATTATTTGAAAAAACTTAAAAAAAATAAAAGAATAAATCACAAATATTATTCTCTATGAGACTTGGAAATAATAAATAAAATTTGGAGCTCTATTTCATAATATAGTTATAGAAATTGAAGAGATTCATTAAATAATCAATGGTCTCCAACCATTATGATTGGATGAGCATGATCATAATAGGTTGTGTTTCTTTGTATAATTAGTTTAGTTGTGTATAATTAATTTAGTTTTACACGTGATTTCTATTCTGCTCGTGTGGTGGGAGACTCGGGTGGATTCTTTGGATCCTTTTTAAAAAGAATTTTTTTTGCGTCATATTGCTGTAGGAATATGATTTACAGTAATTATTTCAGTATCAACGTTTCTAAGTATATATCAAGACTCATTGTTGAAAGAGAAATTTTTGGCAAAAAAATGTTTTATAGCAAATATTTACTATGGTCTAGGTAATGTAATTATGAATAACAAACCGGACCTCTATTCTAATATATGATCAACGTATTGGTGTTTATGGATGTAGCATGACATATATATTTTATTTTCACATTGTAAATATTTATATTTAAAAAAATATATTTCTTAAATTTGGTTTTTAAGGTGAAATATATGTATTAAATGTGTATGTGGTTTATTGTTATTTTATGTATTTATTAAGAATCGATTTACAGCAATTAACTATAACTATACAAGGTTAAAATATATATATTTATTGTGAGAATAGTTTAAGTTTAATGGGATGTTTTGTGGTTAAGATTTTTAGCTTTAACCTATGGTAAATTTTGTTATAGTGGGAAATCAACAATATTAGTTCTCGGGGTGAAATGAAATAGTGAGTAGCTCAATAATAGTGATGAGTAATCTTAATCGATATATTTTTAATGTATGGAAGATCAAAATTAAATATCATTTAGTTGAAAAATATCATTGGATTACTATTGATTTGGGTACTTCACAAATAGGGATTGCAACACGAGATTGGTCCAAGTTGGATTGGAAGGTGAAATTTGAAAAAAAAAATTGTCTTTAATATTTAGTAGTGACTCAACATTTTAGAAGAAGCTATAGTTAAGGAATTATGGAACAATTTAATATTTTCTTATTAATATAATTTCTAAACCAACTAATTGTTCCAATGGAAAAAGTTGTATAAACTAAGTATGAAGGGTGGAGACTCAATGATAGAGCATATAAATTCCTTGACTACTATGGTGCGTTAACTAATATCTATTGGTATTAATATATCAAGTGATGATAGGTGTATCGACTTGCTGTGTTCTTTAACTATGCTCATAGGAAGGTTTGCATGTTTCCATAGGTAGTAATGCACATACGTTAAGCTTCGACAAAACAATTTCATCCTCGTTATTGGAGGAGATGAGATAGAAAAACATGCAACGTCAAAGAAGAAATACCTTACCTATAAAATGATAATCCCTTGATATAAATACAAATAACTCCTCAATTTGGATATGTAGATCTATAGGATGGACTAAATTCCCAAGAAACTTTATAAAGGTATGTTGGATATTTGGAAAACAAAGGAAATGAAAAAATCATTTCTGATCCAAAGGTTCAATGGTGGAAGTGATCTAATGATGTTTCTTCTATAGAAGCAAAAACCTCCTTAGATGAATGACGATATGTGTACCTAGATTCATCAAGATCACCTATAAATCATGATACATGGTTTGTCAACTTATCTTCACCTTTTCATATGAATCCTCGTACAAACTAATTTTATGTGAATGGAATGTATGTCGGTGATGATGCTTTCCTAGTAAATTGCATCATAGCTAGAATCATAAGGCAATGAAAATTCAAGTTGAAGCTCATAGATGGAAGGAATAAAAATGTGTCCAATGTTGTAAACATCCTAGGGTTGGTTACAAATTAGATTTATTTAAAGAATTTTAGTGATATATGTGTAGAAACAATGTTTTAAAAGGAAACTTACAGGATGGTTCAAGGAATAATCATATTGTTGCGGGGAGATATGGTTGGAACTATATATATGTTACTAGGATGCACTATTAATAATGTATGCATTATTTCAATTGTTCCTAAGAATGAAACAAAAGAAGGAAAATATCATATAGTCTATAAAGAAAATAATATGATGTGGTATCAAATATTTAGAGATATAAAGGAGAAGGGTGTTTGACTACTACAAAACTATGGTTGATGACATTTATAATTATTCTTCATATTTTTATTTATGTAAAAAATATTTATATTATAAGAAAAATTAGGTGAGATTCTCCTGTGGTGCTATGAGGGTGGAGGGGATATCATACCTCGAGGATACTAACATTTTTGGAATTATGTCATGTAAATATGTGTATTGTATCTGATTTGTAGATGAATTCTTTAAGAATGCATGGATTTATTTCCTCAATGATAAATTTTAAATATTTAACAAATTTAAATAGCTGAAGTGTCTTTTGGAAAATCTTACGTAGAATAAAACTAAGGTGATGAAGATCGAGAATGATGGAGAACTATAAAAAAAATGAATTTGAGGGACTTTGTAAGAATTTTGGTACATAAAGGTAGAGAAATAAACTATAGACACTTGAATAGAATGTTTTTGAAAAAAGGATGAAGATGACAATGACGGAAACAACAATTAGCATCCTCAGTGGTGTCCAGTTAAGATAGGAATTCTAGTCATAAGTAAAAAATAAAACATGATAGATATTGAAGTGATCACCCTCATCAAATTGGATGGGAAAAATTCACGTGAACTATGGATTGGTAATAAAATTAAATATTGTAGGGTCTTTTTTGTGATTCTTATTACATGTTCCAAAGGAAAATAGGAGTAATTTTAGACAAAAACACATAAAAGGTGTATCATTGATGAATCTAAATATGGTCTAAAGGGTTATAATCTTTGGAACCTAGAAACTAACAATGTTACGTATAATGATAATGTGGTTCTTATATAAATAAAGATTTTTTCAAATTTGAAACCACACTAAGGGAAAATTTACTAGAAAAAATTGAGTCCGAATTGAGGGACAACGAATCAAACTTTGATGAAGAATAGAAATTTGACGAAGATGAAACTCATACTCATATACTGAGGAGAATTATTTGGAAAGGATAGCTAGGTATGTATACCCCACATTATTTCCATTCCAATCTTTCCTTGAATATTATAAATTATTATTCTATAACTATTAGGGAGGAAGTGGATTTAGAGGATGGAAAACTCTAAAAAAATTACATGGTTGAATAAATCAAAGCCTTAGAAAAGAATGATGTTTGGGAACTAGTGGAGTTGTTGATTGGAATAAATTCCATAGTAAAAAGGGGTGTTTAAGGAAAAATTCAATGGATAAGTCTCCATGGAGAAATGGAAATATTAATTGCAGGTAGCAAGATTTTATTCCAAGGTAGAGGGATTTTCCTTTTATGAGATTTTTTCTACTATTTATAAGTTAATTTCTATTATATATCCTTTAACTATTTTTTTTACTTTGATTTTTGAAGTAGAACTGGTAGATGTGAGTATAATATTCCTAAATGGGGATCTCTATGAAGAAACCTACATGAAGCAACTAGAAGGATTTTCATTGATAAAAAACAAGGAGTTGGTATGCAGGTTGAAAAGGTCCCTTCATGGGTTGAAGCTATCACCAAGGATGTGGTATCAGTAATTTTATACGTATATATTTGGACTTGGCTTCACGAGGAGTAAAATAAATAAATGTGTATATTTCAAATTAGTTGGTGATATTCTGATTTATTTGGTCTTGTGAGTGGATATGCTACTTATCAGAAGCAACAAGCAAATCAACCAAGATGTGAAAGCTGATATTTTCCCATAAATTTGACATGAAGGATCTTAGTGATGCAAATTTTGTTTTGGGAATGTTAATAAGAAGATATCAAAAAAATAATAAAATATATGTAAATCGAAGGAAACATGTGAAGATAATATTGTGTAGGTTAAATATGAAAAAATGTAAATTGGTTAAGGTCCGTATTCTTGTATATGTAAATTTATCTTCAATTTAGTTTCTCAAGGTATGTGAGGAAAGTAACATGTTTTTTTCTATATGCATGTACAATTGGTAGTTTGATGTATGGAATCATCCTTACTAGACCATACCTTACACATGTAGTTGGGGTTATGAGTATCTATATGTCAAAATTAGGGTAGAAGAATTAGGAAATAGTAAAGCTATTATTCATGTTTTGTATTACATTACTAGTTTTAGATTGTGATATCAAATAAAACTATAATTGGATAGACTATTTGATACATATGTGAATTGATTTTATGTGGATTGGGTTGGACGTTTAGAACGCAAACAATCTGCAAGAGGGTATGTGTTTAAACTATTTGGAGGAGAAATTATTTGGATTATCAAGAAGTAATTTGTAGTTCCACTCTTAGTTATAGAACTTTAATACATGGAAACCACTCATGCCAGCAAGGAGAGATTATGTTTACAAAAAATGTGTGTTTGGTTGGTACAACGAACTATAGAAATAGCTTGAAATAATAAGAGTGCAATCTTATTGGTGAATAATATTACTTATCATTCTAATACAAAGTATATTGATGTTCAATATTACTTTGTGAGATACAGGGTTGAAAAGAAAAAACTATTTTTGGTGAAGGTGGACACTTTGAAGAATGTTGCAAACTCACTAAAAAATTTTGTGAGCACCAAGAAGTTCCCTTGATGTAGGGAAACAATGGGCATTGGTATCATGGTTTTTTAATCATGTACTCCCATGATCCCTTATGAAAAAACAAAAAAAAACTGACGAAATTTGTATATGTATTATATTATTTGCATTACTATCCTCACATATGTTTTTTATGTCTTAGTATAGTAGAAGGGTCACAATGTGGGAGGATCCAACCAAAATTATCTTTTGATATTTTTTTTTCTCCATATTTGGCACATGGTTTTCCTTTTTGGTAGTATTATGGGACACGATTATTTTTTTCCATGGGACAATAATTCTGGTTGATGAACTACAATTGTATTATAATACAATATTAATGGATTTTGGTTTTATGAATGAAAAATGGTATATATATTGTATTACAACATCGTAAAGTTAATATACTGAAAAAACTTTCCAATTGCTTCAATTTTAGATTTCCATAAAAAAATAATTGTGTTAATGTGTGTGTGTGACCATTGCATCTTTTCTATTTTTATTAAGAATATGTTTCTAACATTTAACTATATAGGGTTAAGGCTAACATAATAATATATTTTATAGGTGATTAAAACCACATTTTCTTTTTCTTTCTTTGATATATTAGCTTGTTTTCCCCCTTTTCTCATTCCTTATCATTTGTCTTACAATTCTCATCATCATCTCGAAATTCAAATTCACCTAAATTTATATCTATGTCTATATGTGTATAAAAAAAGCATGATAATTCAGAATAATTAAATAATTAGTGTAAAATAAGTACAAAAAAAAAATATAATAAAAATCAAACAGGATTCACAATATACACAAACATAAACTTCATATAATTTTTTGAGCGAACATTATTTCTCTCACTAATTTACACTTCCATATGTAGAAATATAGACTCACAAAATTATTTCACTGAAAAATACTCTGTTCCATATGCAAAAATATAGACTCGCAACATTATTAGTCCCTACCGAGGAAAAACTCTAGAAATGGATTTTTATGTTGACCATAATTAAATTAGCATTGACCAGTACAATTTTTAATGTTTAACTCTATAAATAAATAAAGTATTTTTTATTTCAATTTCAAAAAATAATTTTTTAGTATTGCATTTGCTAAAAAATGTGTGTCTCCTTTCAAGGTGGCTAACATTTGTCCAATATTACCCATGAAATTTTGTCACCCTACAAACTAGCCAATTTTCATGGGGATTATGCTTTGATCATGTAACTTGATTAAACAAAATTATAAAATTTGATACATATGAGTGTTTTATGGTGAAAAATCATCACCACATCTTATTATCCTCACAATTAAGATTTTTCCATTAAGTGGTTACAATCACAATTACAATTAATTGGTTACATGTCAGTTACCATTTGGCTACATCTATAGTAGAGCCTTCCCTGTTGAGTGTGCCATTTTAATTTATAACATCGAATTCCCGACAATCGGTTGCATATTATTATTCCGAAATAGAATCCACCACATAGTTATTATAAATGATCTTGCAAGTTACCTGGTCAGAACTAAATCCATCCTGACTTTGATCCTCATGAACATTAGAATGCACAATTGAAAAATGTCGGTCGAACAACTTACTTTGAGGAAAAAAACAACCAAAAATGGAGGAAGAGGAGACAAAAACTCATTGTAAACATCAAATTCACAACCAAAAGTTCCGTTGAAATTCTTAACATGTGGGGTAGGAGAAGATCGTGGTAGATCAATGGATGGATTGTCAAGTTCTCCAAACTCAACTTGTGTAAATGGATTTATTTTATGAGAGGGAGATGAAGAGTCACTTGGAACAATAACTTCCTTAGTCATATATTTAAGAGCTTCATAACCAATGTCTGTTGGGATACTTTCCAAAGATTCATATTCTTTTGAATTCACTGAAATACAAATAGTAAATTCAAACTTATCTTTCATAGAGTTCTAGTCAACACCATACTCAAAAAATTCATAACATAAATGGATAAAGTGATCATGAAAATCATTAAGAGATTAATCAGTTCCTTTTCTGAGATGCATGATTTTCTTATAAGTAGATTTACAATCATACCTATCAAACGCATGGTACAAATCCTTGACAAGACGTTCCAAAAATTGAATATAAGTGGTGATAAATGTGTATCACCATTCCTTAACACGTGCTTTGAATGTGAGAATGAACAAATACAAGCAGTATCCTCATACATAATATATTGATTAGTGGAAAATTCGATAAAGTGAGTGGTGTGCTTGAGAATGGTTGTTCCACCCTCGCCATCGAACTTCATATTTTTATTTCTAGAAAAAACATGACAGGGTTAATATATGGGAAGAAGCCATTTAAAAAGTAAGGAAATTTTAAATACACTTCATAGGCTCAGCTTGTCATATGGCCCTCCTTGTAGCACCAGAAACTTTGATGGTGATGGACCTTGGAACATTCAAGGGATCTACCCGATTTGAAGTCTGAATTAGACCTCACACCATTTGGTATAGGAGTTGCATCCAAAATACGATTGAGTTTCCGCACTAGTATTTTTGAATGTTATGCCTTGGATATAAAACATGTGGAATGATGTGTTAGTGAATTTAGTGAGATAGGTGTACAACTTTGTGGAGGGTCAAATATGATGCATCAAGGGCTCTAAAAAAAACAAAGGTAAAGTGAGTGAGCCCCTTAAAATATTGTAATACTACACATGTTGAAAGGAACACGTGAGCATAAAAGCGATCATAAGTTATCCTGCAAAATAGTTCACAATTCAACCATGATGGAAATATATGACAACAGACATTCAACAAGATTCATACTAACGTAGACAAAATAGCTCATAAGCCTTAGGGTAAATGAGATAACATATATTGTAAAAGTAACAATAATATTCCCACTATACGCAAAACATATGCATGAAAATGTCTCAGATCTGAGAACATGAAGCCAACACCTTCTTATCCAAATAAAGATACTCCCTCTATTCTATGGAAAAGCCAAGGCTTTAAAAAAACTCCCAAGCTTCTAATCCTAAGAAAAAACCCCAGCAAAAATCTCTTTACATAATCAATGAGGGTATATTTATAACAAAAGTGGTGACTATTCATCTCCCTCTGTTACTCTTGGACTTCCCTCATGACTGGTTGAATTCCTTCAACCATGACCTTTGGACTTCATTACAAATTACCCTTCACATTCCAAAATTGACACTTGGAGTTTCACTTATTATTAATTACAAAAGAATATTACAATATTTCTCATACCCATATAACACAAAATGGGGTAGAGTCAACTAGACAACATAATAATAAAAATACATGTTAAGCTTTAGTTTGGGGAAACTCTAGCTTAGCCACCTCCACCTATAGTTTCTCATTCATATATTGATTACAAGATTTATACTACGCAATGACTTCCCCAAACTATGTGATGGGATCAGGCTGGAAGCAAACTCTATCCTCCATTGCATCTGGGTACAGTAATTTGAAACCAGTTTGAATTTCCTTCCTCAGTAGGAGAAACATAATGTTGATTTTGATAGAGCCACTAATCTATTTATTCATATTACTCTCGTTCACCTCTAAATATTCCTTGGTTGTGATCTATCTGAGTTGGTCCAAGTATGCTTCTACATCTCGCCTGACCTGATTCCTACGTTTGGCGTCAGTGAGTGAGCCATTTGAAGGATCTTCTGTGATTTCACCATGAAATCCACCATGTTTTATAACCATGCATATTAGGCGTTAATGTTGGCAATCAATGTGTAAATTTTTTTGTACTCTGGATAATCATCCAAACTTGTGCTTTCTCCAAATATTCTTATGGCCTTGTTTTCTTTCCCAACTCGGATGGTGCCCCTTTATTTTTCATTGACCATTCAGGTATGGTAGAAATGCATGTGTGGAAAACCTTTAGGTTCTTAGAATTATCTTTTCACTTTTATTGCATGTCATGTGTTGTAGCTTGTTTTACTTTTCTTGTGCTCTCTCCAACTAAAATTATTGTTTCCAAGCTTGTGACATCTCTAGCCATTTTCTTTGATTGTGGATCAAGTTATAAACTAATAAATTTTGAAATCCATAGCCATTTTCTTTTATTATGGATCAGGCTATAAACTAGAATATACTCTCTCTTCAGAAGAATACATTATATATTGGATGGTGGGAAAGGTTACGATAAAACTTGTGCAGAAAAGCCTTAAGGGTTGTCTCAACTTACTCTATTGTTAATTACATAGTGTGAATTTTGTAAAACTATAATCTACATAAGGACTAAGTGGGTTTTTTATTTTGTAAGTTTTCTTTGGAATTGAAAAATAAAAATAAATTATAAAAGCTAAAATTATGTAGTGAAAAACTTTGTTTAAAATTTCAAAATAAAAAGTTGATTAAGTTTGACATCATATAATATGAATTTTGTTTATGATTATAAAGTAAAAAACATATAAGATTTTTTTAGCTACAATTAGGTTATTAAAGATATGTATAAAATTTTTTGAACCAAAGAAATTTGATATTCATTAACAAAAAAAAATACTAAAGAGTATGTATGTAGTTACAAATTGGTATGTAGTTAGAAACTATTACAATTAAGTAATTAAAGGTAAATTTAGTGCTATTTAAGAAAATTTGAGAATTATGAACATTCATCATTATTGCTCAAGATAAATCATGTCCTGTGAAATAATTTGAAAATTTAAAAAAATCACATATTTTTAAACTTTTCATTATTAATTTAATTTTCTATATATTAAGAAATACTATTCATGAATAATAAAATAGTTGTAACATATAAATAATATATAACAAAAAAAACCATGTATTTTTGGAATAATGAAATAGTTGTAACAAAAATAATATATAACAAGAAAAACTATGTATATTTGGGTTTATGAAAAATTAGATACATTTTATTAAGTAAAATTTTAAAAGAATAATGGTTATAAACATTTAAAAATAGTTTTATTAATCAATTAGTTTAGATCTATATTATTTACAATTCTCTTTTTACTTTAAAGGTGGTTTGCATATCAAGATATATGATCCCTCTTGGCTCTTGGTAGATCTAGAGTTAAATTTATCTAGACCATCTTAATTTCTCTCTATAAATAAACTACATTCCACATGAATAACGTGAGTGAATACCATGGCATGTTTTTATAGTTTACTATTATTTATTTTATTATTTTTATTTTTTATTGTATTTTGACCTAGTTAAAATGTTCATTAAATTATCTCAATCTTTTTATTATTTTACTTTTATTTTTATTTTTGTGTAATTTGGCATAGTCAAAATGTTAAACTAAGATTAAAATATAACAAATTTTTAATAACAACATTTTAACTTAAAAGTCGCCAAAACTTAAATTCAATCTAACTTATTAAAAAGAAAAAAAAAAACTAAAATTGTAAAAAACATATAAAAAACTATTTGCTTGTGGATCTAATGGCCTAAAACATTTCAATTGTCTAACATTTGATCCAATGACTCAAACATGGACACAGTGGCACCTAGGGGAGTTGGTGTCAAACAAAAATGTCTTACCCCATAAATATTAATCTAAATAGGATTTAAATAGAAACATACAAATTAGAAATTTTAATCAGGCTTAAATAGAATAAATCTTCATAATTTTATTTAAAATATCATTTTCTTATTATATTTGCAATTTGGAAATAATGTTTATATTAATAAATAACTAGATTTGTTTTTTGAGTGGATTGTGTTGTTGAGATCTTTTTCAACAACAATCTTTCACTTCAGAAATTGTTGGATATCATAAAACATTATTTATGTGACATGTATTTGAGTTTTGTGATTGAATATACAAATTAATTTGTGATTAATTTGTGCAACATGTATTCTCCTATAATTTATTTCTTGGTGTCAATGCTTCCATGGGCTTGAGTCCCTCAAGGAAAAGCCAACTAAGATGGAAATTTTTTAAGGATTAAATCCATACTCTATACAGAGAGTAGGTGTAGGTTAGATATTATTGTGTCGAGTGGGATGTGATTCTTTCAAGAAATCACATATGGTTGATCTCGTTCAATGTAGAAAGGAGAAGAATCGAATCCCAACGCTGCACCAACGTATGTTTCTTCGACTTGTGGTCGTTTGTGGGAATTTCTTCTAGTTTTCATTTTCATGTTGCACGCATAAGGCTCAAAAGGTTACCAAATCTGAATCATGACCACCTTATGAACATATAGAATGTGAATTTCATGGTCCAACTTTGAGAGAACCCACTGATGACATGTTTGATTTTTTCGTGGCATGGCACAGCAAACAAATGTCTTATATTTCCCTTCGAAATTGACCCTTCATGGTATCTCCTGTTCACATTTGGAAGGTTTTTCCACTGCAACTCAAAATATTGTAAAGCTTAGCCACTACATACAACTTCCCGACCTCTGTAGATGGAGACTTATGTTTGTGAGCAAATGTCAGACCGCGAGAAAATTGGAGACTATTACAGAGGAAACTACGACCATGAACTGGATGGAACTCTTATAAGATGTTATCAATAATGTGCGTAATGTATCTCTCCATATTGTTTATGGGATGCTAGGTAGATTTAAAGTAATGCATTGGACTGCTTTCTGAGAACATCCCTACTCTCACGATCGATATTGGATTGTCCACGTCAAGTGACTTAATGTCGTCATGAGATTTAATCAGTCGAGGCTGCTTGAGAACAATTTTTTGGTGTCCTTTGGAGAAAATTTTTTGGCATAAGATTGATCCTTACATAGAAAATTCAGAGTAGCGATATAAAAAAAAATGGATTTATCAGTGTTCGCCTCTGTCATGACAGTATAAATTCATGGTTTGTCCGAATGCATAAGTTTCGTTATCATTATTTGGTAACATTGATGGGATTGTGGCATATGTGGTGAATTTCATCTGCATTTATGTTATAAATGGTATTTATCAATGGGCCTCGAGAGTGGTCGTGTAATTATTTTTTTTTTCTTTGTAAAATAAGAAGTGAAAAACCAATTCTATAGAACAGAGTAATATTCAATTCAGTGGTTCTTGCTATATACGATGTGACATGAACATTTCGCTAATTTGGCTATGCTTACGTTATATTATAAAGCTTACGGGTCGTGTAAAGCCAACGTGAGCTACAAGTTATTTTTATGAGATCCTTTTGTGGTATTTTATTGACAAATTTTGAATACATTCAGTACCTAGATAGCTAGATAATTTTTAGGGATAATGAGTTACATCATCTCACGGATGGGAGCTTGCCCATAGGATGGTTCGTTACTGGGATACTTTTTCTAACTATAGTTAGCTATGTAATTTGTCAAAATTAAGTATGTCAACATTTTTGATGATGAAAATTTCATCAAAGATGGTCAAAGATAGTTTCGCATTAAATGGAGTTCAAGTGACAGCTAAAATATGAGGCGGCAAATAAAGAGTGATGTTTGTAAGATTCCATAGTGGATGTGAGTCATGATGAAGACTAGCAATGTAATGATGATGTGACTTACATGTGAATTGTAATTTGTGTTTTTTTTTAATAGTATTTGTAATTATGCAATTTAAGAATTAAATGCGAGGCTCATAAATAGCACACATTAGTAAACATGTACATTGGTGTGTTGAGTGGATTTTGTTGTCAAGATATTTTCTCAACAATAACCATTTATTGTGAGAAAAAAACTTTCGGTAAAAATCACATCCAAATAAATTTGGTCGACGCGTTTCAAACCAACAAGTGTGGTGATGAACCACACTTGTTGGTTTGAAATGCGTCGACCAAATTTATTTGGATGTGGATTTTACCGAAAAAATTGTTCTCACAATTTATGGATCACAGAAGCAAAATCTCTAAAATAACCATTTAGTTTAGAGATTGTTTGATCTCATAAAGCAGTATTTATATGGCATGTATCATAGTTTTGTGATTGAATATAGAAATTAATTTGTGCACCATGTCTTTTCCTCTAATTTATTTCTCTATGGCATGCATGTTATTACCCATTAAATTTTTCCTTCGATTAGGGATGAATTTGTTTTGCAGATTCTCTATAGTTTAACATTATGGATTGAATTCTATTATTTTTTATTAACATTTAATGTTATTTAGCTATATTATGGTTTCTTTAGATATTGCTTTGTAATTAATGTTATTGCGTCATTTTCACAACACAATGTCATGATGATAACTTTCACATACTTTTCTGCCATAATTTTTTGATGGATTTTCAATATTTATGCCATGATTCTTAGATGAAACCATCAATTACTACCCACCATAAATTAAGCAAGTATTTGAATAAAAAATGGAGTGTAAGAAGATGTAAATTACTAGGAGTTCTTTTTGTGTTTTTGAAGCTTGCCATTTTCTTACTGAAGTGTGATTTTACAAGTCATAGAGATCTATGTTACTGATCTTCATGCTCAGAAACCAGAGCAGTAAGAAATATTGAATGTCTTGAGGTTAAAAGTACCCATCTTAGACATTTTGATAGAAAAAGAAAAAAAATTCTCCAAAGAGCATGAGTATACATGAGAGCATCGATATAAGAGATTTTATTTCCAGTGTGATTACAACTTAAAAAATACAAAAGTTCCTTAACCATGACATTTAAAACAAAACATTGAGATACCCAAAGAGTTGGAAAAATTTTGGAGTTAGTCATACAGTTCGATTCTGGCTGCTGTAAAGATCTGACGCTGCCACGATCAAGCCACAATCCTTGAAAACATTTGCAACTACTTCTGGGTCACAGATACAAACATAAATTTCAGTTGCATTACATTACTTTCCAATTTGGAGTTTCCAATAACCATCCAAGCCAAGCTATCCTTCTAATGGGAGTAGAAACCACAAAATTCTTGAATGGGAGAAGTGATAAGACCATGAAGAAATTAGAATCATCAGTTCGGTGAAAGAAGGTATAACAAATATCTGGAGAGAAGAATTGTTCTAGTCTTAGAAGAAATAATTCCTTTGCTCCTTTTCTCAATTACATTGAATGTTAAAATTGTAATAATTATAGGCATAGAGCAACTAGGTGTATAAATTTAAATATGAGACCTCCCTCTTAGACTAAAAATGAAGAATAAGGCACTCAAACATGGAATAAAATAGGTGTAAAGAAGTACAAGAGTGTGTATTTTCACTCTACGCTAAAAATCAGGGAAACTCATGGCATATTGACAATGGGTATTTGATGCACATGAAAAGAGATAACAATAATAAAAATAGAGGAAAAATTAATTTAGGAAGAAACAAATACATATTCATATCAACAACATAGGAAGCATGCTAAATAGAGTAAAAAATCAGTAGAGATACAATTTTTCTCATAATTCCAAACAAACTCAAGTTAAAAGAACAACTAGTAAGAGATTGAATTCCTTCGGAATCCTCTCCTCATATAGCTAGGAAAATAATAAATGAAGTAATCCCGATGAAGGTGGAATTAAAATATACAACTAATTTTCTCCCTCGATGGATATCCTTGAAGGGCTCAAATACTATGATATTGGACAAGAAGAAAGTAATTGTAGAATTAGTTGAATATGCTCTCTAAAGAAAACCAAGCAAGGAGAAAGCACAAGAATATGGAAAAAGAGAGAAGAAATGAAGGAGAAATATAGTTTATCATTGTCTGGTCAAGACAAATAGGACCAATGGCATATTAATATATTGCAGGTGTTCAAATCACGTGACCGGAGACAAAACAAAATGTATCTCATTGAAGGAAGTCAAATGTGGTATCGTTATTCTTAGAGATGATTCATTAACCATAATAATGAGAAAAGGAAATTTAGTTGGCCTTACAATGAAAATGGTAAGGCTAAATATGTCTTGTTTGTTGAACATTTAAATAAAAATGTTATAAGTGTAATTCAAATGTTTGATAATGGAGATGAGGTCATGTTTTCTTCTAAAGTTTATAAAATAAGGAAGGGATAATATGCTAGATTGGTAGCAACAATAGACAATACCTAAAGCAATGCATACATCCTTAATAAAATTAAATCAAGATATTGTGGTATAATTTTTACCTCTCTCATATTATTAGTAAAATAAAAGTGAGGAATAGAAGCACCTTATGTCACATGAAGAAGATAAAAACCATTGTGGGTGAGTTGCAAGAGAAGACTGATGAGTTGAAAAGACGAGTGGAGATGTATTAGAGCTAGTAATTGAAGGTCATTTTGTTACAAATAAATATGAACAAGTGTATTGAAATAAAGATAAATTCTTAGGAATATAAAACAGGAATAAGGAATGAATTAAGTTGTTTACATTTTTGAGGAATATATTTTTCTTAGGTAGTCAGAGAGAAGAAAATATAATAAGTTTATGGGGAGCTACAAGATGAACAATATCATGTGTTCATGGTGAGTTGATTTCTCAATAAGAACATGAAATGGAAACTTTGGATGCCTTATATGTACTATCTCATTTCATTTGTATAATAAGTTGAAAAAAATTGCTTTAGGAGTCATAAGCATGAGCATCCTATCATATTAAAGGATTGGGAGGCCTTGCCTCTTAGAATAGCCATAATTCTGCATTGGCGTAGTTGTACAACAATAGAAATATAGGATGGAAAATTGGTGTAAAAGTAAGAGTTTTTGGTTTCTGGATCAAGCAATGGTGTAGTAGTGTATTTAACTTTTAGGGTAGCCTTAGTGTTAATTAATATAGCGGTACAACTAATTTAATTTTACCATAAAAGAATATTCGGATTAGTAGGAGAGACACAAATTTAGTGGGAGACAAGTGTAGAATATTGCACTATGAAATGGAATATTTTCATGTTTCTGAAATGTGTTTCTGTCTTTATTTAACTGTATAACTTGTTTTAACTAATGATAACCAATTTTTTTAACAAAAAATTAAAATAAATATCTTATTATATCCAAGGTTATAATTCAATCCCTTTAGTTAGATAATGATACGGAGGGGAGTACCTAAATCCATTTTCCATTGATTTCAAAGGGGGGTAGTGATCAAAAACTGGATAGGAGGAAAAATTTGCTATAAATTAAAAGTGCTTAGAATTTCTCCAAACTAGAATGACTAGATAGCTCTCTAAGCCAGGAATCTGAGACACTTTGTGTCACTCAAAATGGATTTTGTATGAGGAATATAGAGCATGTTTTTCATTTCCCTAAACAACTAAACAATTTCAGAAAATGATAGAATGGTGACACGGAAACCTCGTTAGAAAAAGATAATATTATGGGAATATTCCTTCATTTTTCCCAGTGACACTATGCCAAGTGTCAATTTCTATATGGTGGCTGAGTGGGTGATTTGTTGCGTTTTCATTGGTATAATTTTAAGCCAATGGGTAAAGGACACCTGGCAAGCCCAGAGGCCGGCACATGCCCCCCGACCCCCCCTTCCAAGGCTAAATTTTTTTAAGTCTGCGTCAAAATATCATATAGTTTGTGGAGAAAAATTTTATGCATTTGTGGAAGGGTGGAGGTCGGGGTTGAACTACCTCCCCCACATAACCCATAAGCCTTGCCACTCACTCTACATAATAAATTTTAACATGTATGGCTTGCGGCATTATCTTAAAGTTTGACATATGTATGGGCGAAGGAAAAATGGGCTAGCCCCTTACCATGGGACCATGACCTAAAACTAGGCGGCCAACCAACATAAATGGAGAGTTTAAACATTTAAACGAGATTAATTATCCCTAATCCTTGATTAAGGCACTAATCCAATTTTCAAATTGGATTTTTGTTAATTGTGCTTAATGCGTTAAGCCTCAATTAAATGCATGATTACCTTAATTAATCTCTAGTTTAAACACCTAGCACTAATTTTTGGGTCTGCTATTTTAGGCACCATCGCCAATTTCTGCGGTGCTAACTAGATTTTCTCTAGTTTTAGTGGGGTTTCATAGGCCATAATTGAATGAGGCATAACTAGAGCATTTTTCGACCAAATTAGGCTCAGAAAGAGTCATTCCTAGATGATTCTAATGCTATGAGAATGATGGTGTAGCTTGTAGAGACATTGGAGCACTTATGTGAGTGATTTTCCACTTTGAATATTAAATAAGGCTAGGGCCACCAGGAGAGGAGGCCATGCCTAGTCCACTTGAAGACCATTTTCAAAGCTTGAAGAGTTTATTTTGAGGTTTCACCACAAGTAAAATACCCTCTAGCGGATGTTGTTGAGGAACCCCTTATAAAAATAGCCTAGACATCCATTTGTAGTGGATGTTACAAGAGGAGGTGGGTAGGTGGTTGTTTTTACAGATGTTTTTTGTCCGGTGTGTTTCTCATCCTATAACACATAGGTGCTTTCCACTAGAGAAAGAACCGCTGCATGCTACATATTGGCACACCAGGACATCATGCGCTTGGTACAAACCTGCCCAGTGCATCTAAGTATTGAAGCACACTGGTGCTCTACACAAATTTTGCCTCGGTGCATCCTGAAAACCTGTGCCAAAATAGAAACAACCCATTGTGGTTGGAAGAAACCTCCCAATGCGCCTCAAAAACACATAGACCAGAACAGGGTTAAATAAAAAAAATAATTATAGACAAAAACCAAAATTTTTCACTTTTCAGTGCTCCAGATCTCTGAATCATCGGTGAAAATTTACCTTATGTGAGGCGGCTTGCCATCAATGCTCCTATTACATGCACTGCTACTATCCATTTCCCACCATCTCCATTTCAAATTTTCAAAATGGTGAGAAATTTTGGTTTTGAAAATTATACAACAAATATGCCTCCTCGATGCCCAAATGTATAGGTATTTTACTTGTTTCTCCATAATCAAGCCTTTTAGCATAATAGTTTTCTAAAATAAATTAAAATTCACGTTCTTAAAAAAAAAAAACTCATGCGTAGTGTGCTTGAGCCATTCGGCTTGAACCTATTTGTGGTTCTACATCTAAATTTACAGGTAGCACCATAACCAATGCTAACGATATCTGCACTAGTTCAAGGGCGATACTAGAATGGCGCACCATGTTTTTTTTTTATTACAAAAATTGCAGTGTGGTCAGTTACCTAATCGCACCGTTGACCATGTCAAAGTGTGGGAATGTTCTGCATTGACAGAAATATGTGCCCCGGGGTGTATATTTTTGTCAGTGCATCGCAATCCCAAACTTGGACATAGTCAAAGGTGTGTTCATGTAAATGGCTACACCGTTGACTATGTAGTGATGTCAATAGGGCAGTGCGCTACCTAAACTATACGCCCAGGGGTGTATAGTAGGGTCAATGCACTACCCTCCCGATACTGGTACATAGTCAATGGTGCAATCGGTTACACCACTACACCATTGATCGTGTAATGATCCCAGGAGGGTAGTGCGTTGACGAAACTATCCGCCTGGGGTGCGTAGTTTCTTCAGGGCACCACTCTCCCAAATTATTTCATAGTCAACGGTGTGATCACATAAACAACCACAACGTTGAGGTGACCTGCCATCAATAGAAACAAACCGGTGTGGTTGGAAGAAACCGCCCGATGCACCTCAAAAACCCAAGCACCAGAACAGGGTTAAATAAAAAAATAACTATAGCCGTAAATCAACATTTTTCATTTTTCAGTGCTCCAGATATCTGAATCATTGGTGCAAATTTACCTTATGTGATGTGGCCTGCCATCAATTCTCCTATTGCACGCATTGCTACTATCCATTTCCCACCATCTCCATTTCAAATTTTCAAAATGGTGAGAAAATTTACTTTCGAAAATTCTACAGCAAATATGCCTCCTCAATTCCCAAATATATAGGTATTTTACTTGTTTTTCCATAATTAAGCCTTTTAGCAAAATATTTTTCTAAAATAAATTAAAATTCACGTTCTTTAAAAAAATAAAAACTCATGCGCGGTGCGCTCGAGCCATTCGACTTGCACCTGTTCGCGGTTATACCTCCAAATTTACAGGTAGCACCATAACCAATGCTAATGATATCCACACCAATTCGAGGGTGGTACTGGAATGGCACACCGTGTTTTTTTTAAATTACAAAAATTTCAGTGTGGTTAGTTACCCGACCGCACTGTTGACCATGTCGAAGAGTGGGAATGTGGTGCATTGACGAAAATATGTGCCCCGAGGTGTATATTTTGGTCAGTTCATTACAATCGTGAACTTGGACATAGTGAACAATGTGTTCATGTAAATGACCACACTGTTGACTATGTAGTGATGTCAAGAGGGCAGCGTGCTGCCTAAACTATATGCCCAGGGGCATATAGTTTGGTCAGTGGATTTCTCTTCCGATACTGGTACATAGCCAACGGTGCGGTCGGTTACACCACTGAACCATTGATCATGTAATGATACCAGGAGGGTAGTGTGCTGACAAAACTATCCGCCCAGGGTGAGTAGTTTCTTCACGGCACCACTCTCCCAATTTTTTTCATAGTCAACGGTGTGATCACTTAAAAAATCACAACGTTGACCACTAGCTGATGTTTGGTGGTGCATTTAGTCAACACACTACTTGAGATATTACAGGTCAATATTTTTTGTATGCTAAAAATTTGTGGGCGCACCGCAGTCGGTGCACGATAAAAACAGATGCACCGTTATCAGTGCATGCCAATTTTTTGTGGCGTACCAACTGTTTTTTTTCAAATAAATATATATATATATATATATTCCTAAATATATGTCTCATTTAATAAAAAAATTTATTTAATATGTGAATCATTCAGTGACATCAAAGGAGAGAAGAGACAGAAGACCAACAACAACAACAGGCAGACTAGTATAATGTGGTTCGCTTGTGAGAGGAACAAGATGTGGAGAGAGATATGTACCCTCACCCTATTACAACGACCACCTAGGTGATCGTAAGAGAGATAGGCCTCCTAAGGTTCTATGAGGAGGCTACATCCCTGAAGAGCCATGGTGATTTATTGCGACAACTTATCTTCAGGTGGAATGCCCATTGACAAGCTTTCTGGTTTGGTCCTAACCAATGGTACACACCCACTAAGGAGGACGTGTATTTCATTACTAGGATATCGAAGAGAGGGGAGGATTTTCCCTTGTTACAAGAGGTCCCCTTTGGCTATGGAGCAGGGAGTCAGTTGGAGTACTCTGATAGATACATTAGCTTCGATATATTATCTGCTGCAAATTTCCAGGTCTCTGGTGGTCAGTTATGTATTTATTCATTTGGTGGAGAGGAGGTGAAGTTCCTCTCACTATTAATTTCAACCATTGCACAAAATATCAGTGATGGGAAACACATTTGTTTCTCACTTCTATTTTATGTTATTTCTTTATTACAGGCGCCACGACTTGTGAGGTCATCTGCGATTTTTTCACAGTAGTTCTATACAACTTTAGATAGATGTTGTGCTGAGGCACAATGGAAGGTGAACTTCCATTTTTCTTCAGAGCTATTTTGTTTATTTTTTGAGAGGTTTTGAGAGACGAAGCCTACCTTTTCTCGGTAGCCTCATACACCAATGCCACATGTACAAATGCATATGTGGGGATAGATGACTCCCAAGAGGGGCAAGTCAGATTTTTCTGCAAGGATATCACATGATGCACTGTAGTTGCTAGTCATTGTTGATGAGCATGCCTTCGTTCTGGTCCCCTGTCCCTATGCTGGTTTTGATTGGCGAGGGTCTGACAATATCCTCTTCATAGATGATGAGTTACCAGATGATAGAGTTAATAATAGTTTTTTATTTAAATTTATTCTAACATATTCTTTAACTTTTTTTTATTAAACCGTTTAATGAAATTGTCTAATTATTATTGTGTATTATATATATATTTTAGAAATTGGGTCATTTGATGGTGATGAGATGCCACTGCCACCAAATGATCCAGGTGTATATCCTAATGAATATCAGGAGATGGCAGAAGCCAAGGATCAAGTTGGTGCAGATAGACATGATCCTCATGTTTTGCAGGTACCGGCTAGTGTGAGGCGTAGGTCTAACACTAGATTTAGGATGGAGTTAGGCAAACAACTTTTTTGACTGCTTATCGAGGATGGTTTCAGGCCCACCACTATCAGAGAGATACAGGCCGATGATAGGCTGATAACAATGTAGAGAGGCATGCCTCGTGAGATGTTGACCTTGATGCGACATGTGCTAGGAGCTACCATCTTAGTGACGTAGATGACAAGGGCTCTTCGACGTAGGAGTGGTCGAGAATATTTTTGTGATAGTCCAGCATCGACGCATCATCTGATGATCACGATCAGGGGAGTGATCATCGTTCACCTTGCACTACATATGATTAGCATACAACATCGACCAGTGGTAATGATCATGAGCAGGCTGGACCATCCACATCGAGTCATCATGATCAGATCTACCTGCAGTGGATAATGCTCCGCAGTCTCACTTTATCTGGGTTATGATGCTCGGTTTACCAATTTAATTTTGGTCGTCGGTTTCACTTCTATCCATTGGTAACTGCATTGGTCTTTGCATGTATGTGGACCCTAAGTGCACGAGAATTTTTAACAAAAGGGTGGCCTAGATCCTTATGGGGGTGTCTTTTGCGGGGGGCTTGCAAGCAGACATCGATCTTGATTGGGATGGAAAATTTTACAGACAGTGTCTGGACTACTGGAACACTTCGTTCCAATGTCATATGTGTCATGAAATAGGCAATATTATGAGATCTTGGTCACGCTAGAAGGAGGAATTTTTCAAAGGCGACTCGTTTAACCACTGCTATTAGAGGACCTTCTGCCGGGGAAAATTGAAGATGGTGCCTCCTCTGTTGAATTTTTTCGTATCAGGTAAGTTTGATAACCATCTCAGTTTCTTTCTGGTTGATGATTGTCAGGGGGGAGGGGTGGATTTTTGAGGATCGAGCCTGAGTGGTGCAATTCATGGGTCATCTAGTGGGGGTTCATGGCTGCCTGTGGGGGATCCTCTGCCTGTCGATGGGGGGGCTCCCTACAAGCCTTGAATTCATATTCCCCATTCCTCTTCATTAATGAATATGGCTAAGCACTCTCTTATTTCCATCCCGGATCCGCCAGGACTGTTGACCACATTGACTCTGTTTACATCCTCTAATTTTTTTCATGTTTCTCCCTCTTCTAAGGATCTGGTTCCCAGTTCCCTTATTTCTGAGTGCCTATCCCTTACCCAGCAAAATTTGGTAGGTAGCGACCTCAAGTTTATGCTACTGGACCACGATGTGAACCTGGTCCCTCTGCCAATTGATGTGGGTTCACTGATGCCCCTCACCCCTCTGTTTCTTAGTCCTTCTGCCACGAAAAATGTGACTATTAGAAGGGGAAAAGGCCACCCGGGGATAAGAAAAAAGTCCATTTCCACGTCGAGGCAAGTCGAGGTTTTCAATGAGGGAAATTCTCAGGATTTTCCGGTAACTTTAGGACTTGAAAGGGTATTTAGAGCGCTTGATACCTCTAAGGCTGCTCCATGATCCATATGGTCTCTATCAACATCAGGGGGTTGGGGGGTAATGGAAAGACTCTGTCTATGCATGAGTTTTTTTTTAAATCTTAATCCTTCCTTAATCTGGATTTGAGAGTCCATCTCTGGTGGGGAGATTTTGATGTGGAATCCTACTTTTGACTCCTTCAGGGCCTATGATTTCTTTGGTGGAATTATCCTTTCTAGACATTTTCGTGGTTATAAGCGTCAGATTCATATTATCAACATTTATGCCCCATATCAAGACAAGTTGTCATTCTGGAAAAGGATGTCTAGTTGTGGCATTATTTATTTGACCAATTTGATTATTGCTGGGGTTTTTAACTCTATTATGCATGATGGGGAGAGGTGGGGTTCAAATGGTCATGTTGATCCTTTGGAAGGCCATCTTGTAAATCTTTTCAATTATTTCAATCTCTGTGACTTGAGGATGTTGGAGAATGGTCCCACCTGGTCCAATGACAGGTAGGGATGTGCTTCGATCTGCAAGAAAATTGATTGCTCCATTGTTAACACTCACTTGTTGACGCAGATGGGGAAATGGACACTAAAAATTGGGGATGTTCTATTTTCGGATCACAGAAACATTATTCTTTATTGGGATTTTTCTAAGGCTAGTGGTGGTTCTCCTTTCAAGTTCAACCGCGTATGGTTAGGGGATACGTGTTTCAACAATTTCTTGGTGGAGCACTTCAGATTGAATCCGCGGAGTAAGGATATCAATACGATGGAATATCTTATGAAAACTCTAAGGTGTCTTAATAAGGTTTTGAAGAGTTAGGAAGAGGGTAAAAATTTGCAAATTAAATCCCAATTAGCTTCATTCTAGTTGGAGACTTGTCACCTTTTGAAGGAACTGGAGGAAGCTATTCCAAAAGAGGGAATTTGGAGAAAAACTAAAGGAGTTGGAAAGGGAGAAGAGGAATATTCTTCTCATTGAGGAGAAGTATAGGAGGCTAAAGAGCAGGGCAATCCAACTTAGTGAAGGTGATAAGAACACCAAGTATTTTCATGCATATGTAGAGGGGAGAAAAAACTCCAATCCTATCTGGTAGATCAAGGAAAATGGCACCTCCTATTTTTCCACTGATGAAATTTAGGCAGCGGCTGATAGACATTTTCAAAAATTGTTTAAAGCTTTGGAGTCTGTTTGCTATGATGAGAAGCTATGGGAAGTTGAGGATATTCCTTCCATGTATGATGAAAGGATGTTATCGGACTTCTAAAAGATGATTAGTGAATTGGAGATTTTATCTAACTTGAAGTCTTTTGCTGTGGGTAAGAGTTCGAGGTGAGATGGCTGGACCTCAAAATATTTTCTCCATTTTGCTGAGATTCATGTTCCCCTTATTACAAAAATGGTTGATGATGTTAGAAGGAATGGGAAGGTTAGTGGGGTTGTAAACTCTACATTTCTTTTTCTGATCCCTAAGAATTTCAGTGCTAAATCCTTTAATGATTTCAGACCAATTTCCCTATGCAACACGCTCTACAAAGTTATCTCGAAAGCTATTGCTGAAATATTTAAGAGGGTGTTGTCCAGTTTCATATCACCAGAATATTCAGGCTATTTAAAGGATAGGTGTATTCATGATGCAGTTGCATCCACTCAAGAAGTTTTACATTCCATTCATACTAATAAAATGTAGGCTATGGTCATGAATATTGACCTCTGTAAGGCATATGATCAGGTTGAGTGGGGGTTATTAAGAATGGTTTTATTTAAGATTGAAATTGACAGTGTTTTGGTTAATTGCATCATGGGATGTGTGACCAATTCCTCCATGTCGGTTATTATCAATGGTGTTGCATCAAGTTTTTTCAGGTTGGGGTGTGGCTTGATACAGGGATGCTCTCTTTCACTGCTCCTCTTCATCTTGGTGATGGACACTCTGAGTACCAAAATTAGTACAGTTTTTTCATTAGGCCACATTAAGGGCATCAAGCTATCTTATCTGAGGGAGATTAGTCAAAATTGTTTTGTCGATGATGTCTTACTTTTTGGCATGATCATTAGATCTGTCTGGACTGTTTTTCATAATATTTTCTCCAGATTTTGTGTGACCACTAGAATGATGGCGAACAGCAGTAAGTCATGTATTTTCTATGATGAGGAAAGAAATGAGATGGTTACTATTCTTGGTGATCTATTAAATTTCAGCACTGCACCTTTGTGTTTGGGTTTCAAATATTTGGGTTTTTATTGGAAACCAAATAACTATGCTACTAAGGACTGGACCTAGATGGCTGATAAATCTGAGAAGAGGATCAGGGGTTGGTCATTAGGGGGTAGATTTATTTTGATCTAGGCAATTTTATAGAAATTAATGGTTTATTGGGCTCACATTTATGTCATTCCAAAATATATTTTAAACATCATTAGAAGAGTCATGATGAAATTTCTCTGGAACATAAGAGAGAGGAAGGGGAAGTACCATTTGTAAATTTGGGACATGATCATGAAGCCCAAGGATCATGGAGGGTGGAGTTTGAAGGATTTTGACACCTTTGGAAGGGCACTTCTTATAAAATCCATGTGTTGGGGACTGATGTATAAAGGTTTATGGAGTGAGATCATTAGGTTCAAGTATTTAAATGCATCAAGATTGGAGGAAATTCTTATGTTAGGGTTGAGAAATATCAAGGGAGCTTCTACTATTTGGAATGGTTTCAAAATAATTTTGCCCAGGTTTGCCACGTTCCTTTGGTGGAAGTTTGGGAACAAAGATACTATTCTAATCGGTCAAGTAGGCCTGTGGGGAGATTTGAACCTGATATCTTGTAGCAGTCACCTCTTAAGAAATTTAAATTGAAAGGAACTATTTTACTTGAGCCAAATAGTATAGGATCAGGTCAATGACATTCCTTTATGAATTTTGGTGGAGATTTTTCAGTTACTAGATCATTTTAAAGAGGAGTGGGGGGGTTCTACCACGGATTTGAGAAGGCAACGTTTTCTCTAGAACACTAGTGGTGATAAAGTGACTTGGAATGGGTCGTTAATAAATGATATGTTGGTTGTGAAATATTTATATTCTAAACTCCAACCCCATTCTTTCCAGGAGGTAGAGATTAGAATCCTTATTGGTATATGGGAGACTAACTCTCAACTAAAAATGAAGTTGCTGCTTTGGTTCGTTCTAAAAAATAGAAACCTCACATGGGACAACTTGATGAGGAAAGGGAAGATAGGGCCTAGATATTTTTGTTTATGCATGATGGAGGGAGAAGATAATCCACATCTCTTTTACAAATGCTCTTATGCAAGAAAATTTCTACCAGAGTTAAGTAAATTTTTTAAGGTGTAAATTCCAGACATCAAGAATACAAAAGACTTTATATCTTGGGGTCTCAGAATACTACCAGCTTTGTCCACTGGTACATTTGGTTTAGTACGAAAAAATTGATTTTTGAGGAGATTAGAAGTAGCCCAGAGGGGACTGCTAAGAATATCATTCAACTTTGGGATAAATTGAAAATGGAGTATAGGATTTTGGTGGATATTTCAAAGCAGTTGCAGCCCGTGGAGATTCACTATCCAGTCAGATTTTTTGATGGCGCTTCATAACATTCAAGGTGTGGGTGTGTAGCATGGTTGTTGATTTTGCCTCATTATCATTATAAGATCGATTGGTTTGATGGAGTAGCGACTAATATGAGGGTTGAAGTGTTGGCATTGTGGGGTTTATTATGGTTTTCCTCTCAGTTGTGTATCGATAACCTTTAGGTGTTCAGTGATTCAAAGGTTCTCATTGAGCATCTCAACAAGGGATCCAAACTTCTCCCTCACCATCTTGTGACTTGGCTGGAGCGCATAAAAGTCTTAAGGGACTCCTTCACTACCATTAACTTTCAGCACATATTTCGGGAGAAGAATTCCCAAGCAGACAGGTTATCTAAGAAAGGATTGAATGGGGTATTTATATTTATGAAATATGAACTCGTGGACGTGGATGGGAAAGGATCAGTTGGATTGATTATTTTTTCATGATTTCTATAATGTTCTTTGTTTTTTTTTTTGGTTTATGACAGGTCTAGGATTTCCTGTAACCAGAGATGTTTTTTTTGGCATCCTTTGTCATGTATATCTTGGAGTTGTAGTTCATGGTGAATGAAGGATTCTGATCTCTCGTGAAAAGGCTATATACGGTGTTATGCTTATTTCTGGGCTACTGTAGCGAATGGGGGACTTTTTTTATAGGAACTGCCATTTTAGTTCGGTCGTGAGCACTTCAATCCACTATGGTTTGTTACTATTTTGATATTTTCTAAATGTTGACATCTTTGAACCCTATGTTAGATGAAAGAATAGTCATGAATGTATGGTTTTTTTCTCTTCAAGCTTAAATTTGTTCACTGAATATTAATGTATGACATTCATATGTAAGTTATTTGAACTGGCACATTACATAAGCAAAATTTTTTTCTCTCTAAAAAAATGTGAAATTGTAAAATTATAATTGTAATTGTAATTATAATTGTAATTGTATATAAAATATTTGTAAAATTTTAATTGTATTAATGCAAAATGATTGTAATTGTAAAATTGTAACTTTAATTGTAATTGTAAGTAAAATTATAAAATTATAATTGTGAATATTGCAATTGTAATTGTATGTGAAATTGTAAAATTATAATTCTAATTCTAATTCTAATTCTAATTCTAATTCTAATTTAAATTGCATGTAAAATATTTGTAAAATTTTAATTTTATAAATGTGAAATGATTGTATTTGTAAATTTGTAATTGTAATTATAATTGTATGTAAAATTCTAAAATATAATTGTAATTTTATGTGCAATTGTAAAATAATAAATCTATAATAATATGAATTTTTGTAACATAATAAAGTTTAGAAAATAATTCAAATCAAATCATTTACTTTAGAATTATCATTATTTTAGTATGATCTTACATACCAAAAAAAAAGGAACTTTATATAGTACGCCATTGTTTTCAAGATCAACATAATTGCAAATTGTCAAGTGAAATGATTTTAACATTAACACAATGAAAACTACCAATTAATTCAAAATATGTATTATAATGTTTCGAAGAAAGAGAGTCTTAGTTATAAGGTAATTAAGTCCCCTTCTTTATAAAAACCCATCTTAAAAAGTATAAATAATGAAATAACACATGTACCATATCACTCTTGGTTCTCATGATCACCCTCATTATCTTCCAACTTTCTTGGCATGATAACACTATTGTTCTCAAAAATATGGTTTGATGTAGGGTCATGGCCCAATATGAACCATCAACCCCTATCCAACACATCTGGGTAAAAAACACCTGGTTGCAGTGTTTGGGGAAAACATAGGGCTCCTTTGCTTCATCCCACATCTTTCTAGATTTGACATATATCAGCCTACTATCGCTATATTCCTTTACAATATTCTGATCAAAGGTGTCCAACCACTTGCACCTAAAAATAACACATTGGAAAGAAGAGAAATCCACTTCAATGATCTCTTGTATCTCTCTGAAATAACCTAACGTCCCTTGTACTAGGTTTTGATCACAGTGGCTAGATCAACTAGATTGACCAAACTCGACTTCCACTCCACAGTCTTGTGTCATGTGTTCATCGTCAGCATTTTTTTGTGTGAAAATGGATTCATATGCCCATATAGATGGGAACATAAGCACCTATAAATAAGTTAAAATATCATAGTCTCATGTATCTTATAATAACCTAACAGTTAAAATATGAAATATAGATGTAATTACATTTGAAAGGTGCATTATTAAGTTTCAAATGTACATATAAACTAAACATATTATTACAAAGTTGGTGCACCCAATCCCTACGTTTATCGCATCCTCTTCAGCACACGGGTAACGACCGATTACACCATATTTCTCTCTGACTTGGTCAGAAACCCACTTGTTGGGGCATATTTTTAGCATATCTTATTTTAAATGATCGGGATAAGGGCCACTTCTACCATTCAACCATCTGAATTATTCTTGTCACTATCCCATTTCATCTTCTTTTGTTCATACAATGCGACCCACCGTTGTGTCGTTTCGGAATTGTGAGGAATGAATTTATTGATTGCTTCAATTTCTTCAGTTGATAATGAAATCAAACTGACATATAGTACATATGAGATCAAAATGTACATTATATATAAGTTCAAAATGAATATTTTCTTTGTGTAAATTTTAAAATTATAAGTCGCTTACTCTTTATCAAGCTCCTTTTTCCATTTATTTGGAGCAGCCCGCTTCTCTTTTTCCTTCATCCCTTTCATCATCCCAAATCACCACACCTGGTATTCTGTCGATATGACTGATGTACTCACTGGCATAATGGAGAGAATCATACGATATGTACCCCTATGCCATATACCCCTCGGGTTTTTCCCTTCATTGAACAAAACCTTTCAACTTTTTCATGTAGCTCTCTAAGAGGAACATCCAACGACAAGAAACCAACCCAACTAGTTCAACCTCATCTACTAGGTGGATTAGAATATGGACCTACAAGTCCATGAAACTCGTCGGAAGTTCCTTCTCAAACATACAAACAATCTCAACTATTTCTTGACGCCACCATAAAATGCTAGCCACATAAATCTCCTTTGACGTGATCCAACGTAGAAATGTAGATAATTTAGATATGGCATGTCCTAGGTCTTGGCGGAATTCATGTTTCGCACACCACATACGAACAAAGGATAATGGCCCATGCTCCCCATTTGAATCGAACATTTCTATGAACTCCTTCTCCTTCTCTCTCTCATAAGCTCTAAGCCATTCAACTAGTGTCGTTATTGTTACCATTGAAAGAGAATGTTGCTCTTCTGTAAGGGTGTTATTCTCAGAGGATTACCCTGGAGCAGTCATACACTGGATATCGTAGTTCGTTAGACCATTTAGCTTTCATAAAAGGTCCACAACATTTACATCAAAAATACTATTTTTTTACAAGACCTGCGAGATTATTGTATACTATTTATATGCATGGCACATTAAAGAATTTCATGAAGGTCAAAACAATTACAACAAATTAAATAACTAATATGCAAAATAATATTGCTACGTATATAAACAAATCAATAAACATGTAATTTACCATAGAAAACTCCTAAGCCTGGATAATCATGTGTCGTGTAAGAACATATGCCATAAAACATAAAAATCCTCTCTATTGTGATGGGTATTGATACATTGTATACATTTATCCCATCCCATAATTCCTTCAATTCACCTACCAGTGGTTATAAGTAGACATCCATATTGTTCACTTGTATTCTATCAAGGACTATAAGAGCCAACATAAGATGTTCATTATTCACGATCAACCATGGGTGGGTATTGTTATTGATCACTAGTAAAGGGCCAAACAGGATAGTTGGTGTTCTGGAGGGAATATGGGTTGACTTCATCCATGGCTATGCTGAGTCATAGACTTCGTACTTCATCCTTGAATTTTTCGGTCCATTTATCCTCTATATGCTTCATGGCTATTGAATCTGTTGGAATTCACATAACTCCCAACTCACTTCTATGTGAGGCATGCCATCCCTACAACATACCTCTTTCTTTGCAATCAAGGAGCCTTTGAATCCTTGGGATTATAAGCATGTGCCTCAACATATTAAAAAGACGACCACGTGATTTACCCTTATTTTTTTATTTATCATACCTTTCATGCACACATTTCAGACGTATCTCTTTGTCTACATATTCTCCTCTATATAGAATATAATCATTTGGACATGCATGGTATGATATGTACCCAACACCCAACATTTTCAATAATTTATGTGCCTCTTCGCAGCTACTGGGCAAGACATTATCACTCGGAAGAACCTTATCTTAGAATAACTTATAGTTGGTAATCATGGACAATATATTAAATGTACATTAATGTTGATACAATTATTAACGTTCATAAAATTGACCATTTTTAATGTTCATTTTGAGGTTATATTTCTCAAAATTATATAAGGGAGGATTGTAAGGTAACTTAAATCAAAATTTTTGAGAAACATGCATTCAACAAGAAAAAAATTTATTTCAAGTTTTACAGTAACATCGTTGTCCAAAAATAGGTATAATTTGGCTGGCCAGAAGGTCCAAAGAGACGGATGGTGGAATCAAATATAAGGCTTTTGAAAAATTTGTTGTGATATGAGCATCATCCCCTAGATGATGATAGTTTTGGAATGCATCTAAAAACATTGTATCCATGGTAGTCGTATCCCTTAAGTAATAATCCATACCAACCTCTATTTGATTGCCTCCATTGCCAGCTTGTGAAGAACTACTATTTTTGTATTCATTCCTAATTGGTGAATCTAGACGTAGTGGGAATTGAATAGGTGGTTGATTCAACCATTCTTGCTATCATTCCTCTCCAATTTTTTTTTTTCATTATATCTTCTCCCAATTTGACATTGTCATGTGGTGAAACGTAAGATGGTAGGTAGGTCACTCATCATCCCTACAATCCTAACAATTTCAAAAAATATATTTAAACATGATTAGTACAAAAGATATGATATCAATTAGTAAGCACGTTGACAATATTGCATGATTAACTAGTTTGACGTTGAAATAATTACATTAATTAATATACCAAACAATTATTATTACCATCATTGTTCTAGGATTGTGGATATAAGATGAAATATTGTTACATCCGGCAGGGTGAAGCGGCATTCCAATTTTATCTACCAAATGCGCCTTGCATTATGTTGCTCCTGATAAGAGCTTCTGACGTTTTGGAGTTGATTGAATGTTTTTTGCATCTAAACTCAATTCTAAATATGCATGAACCTACAAAGTTGTATACATTATAAATTCTATTAAGCTGATTGACATGGATAAAAAACATAAATTCAATTAGATAATTCAAATATAAAAAAAATCTAAAGTAAATATTACATCTCAAGATAGATAGGGAGAACTCTGCGATTGAGTTTGAGAAATATTATGGAACGAGCTGAATTATGAAGAATTGCCCATTCGATATAATTATGATATTTTCTCCTTGTATTTGAGCAAAATGAACAATAATTTTTCATGTACACACCTAAAAGTAATTTCAGTGCCTTAAAAATGGACTTATTGTTATCGGTGATAATGTACAGATAACCACATCAGTGTGTTTTAGTTACTGTGCAACAGTGCCGTGTTATTGACTGATACATTGGTGCATTGTTATAAATTGATGTACCCATGATAGAAATCCACAAATGAAAAAGGTGCAACTTTATTTTTTTAAAGTGAAAAATGAGGTAAATTGAAACATGGATAAAACACTTTAAATAGTAAACACTTTCCATTATTTCACTATTTTTCCAAAAAAATTTAGCCAGAGATTTTCATGAGACATACCTAGATCAAGAGACCATGAGACCACTATGGAGCATTGAATTACTTTCAAATATAACTATTTAGACAATCAGAATTCCAAACCTTTGTTGATTCAAACCCTATCGAATAGAATTTCAAACGATTTGGTGATTAAATTTTATCATTTTTTTTTACATTTTTTGTAGTAAGTAAAATATTTAAATTTACTATTAATTTTTGGAAATAAAATAAAATAAAATAAAAGTAAAAAATCCATTTTACCCTAAACCCTTGATTCTTCTTTTTTTCGCTTGCTTCTTCCTGTTTCTGTGATTTCAGAATTAGGGATTTTCATTTTAGATTTATATGGTTTGTATATGTATATAGATAGGCCTATGACATCTAATCCACGTGACAAATTCCATAGTCGAATCCCAATCTATGTCAGCCCTTGCATAAATTAAAAAAAAAAATTTAATCAGTGCGCACTGTGTAAATGAGCGCACTGGTGCGTTGTTTTATCACATGGAACTGTGCAAAAACAATTTCATAAAAAAATTTAAAAATATATATTTTTTTAATCCACATGCCATATGTAAAATAGGGCATCGATGCACCATTTCGTTATGTGCATCGCGCACGTACTGTTTGAAAAAACCAATTTTTTAATTTATGTATGTGTTAATCGGTGAACTGTGTTAGGGTCCTATAATAATAGGATTAATAATTTTGAATTCACTTTGATTAGTCTTGTAATATGTACATAATTTTTTTTCCGCAAATTGTTTCCCATACTAGAAAATTAAAAAATGTAAACAGGATAAAAATCCTAAAATAAAAACCAAAGTACTTGAAATAAAAAGGATAAAAAAAGAATATAGAAAATGAACCCCAAACAAATAAGAGATAAAAATAGAACATAAAAGTGATGAAAATTCAAATCCCACTACTATTTAATTCACTTTGCAAAATAATATTGTGTTCATCTTGTTAAAAATGCCACAATACATGAAATTCAAACCACTTAATCTTGACCATTCATGCTTAAAACTTCATCTTACTAGATAAGGAATAAAGATCTAGCCAAACAGTTTAATCTTGGAAGATCGGTATTTAGGTAGAGAATAATAGGGAGCTCAACAATTTAATTTGATCCCTTAGAAGAAATAAGGATAGAATTAGTTAGTCTTTTTTTTAAAAGAAAAATGAATAAGGATCTGCAAGCTCAAATGCACCCATGTAAATGAAAAAAAAGAAAAAAAATTAGGGTAAAAGATGGATAGGTAGAAGTAGTTTTCACAAGGCATGGATAGCAAAAAATTGGTCATTTCATTTACCAACTTCCTTTCAAAATCATTCCCTTTTAAAAATGCGCCATCCCCTTCATTTTTACTCTTTCCCCTTATTTCACCCTTTTCCCCCTTGCAAAAAATCCCTTTTCCTAAGCTAAAATGCATATTTATCCTTGGAGAAGTAAAAATCCCTTTATTAATTTCTTTTTATTCATAAAACCCATAAAAATACTTTGTCCTAATTATAAATTCTTAAATCTACATGTCCGGCCCCACTATAGATATCCCTCCCCGACATAAGCTTTTACATTAGAAACTTAGTGTATTTTTATAATATGCTTATATGTTAATAACATTAAACTTTATGCATTAGCTCTCGTTATGCCTTTTAACCAAATTATATTAATTTATTTTTATATATTATTCCAAACCCATATTTTATTTTAAATCTAGGATTTAATATTTTCCACTCATTTTGATTTATTTTGGGCCCATTTGTTACTATCCCCACCTATTATAAAGCCCCACTTACCTTAACCTTATTGGTTATATCATATAAACTCAGACCATATCACATATATAACCAATCACATGAAAGTCCCGACCCCATGTGTATTAAACCATAGTTTTTATGCATACTAGCCAATCACATAACCAAATGCCCTGAGCCCCATGTCTTTTAAAACCCAACAAATCCATTGCATCATCCAAACCGTCAGATCTTAACCGATAAGATCTGACGGACATTATCGCCTATTGCACATTTTATTGCCCGATCATTAGCATAACCCCAACCATGAAATATTCATGGTTTTCATAGCTCAGCGCCTGGCTACGTGGCCAATTCCCATTTGATCTCATCGATCAGAACTTTACTGCTTACCACCTTTGGCTATTGAAAAAGCCACTGAGTGGTTTTCTCCTAACTGTTGTCAAACCACATGCCCATTTGAATTGAACGTGCATTAATGATAAAACATTATTTGATTAAAAATTCATATTAGCCTCCCTTTGCTACATTTTTCACCATTTCTGTTACATCTTTGTGCTGAAAAAGCTATTCAGACCAGAAAATTTGTTGTTGACTCTGTTTTTAACCCAAATTAAAACCAAGGAAAATTTTAAGGATGGAAAATTATCTTGAAGTTTAGAAACAGTGGTGAATCTCATTAGTTCTTAATATACAATATATAAAATGTTTTTTGATGTATTTGCAAAATTATTCAAATTTATAATGATTTTATATATACTCTCTATAAAATGTTGACGATTTTTAAAGTAAAATAATTATATACTATAAAATTTTGGTGAATAAATTTTATAAAATATGGAAATTGGAAATTTTTTTTTTTTTTAAACCATGAAAAATTAACCCACCTGCGAATTTTACCACGAAAATTTTCCATGATTGAAACTGTATTTCACTAATTTTCTGCTACAACTGTTGCAGAAGTCATCCAAAGCACTATTAAAGATAAGCAGAGCCTCAGGAGCCCTATGCAAACAAAAATATTCATGTTTCCGAGGTATTCCTCAAAGAAAAGGCTTGTTTCTTGATACAAAGAAAAAGTAATGAGTAATTGAATTAAAATAGAAGCCTTTGCAGAGTATAGGAAACCTTTTGTGCCTTTCTATCCTTTTCTACATACCCTAGGCATCCTTTTACATAATTCTGAGGTCCTAAGAGTGTTTTTAACCATAGATAATACAATTTGGTTGGTGTAAACCTTTTCAGACCTAAAAGAAAGCCCTCTTGCCCTCCAAATCCTTTTCTGCAAACCCTGGACGTATTTTCATAGAAATTCTGAGGACTGAAACTGCTTTAATTCACAGATATTGATAATTGAACAAGTTTAAATGATTATAGACCAGAGGATAAAACCCTTGTTTCATCCAAAATCAGTCCGCAAACTGTTAGAATATTTTTGAGTTACTACCACATGCCTAAATCAGTTTTTCTAAGTAAAATATTAATCAATTGAAGAAATTTAAAATAATAATCTCTTCAAAAAGCATTATATCTATAATCCTCTACAACCTCTAGGTTTATATGTAGAACATACCCTTTTAGCTAATAGAGACTTCAAGATTAATGACACAATCACAGAATTTAATCTTCTTGAGCTACACTGCCGGAGCCATGAAAAATCCATAGACCAAGCAGATGAGGTTTCCATCTGGGAATCCAATTTTCCAAAGTATGTATTCCCACAAACTTTCCAGTGCCCAAAAGTAATCATACTTTTTCCATATTTATATTTCCTTGATCAGAGAGCCATAATAAACCCTTAAAAATAAATTCTATTTACTATTACTTCTAAGTATATCAATCAAATTCTCTAGATCAAATACAGACCATATGAAACCGCTTTGTCCATTGAAGCTCTCACGCAAATATAACTGAATTTGGAGTTCCCCAAAAGGTTCCATATATTCCAAAATTTCATGCCTTCCTTTTTAGAAATTCCCAAGATAAACCCTCCTTACCCTTCTGCAAAATTTTTGAAAGGACTAGACATATCATTAGCATGTTGTCCTTTATTGTTGGTTATTTCATAGATGAGCGTGCTGATGTTGCAATGCTAAGTTTTTTTTCTACTTTCACACTTGGTCAGCCTCTGGCTACATTTTTTAATTTTTTCCAATACCTTTTTGATAACATTCATGAACAATTGGTCAAAATTCTTTCTAATGTTGTTTCCAAGTATTCCTTACTCTCATTTCACATGTTTTTATACATTCAGTCTCAGAATTTTTCCATAAACCTTAAAAATCTTAATGCTGAAGAAAACCCACAGCCAATCATATTTTGGAATCATTTAATAAGAAAATACTCTACGCAGTCCACCTATACAAAATTCACTGATTACTTCATTCTATCTATTGTCAATTTGTTGAACAACAGCAGGCAACGGAAAATTAGTGAGGAAATTAAGACAGTCCTACATTTGTGAAAGCATAATACAACAGGAGATTTGTATGTGTACCAAAACCATACTTAGATAAGAGTATATGGATAAAATCTCATTCCATATAGACTACCCAAATGCCTCCCAATGAGGTTATTTTCCCTGGACTACATAAGGCAGATTATTAATTCTGATGCAATCAATTTCCTGGCTACCAAGAAGAAGACACAATTCAAAATCAAGAATCGGGTTGGTCCTTTCATTTGTAACAGTAGAGATGCAGGTCTAGAGGCTGAAAAGTGTTTTCAAGAGTTTAAATTTGGTAAGAGATTTCTATGGTATTATGATCCTCTAGGAGTGATAAGTAAACTGAGATTTAAATGAAAATTAAATCCTTTTGTACATGAGAAGAAACCAGATATTGATAAATACTCCAACCATTTTGAATGGTTGGAGAACACGTTGATTGAGGTAGAGAAGAAAGGTGATACTAGTCGAACCTTTCAGACTCCAACCCAAGAAGATAAAAGCTCAAAGAAGAAGAGAGGAAGGATCATATACTGCATAGACAACCATTGAAACTAAATTTAAATTGATGTACAAAAAGAATCCTAAATTAAATCTTGTCAATGAAGGAGTAGAAACAATAGAAGTGATTGATACAGAAGTAGTAGCAAAGGATAATGCACCTCCTATAGTGACTAAAGAAGAACATCAACCGTCAACTTCTAAAACTCAGCTTATTCTGAAGCAGCACATTGTTGAAATGTCATCTTCCAACAAAACAGTAGAGAAGGAGATGGATAACTTGCATAAATACAAAGAAATAAAGATGAAAAATGAAGCTTTGACGACTGATACATACAATCAGTATTGGAAATAGTCACCCAATGACCAAAGTAGATTGCTTTCTTCTTTTGACTATAAGACTAGGAAAATGCAGATGACCTTCCTATAGCCTAAAGTAAAGCATCCTAAAACACCAGAAAATTATAAAAAATTATCATATGAAGTTCAAGTATATGACCTTCATCCCATTGATCAGATTGAATTTCACAAACATGCTAGTGAAATGCTTTATTCAACAATTACAAACAAGGTAATGAGTGTTCAGAAGCTCCAAAATACTCTTGCAAACATCAAAGATCAGCTTAAGTTAGAGAAAGGATCCTCATAAGAAAAAGATAATAAAATCAAATCACTGGAAGATCTGGTTATTGAAGTAGTATTTTATCCTAATAATGTTAAAATTGCAAATGAGTTGATTAAGAAGAAGAATGAAGACATTGTTGAATTAAATAAGAAACTTAAGCTACCTCCTAAAGAATATCCTCAACCAAAGGAGGTTTTACGAGATGAAAATAAAAAAGATGAGATGATGAATCTCGTACTTCAGTTGATTGCACATATCAAGGAAATGGAAAATGAAACGGAAAAATTGGTCTAGGAGAAAAAGGATAGAGCAGAAGAAGTCCCTGTCACTTTCATTCCTGTAGTCACCACAGTTGTTCCTTCTACACTAGTAGAATCATTAGCTCCTATAGTCCCAATGGCTATTGCACTTCCATTCACCTCATCAACAACTTCAGAAATAGAATCTTCAACAATAGCAGGCCAACCTACAAATGAAGAAAGTAAACTGGTAAAAGTAATGCAAGACATGTCTATTCAGACCAATGAAATTAAGAGACTTAAAGAATAGCTTAAAATTCTAGAAGATGAAAAGAAACTTGCTAAGATAATGTGGAAGAATGAAGAAAAAAAAGCTAACAAGTTTTATGAGCAATTGAAGAAGTTAGAGAAAGTTATAACACTAAATGAACCCATGGCACAAACCGAGAAATAGTTATGAGCCAATATCATTAAAGCAGTCAATGATATTTCGCCATCAATCCAGGTTATTTAAGAATAGAAAGTCTTAGTCAAATCAGCAAGAGCAGCTATCCAAAAGATAAAAGAATAACTTGGCAAGAAACCTAAAGAAGCTCTTGAAATCATAAAATTTCTTAACTCTGAGGACACGCAAGAGCTAGAAGAAATTGAAATTAATGAAAGAATAAAAGGTAGACAATAATTTAGGAAGGTTGTTTCTAAAAAGAATATGATGATACAGCTAGAAGAGAAATGCCAAAATATGGTGATTTCCATCACAAGGTTCATGACGAAGTTTGATGTCCTAAGGCAAAAGGGCCTTCCCAATCCTCTGGTTATTCATGACAAAATAATGAAGCAAGATGCCTATGACAGGAAAATGAGAGAAGTTGCCAAGGATCAGGCTGATCTTCCTTCCTCACAAGGTATTCCAACAGGGAAGGTACTGTACAAAACTTTTGAGAAACTATTTTACCTGCAACATGAGGTAAAACACCTATATTTCTGTAAGCCTACATTCTCAAAATATACTGAAGCAGTTGAAATATTTAGGAGGATGATGACGATAAAATTTCTAGAGGCATAATTTTGGGAAAATATGACATATTTATTGTGAAATCAGTTTGCAGTAAGAACAGGGCAGTAAAGCTAAAACAACAATAACAGCTTTGCAGTGAAAAAAGGATAGTGAACAATAAATGATGAAGCAGGATTCAAAAGCCTAAAGAGCATCAGAGTAAAGAGTATCAATTTATAGTAAGAGATAAAGTCAAATCAGAAATTGCCGAGCAGAGATAAAGGTTTCCAGTGTAGAGGACACTCCACTACCTAACTATGGCCCTCGTTGAGCAACCATCAAGAGACAAATTAGTAACAAAATATCAGCAATTGAACATCAAATCAATAAAATCAGGGACAACTAACATTAGTTAGCTAGCTATCACTATCTTCTTGCATGAAGATATTTCTTTTTCCATGAGTAACTCCTAAGTTTTTTTAGAAATTTTTTTAAGAGTTTTTATATAAAAACATCTCATTTGGAAGTATTAGGTGTGGATGAATTCATAAAAATTTCTATAGTTTTACTATTATGGAACCTGAGGGTAGTTTTATCAATTTCAAATCAGCAGACTGGATTAAAGCAATACAGAGATTATATTACAGGATTCATGTGTTGGGCCATTACAATGAAGTACTTTCTACTTGTTCAATTGTTTCTTTTTGATGTTTTCACATTCTCATATGTTTGCCTAAATATAAATGATATAACTGAAATGTTATTACAGAATATGCTTAATTACACCTGTCTTGAATTGTTTATCATTTATATGTTCTTCTTCTGATATCCGGATAAAGGAATTCTTAATTTCTCCCTTATTTCAATTGACCTTTGCCTTATCATTATTTATCCGGATTTGAGCACCCTTAATTTCTCCCTTATCTTGATTGAAACCATTTTCATCATCAACCTAAGGATCTGAAATGACTCAATTATCTTGCCCTGTGAATACTTCCCTTTAGAACCTTGTTCCTCCTTCTACTGCTTGAGACTTTAACTCCATTATCCCAATGGAATATAGACCTACATTTACCATTTGAGTAAGTGATTTCACCACATAACCAGATCCAAAATTAAATCCCAAATAACCCTACATAACTAGCCTAAAATAAACTACAATCAACAAAGATAAATCATATAGAGAGAGCCCTCTTTGAGCATTACGAAGGCTAGATCCTAAGGCTTAAAAGTAGGTTTGTGGTGACCTCTAATATTATTTAAACCAAATAAATGATAACAACCCTAGAGAATTATTGGAGTGATAACAAATAGTTCAAAATATAATGCGGCAGGTCTCCTTGTTGCGGGAGAGCATTGTACGGTGGTCGACTCTCTATGCGGTGCGTTTATAATAGTATGCTGCACCACCTCCTCCACGACATCATATGCTACAAAAACAAACACTATAGGAATTTAATGATTATTTTTTTTTTAATCGGTGTGCTAGTTAACATATAACACACCGAAGCTCCTTGTTGATATAGAGCATGATAGGGTGTTTCTATCATTTTTTTTGTGTGTTTATAAGAACAGTCGGCACCGATGCCGGTGCGTACCTAATTAAAGGCGCACCGGTTTCTTGATAGTTTTTTTTACCTGAAAATTTTATGATATATTTATAAAATATATTAATGAATGGTATGGTACAGGTTTCATATTGATAAATAAATGGTTCACGGGATACCAAGTAACAAAAATAATGGTAACACATCAAGAAAATAAAATAAAAAGTTCTTCGTAAATTCTTTACAAAAAATATTATCTTTGAACTATATATAATTTTAACTAATATGTATTGTTTACTGTGTATCATGTACAACCACAAAATGACGAAGCTCAATAAGATTTTTTCTGATACAGTACCAGAAGAGTGTAAAATCTTGAGGGAAAATTTGCAAAAGGATGAATCAGGTGAATGAAAAAAATACTATCTATCCAACATGAGTTTATTTTTTTTAATTTTCATTAATAATGTAATTAAAATTATTAGATAACATGTTTCAGAAAATCTATTAATTCACATATGTTTAATGTTTTACAGGGACCAACAACTCATCAAAGGAATGTTTTTCTAAGAAAATAAAAAAAATAGAACATGCAAATGAAAATGAATTGCTCCTTGGCTCATCTGGAGTGGTGTTGGAGGTTAACAAAAGGGTGAAAAAATGTACAAAACCTTGAGGGATCTAGTGGAATGAATTTATAGATTTTCTTTACACTTACAATAAAGAAATCAATCCAATGATTCCAAGAACCAAATCTTATCTAAAATAGAGGACGAGTTTCCGGAGAATTGGTCAATGAGACATGTTAGACTTTGAATAGAAAACACGTACAACAACAGAAAATGAGGAATGAAATAGTAATATTCCTTTAAATGTTTTTTCTATATATATATATATATATATTACTACAATGCAATCATTTATAAATATCACTTTTGTTATATTTACTTTTCATATATCAATATAAAAATTAAATATTTTATCGTCATGTTACATTTTCAAGAAGATTATGAAAATATCAAAGGATGAACGGGTTGATATTATAAATATGCCAGTAGGAATGTCCAAAAAGGTGTATAAGGAGATGGTCAAATAAATCGACATAATTGCATCGCGCAAGGAGCCATATCAAAAACAACGTGCTCCAAATGTAATATGAAATAATTGAATTTTACGATTAGGAACAATAAGTAAACAATTTAGCATTAATGTTAATTTTCAAGTATTTTCCTGTAGAAAATAAAAGAAAATAGAACCCATTCAACACATAAAATAGGATGAAAATGAAGAAAAGGGTTGATCTCTAATTTTGTGAGTAATTGTTACTTCCTTATAACAACTTAACTATATTTCATCTTTCTATATATATATATTAAGTTGTTTCACAACAATCATCATTGAATGTCTTCAAATAGGTGTTAACATACAAAGAAGAACCATGAGATGAATTGATTGACATTGGGTTAAATATGAGTTGTGGTTATATATTGGCATATCAGAAATTAATTGTGGAATTTGTAAGAATATATCGATTGTGTTTTACTTATCTCTGTCTATAATTAATATAACAAAAAAATATTTTATATTAAATATATGATTTTTTATGGGTTATAGAACACAGGAAACAAAGTATCGAAGTGTGCCAATAAATGAAATTTTGAAAGATGCCATGATATTTTGTTTTGAAAGAATGCGTGTTGTTCATGGATCAATTGTTGCTATGGTACATCATTTATTTTCAATTTACATTGATTTATATAATTTAATATTGAAATTTTCATTATTCTCACCAATGTATATACACTCATTACATTTTATTTTTATGTTTGTAGATGGAAGGTGAAGAAGAAGAAAAAAATCAACACCGCGCACAAAAAATTCCTCAAAATAACCAATTTCATGGAAGTAGCTTGAGCAATCACAATGGTTCAAGCAAAGAATGATGATCATTATGTCTTGGATATCAAACAAAGGCACTGTATTTTTTGAAATATTTGTCTGTGAAATCAGACATTTTTTTTAATGTAATGGACATAGTGTCCCAATTGAAAGACAAAGGGATACCAATAGCGATCCCATTTTGTATGAAAAAGAGTGTCTTATTCATATATATATAATAAAATATGTTTTTATTTATTCTATTGTGTTCTCCATTGTCACTATGAAATGTAACACCATTGATTAAGTAATGGATGATTAAATATTATAAAGAAGAGATGTGAAATATGATGATATGATATAAAAAATTAATCCAAACATCACATTAAAATGCACCAATAAAAAATTAATTGATATGAATACTATTATAAGATATGTGTCGACTTTTGATGAATAATGAATTTTAAAAAATCACAATAATTGCACTGTCACAGGTCAATGTTTCTACGACTTATGGGCACCACACAAATACCAATACCAATACCAATTATAAATCTCGGTGCATTTGTGAGATATTGTGCAGTGGTACATTTATACAGCCTATGGGCACTAGAAAAATACCAATAATTGTAGGAAAAATACTGAGAGGGGGGGTGAATCAGTATTTAGGGTTGAACAATTTTTTTTTCTTTCTCTTAAAAAACCATATGTTACAGTAATGCATTAGATATCTTATTGTGTTTTTACTTAGAGCATTGCATCATTAAGCTTGAATAGAATATAAAAAACCATCAAATATACACAACACATATGAACACCAAAATTTAAGGTGGAAACCCAATTCGGGAGAAAACCACCGCTGCTGTAATCTCAGTATTCAATATTTATTATAGAGAAAACTTCTTACAATATATGCTAGTGCAGACTTATACTGTCACGCAGGCACCCACTTGCAGAAAGCTACAACCTTCTCTCATTTACTAGATACCCCTGGAAAGGAGCTACAACCCCCTTTCTGAAGGCTTCGATCCTCAGCACTACTGCAGACCACGTTTCATCAATTTTTATACTGGATCCATCAATTTCGATACGACATACCTTGCCGATCACCAGATTTATTTATTTTCTATATACGCACAGGAGTTCTTCATGATTTCGTCTGTCATTCGAACCAGAGATTTATCATCGTCAGATAATTCTATCCATGGGTGCATCATAGTTTCAGATTTATCAGTTAAGAACAGAGCTCGCCATACAGATATTCCTTACAGAAAATTTTCGTTCACAACCCTTACAATGCACACACGTTCTTCATGATTCTCATCACCTTATATAGTTTTCACTTTTAATAAAACCTTGGGTCAAAACCATTCACTTGCTAATGGTATTCCTGGACGGTATTTTCATTTACCACCCTTACATACCTCTTTGAATTATTTTTAATTTATTTATCAATTTGAAGAAATTGATAGATAAATATTTATAACATCGAACAGAACTTTAGGATTGAAGTTAACCCTTCGCATTTTAACGCTTTCAAATAATATGGTAAACCTTTGACCCCGGGCCCATAAATATAGTTAATATCCAATCAAATATGTGCGTGGTACCATAGGTAAACTTCACGCAAGTCCAACGTCTGATCACTGTTAGATTAGCAAGCTTCCAGATCAACGACGTATATGCATGTCGCTCGACCTCCAATACCGATCGTTAACGTGGAATGGCCCGTCGTACCTGTGTTAATCTCCACACACCTTCAACAAATGGTGATCGTCCGATGACCCCTTCCCAAATCAACGGCGCTCAACGATATCGCTGGGCATCCTGGGTCAAAGTATAATGCGTGATGGCGCACAGTGAAAAGTGGTTTTGTGAGGTCGTAAAGGGATGCGTGTTGACAATTCTATGGAATCACTCCTCACCAGGAAATACCACTTACCCGACGAGAGTGGTGCGATAAAAACCAGAAACCGCCATTACTGTTCGCAAGGTTCCACCTTCTTCACTCAAGGTTCCACTACCCCTGCTCGATTATTTTAAATTGACTTATTTGTATCACAATTATTCATGAAGAACTCGGTTAGTTAATGCGGTGAACTGATCGATTAACACTACAGGGGCTTCATTCCTTATTTACTGTGACATCACTTGTGCTCTCTATCAACAGATTAACCCATCATTTTGTTTATTGAGACTTGACACCAGATTCCATTTGCGACCTTAAATTCATTCTTGATTTGTCGTTCCACCTCTTCATGCTTCATTCTGGTTCCACAAGCACCAATGTATAGTTTCCATACCATGTTTCATTGTTCCAGATCATACACTAACCCTAAGAATCCGAACAAGCAATTTTCAACATATCTCCTTTTTTTTTTTTTTTTGCTTGTCTCTGCTCCTTGACCAATACTTACTTTGTTGTTTTGATCAGATGCTCCTTTGTAGCCAATTCCTTTTCCATCAATGACAATATTCCAACAATCTCCTCCTTTGGCATTGATGACAATATTCTTCCTTCGTAATACTCTTCCTCTATTTGTCTTATAGAAGCCCTTCTTTGCTTTTCATCCCCCTTTGACATCAATGGCAAAGAATTTGATCAAGATCCTTTGAACCGATAAATCCATGCTCCTCGTGAGATCATGCTGCATCTTCAAACATAATATGACCAACAGTTCATCCTTTTCATATGACCAAAGCTCCCCCTGAGCCTGTGCATTCAGAGATGCCAAACAACACCTCATAACCAATTTAATCTTCTGTTTTTAAGTAGACCTGATCCTCTGCATGGCAGAGACTACTCCCAGTTTCTGTCTGAGATATTCGAATGCTTCCCTAGGTAGAGGTTTGGTAAATATATCTGCAACTTGTTCTTTGGAGGAAACATACTCCAATTTCACCTTTTTTTCAAGCACTTGTTCACGTAAGAAGTGATATTTGATGGGAATGTGCTTGGTCTTAGAATGCATAACAGGATTCTTTGAGATACTAATGGCACTTTTATTATCACACATAATGGAGATCGGAGGTGAACATTTGATTTCAAAGTCTTGTAGGGTTTGCATCATCCAGAGAAGTTGAGTGCAACACGATGTAGCGGCCACATATTATGCTTTTGTTGTAGATAAGGCAATGGAGCTTTGCTTCTTGCTGAAACAAGATACTAACTGGGGCCCCATATATAATGCACCACCACTAGTGCTTTTCCGATCATCAACACTTCCAACCCAATCTGCATCAGTGCATGCATGAAGAGTAAGATTAGCATTCTTTGGATACCATAGTCCAAAGTCTTGAGTTCCTTGTAGATATTTGAATATTCTTTTCATAGCCTGAAGATGAGACTCTTTTGGATTAGCTTGGAATCGTCCAACAATCCCAACTGTATGCATGATGTCTGGTCTAGTCCCAGTGAGATAAAGTAGAATTCCTATCATAGATCTGTATTCAGGTTGATTCACCGTGGGGGAATCATCATTAGAATTGAGATTACATCCAGTTATCATTGGTGTACATATAGGTTTGCAGTCTTCCATGCCATACTTCTTCAGGATTTTCTTGAGGTATTTTTCTTGTGACAAGAATATGCCATATGTTGCTTGTTGCACTTGCAAGCCAAGAAAGAATGTTAGTTCCCCAAGCAAAGACATTTCAGATTCTTGCTGCATATCAGAAGCAAATTTATGACTCATAGACTCTTTATTACTTCCAAAAATGATATCATCAACATATACAACCACAATCAATAGTTTGTCATTTTCATTTTTTGTGTATAAGTTTCTATCAGCAGACCCTTTTGAAAATCCTTGTTGATGAAGATATTTGTCAAGACGATAGTACCATGCCCTTGGAGCTTTTTTGAGACCATATAGAGCCTTTTTAAGTCTACAAACAAGTTTTTCATCATTTCCCAAAATGAATCCTTCTGGTTTTTCTATATAAACTTCTTCTTCTAGATCACCATTGAGAAAAGCAGATTTAACATCCATTTGATAAAATTTGATTTGTTGGAAGCTTGAAAACACAAGAAACATTCTTATGGCTTCAAGTCTGGCTACAGGAGCAAAGGTTTCTTCAAAGTCTATACCTTCTTGTTGAGCATACCCTTTGCACACAAGTCTAGCTTTATTTCTTATAATATCCCCATTCTCATTTAACTTGTTTTTGAATATCCATTTAGTTCCAATGACATTTTTGTCATGAGGCCTTGGTACTAACTCCCAAGTGTGATTCTTTTCAATTTGATCAAGCTCTTCATTCATGGCTTGAATCCAACATTCATCTTTGCTAGCTTGACTGAAATTGTGAGGTTCAATAGTGGACAGAAATACCAGATTGCTAGAAGATCCCACAAGAGTCCTTCTTGTTTGTACACCTGATCCCTTTTCTCCCAAAATTTGAGATTCTAGATGATTCTTTTGAACATATCTAGATGGAGCCTTTTCAGACAAATCCTATTCAGGTTCTTCACTAGGTGGACTGTTTGTATCATTACTATTTGATGTAGAAGGATATGTGTCATCATCATCTTCATATGTTGTTTGCTTTTCTTCCTTTGGAGCTGTAGGAGACTCATCAATAACAACATCAATACATTCAACAATCTTTCAAAGTATTTTATTGTAACATTTATATGCCTTACTCCTAGAGGAGTAACCAAGAAATATTCCTTCATCTGCTCTGGGTTCAAACTTGCCAAGTTTTTCATCATTATTCTTGATAAAGCATTTTCTCCCAAAAATTCTAAAATGCTTTATTTTGGGAGGATTACCATACCAGAGTTCATATGGAGTTTTATCACTATTTACACGAACATGTGCTTTGTTGAGAATGTTTTCTATTGTATGTGCTGCTTCTCCCCAAAATGTGTCAGGTGTTTCAGAATCATCAAGCATAGCTCTAGCCATTTGTTGAATTGTTCTGTTCAGTCTTTCTGCAACACCATTCTGTTGTGGAGTACCAGCTACAGAGAACTGTCTTTTTATGCCATGTTGTTCACAGAATTCAAGAAATTCATTGGATGTATATTCTCCTCCTCGATAAGATCTAAGACACTTGATTTCTAGATCTAATTCATTCTCAACTAGTGCTTTGAAGATCTGAAATTTCTCAAATGCTTCATCTTTGTGTTTAAGAAGCCCAATCCAACACATTCTAGAGAAATCATCAATGAATAAGATATAGTATTCTTCACCACGTGGTGACTTTTTCCTCATAGGTCCACATATGTCCGTATGAATGAGTTTAAGAGGCTTACTTGATGATCCTTCCTTGGTGTTAAATTGTACCCTGGTTTGCTTGCCGAATTGGCAAGATTTGCATATGATATTTTCAGGTAGAGTAATATTGGGAAGATCACAAACAACTTTAAGTCTGCTTGATTTGTTGATTTGAGAGAAGCTCAGATGCCCCAACCTTCAATTCCATAGCCAATTTTCTGAAGATTTACTCAAATAACATTGTTCTTTGGGGTTCTTCAATATATACAGATTGTTTGGAGTTCTTTTCCCTTTTATAATTGCTTTACCTGTATCAAGATCATGTACCACACATTATTTTGAACTAAAGACAACTTCAGTTCCTTGATCACACATTTCACTTACACTTAAAAAGTTATGCTTTAATCCATCCACATACATGACTTCATTACCTTTCACCTTTTCTTTTAGAAAAACAGACCCTTTTCCCTTAATGACCGCAGGAGTATCATTCCCAAAGGTAGCATGTTTTTCTTTTTCTAGAGAACTATGCAAGAAGCTTTTTTTTATAACCTGTCATGTGTCTTGAGCATTCACTATAAATGTACCATTGATTTTCTTCATCTTCTGCAAATAACGCTATGCCACAATTTTCAACTTGTAATTCCTTATTTTTCCATACTTTGGAGCTTGAGGGTACATGTTCTTTTGGCTGAACTTTGCTCCTACATTCAGATTCTTCATGGCCAAAGTTATTGCAATAATCACATTCAACTTTATTTTGAAGAGGAGAAAAGTTGTTATAAGTATTCTTCTTTGTTTCAATATCAATCTTTTTCTTTCTTGCTTCTCTTGTCATGATGGTTTTATATGCAACACATTGAACAGCATTATGACCAAAATTGTGACATGAGAAACATTGTCCATTGAAGAAGAAATTTCTGTGATCATAAAATCTTCTATATGAATTTACTTGTTGATTGGTGTTTCTTTGAAAGACATTCCTGTTAGTGTTCTTTGAATTGAGATGATCATGCTTTATCTGTAAATATTCTTTATTCCCTTACTGAGTGGCAGCATGTTGTAAACCAGCTGTAACTGGTTTTAGATAATTTGGTGTTGAAACCTAAGAATATTCTCCAATATATCCAAGACTTGTCTTTAGAAGAGGAGAATATTTTACCTTCATAATCTCATCTAATGTTTCAGATCCTTTAGAAAATCTAAGATTTAGAGTTTTTACTTTCTCAAGTTATTTTCTTACACTTACTACCTCACACTCTAATTTCTCATTCTGTTTCTCCTTTTCTTCAAGCTGACTTTTCAGAGTTTCTATGATTATTTTACTTTCTTCTAAGAAAGTCTTGAGTTTAATGTTTTCATCAAGAAAATCACTGTCTTCTAGAGCATCCACAAAAGTATCTTTTTCTTCTCTATATTCTTTTTCAAATGCCATGAGAATTCTAAGATCTTGTTCACATTCTTCCTCACTATCAGATAACCCATCACTATCTTCATGAGTTTAGTAACTCTTTCTAGTGCTAAAACGGTTCTTATTCCTTTTTGCTACTTCCTTTCCCTTTATATGTGTTTCTTTATAAGGACACTTAGCATCATAATGAACAACTCTTCCACAATCAAAACATTTGAAAGGAAGCTTACCTCTGAACCGTCCTGTGCCAAGTTGAAGTTTCTTTACAAAGTTTATCTCAACTTCTTCTGAGATATATCTTGATCCTTTTGTTTTTTGTACTTCCTTCCCTTTTGTAGAAGTTCTAAAGACTGCTTATTTGACTTCAGAAGGTCCTCCTCTTCTCATTTCATATGCAGTTAGTGTGCCATGAAGTTGCACCACAGTAAGGTTTTGAAGATCCTGCTTTTCTTCAAGGGCAGAGACTTTTGACTCAAATTTTGTTGTTAGTGATCTTAAGACTTTCTCAACCAAGGTGGATTCGGTTATTGCTTCTCCCAGATTTCTCATACAATTTAAAATATCATCAAGTCGTAAAAAGAAATTGGAAATGCTTTCTTCATTATCCATTTTTAGATTCTCATATTGAATTCTGAGAGTTTGGAGTTTAGCACTTTTTACCTTTGCATCACCTTCATAACTTAGAATGATTTTGTCCCATATTGTCTTGGCTGTATTCAGCTGCATGACTTTGACAAATTCAGATTCATTTAGACTTCCCAATAGAGAATTGACTGCCTTTGCATTCGTTTCATAGTTCTTTCTTTCCGTCGGATTTGTTAGTACTACAACAGGGTATTGATATCCTTGTTCAACAATTTCCCATACCTCTGCTCCCAGAGACTGAAGATAAGATCTCATCCTTGTTTTCTAGAAGATTAAACTATTTCCGTTAAAAAGCGGAGGCCTGATAGATGCTATTCCATCTTGATTGCTCATCTTGCTTGGTCTTCCTTCTAGGGGCTAAGCTTTTTCAGAACGACCTGCTCTGACACCAATTGTAGGAAAAATACTGAGAGGGGGGGTGAATCAGTATTTAGGGCTGAACAATTTTTTCTTTTCTTTCTCTTAAAAAACCATATGTTACAGTACTGCATCAGATATCTTATTATGTTTTTACTTAGAGAATTGCATCATTAAGCTTGAACAAAATAGAACAAACCATCAAATATACACAACACATATGAACACCAGAATTTAAGGTGGAAACCCAATTCGGGAGAAAAACACCGCTATTGTAATCTCAGTCTTCAATATTTATTATAGAGAAAACTTCTTACAATATATGCTGGTGCAGACTTATACCAGCATGAAGGCACCCACCTGTAGAAGGCTACAACCTTCTCTCGTTTACCAGCTACCACTGGAAGGGAGCTACAACCCCCTTTCTGAAGGCTTCGATCCTCGGCACTACTATAGACCACGTTTCATCAATTTTTATACTGGATCCATCAGTTTCCATATGACATACCTTGCCGGTCACCAGATTTATTTATTTTCTATATACTCACACGAGTTCTTCATGATTTCATCTGTCGTTCGAACCAGAGATTTATCATCGTCAGATCATTCTATCCATGGGTGCATCGTAGTTTCAGATTTATCAGTTAAGAACAGAGCTCGCCCATACATATATTCCTTGGAGAAAATTTTCGTTCACAACCCTTACAATGCACACATGTTCTTCATGATTCTCATCACCTTATATATTTTTCGCTTTTAATAAAACCTTGGGTCAAAACCATTCACTTTCTAATGGTATTCCTGCACGGTATTTTCATTTACCACCCTTACGTAACTCTTTGAATTCTTTTTAATTTATTTATCAATTTGAAGAACTTGATAAATAAATATTTATAAAATTGAACAGAACTTTAGGATTAAAGTTAACCCTTCGCATTTTAACGCTTTCAAATAATATGGTAAACCTTTGACCCCGAGCCCACAAATATAGTTAATAGCCAATCAAATATGCGCATGGTACAATAGGTAAACTTCGCGCAAGTCTAGCATCCAATCACCGTTATATTAGCAAGCTTCCAGATCAACAACGTATATGCATATCGCTCGACCTCCAATACCGATCGTTAACGTGTGATGGCCTGCCATACCTATGTTAATCTTCGCGCACCTTCAACAAATGACGACCGTTTGATGACCCCTTCCCAGATCAACGACACTCAACGATATCACTGGGCATCCTGGGTCAAAGTATAACGCGCGATGACGCATGGTGAAAAGTGGTTTTGTGAAGTCGTACAGGGACGCGTGTCGAGCATTCTATGGAATCGCTCCTCACCAGGAAATACCACTTGCCCGACGAGAGCAGTGTGATAAAAACTAGACACTGTCATTACTGTTCGCAAGGTTCCGCCTTCTTCACTCAAGTTTCCACTCCCCCTGCTCGATTACTGTAAATTGACTTATTTGTATCACAATTCTTCATGAAGACTTCGGTTAGTTAATGCGGTGAACTGATTGATTAACACTGCAGGGGCTTCATTCCTTATTTACTGTGACATCACTTGTGCTCTTTATCAACAGATTAACCCATCATTTTGTTTGTTGAGAATTGACACCATATTCCATTTGCGACCTTAAATTCGTTCTTGATTCGTCGTTCCAACTCTTCGTGCTTCATTTTGGTTCCACAAGCACCAATGTACAGTTTCCATACCATGTTTCATTGTTCTAGATCATACACTAACCCTAAGAATCCGAACAAGCAATTTTCAACATGTCTCCCTTTTTTTTCCTTTTTTTTTTGCTTGTCTCTGCTCCTTGACCGATACTTCCTTTGTTCTTTTGATCAGATGCTCCTTTGTAGCCAATGCCTTTGCCATCAATGACAATATTCCAACAATAACAATACAAATTATAACTCTCAGTGCGTTTGTGAGATACTACAAGTCGGTGTGTTTCTACGACCTAAAGGCACCGCACAAATACCAATACCAATTAGAATGATTAATGCATTTGTGTGATAGTGCATGCCAGTGTGTTTTTGTAATACTTCACACTGGTGCGTTTATTCAACCTATGGGCATAAAAAAAATCCCAATACCAATTAAAATATATCGGTGCATTGTATCAGCCAGAGTGCGCCCGGTGCGGTGCTATACCTTAATGGCTCAGTGCTTGCACCTCCAACTACCTTGGGGCAGATATCTGGTTGACACACATCAAGACAATTCTAAATGCCCCATGGCATCCTATATTTTTTTTCCATCCTGATGCTTGGTAGGTTTGCAGTACCGGTGTGTTCACTCTAAAACGCACTGTTGTGTTGACACCTGAGTAGCGCACTGATGAGAAAACATCTGTAATAACCTCTGGCATCCTAATTTTTTTGAGTTGTGCTTAAATTCCATTTGAAACTCTACCAAAACCTCCGTGACCGCAAACAGATGTTGTAGCAAATGGTTTTTTGACAATTGTGGCCAATTTTATAACACTAAAAACCCCCGTTATAACCTCCTCTAGAGGGTATTTTCCTTGTAGTGTTTTTGGCTCTTATGAAGCCAATGGAATAGGTTGCAAAGAAATTGGAGCACTGTAGCTGCATGTAATAAGAGAATTTACCATTAATCCAAAGAGGGGTTATCTATTTGAAGTAGGTCCATGGAAATGTAGCCCAGGAGGGCTAAAATTCCTTATCAAATATTATGTAATGTGTTTTTTGTGTATTACATTATATGTAATTTGCTTTCTGTTATGTGTTTTAAAATCTAAATTTCATAAAGAATCGCTCATAAACTAGACACAAAACCTGATACATAAACCCCTTCAGAACTTGCTAATTTGATACCTTCCTAAATACATTTATTTTATATTGATGAGGGAGCTAGCACAACAAAACTATTTTTCCCATATTCATATCAAGCTAGTATGAAATAATAGTTTAGCTCATTTTAGCCTCAGATGGTTTGCCAAGGTTAGCTAGAGAATTAGCCATTGGTTTTGAATTGTGTAAGGAGAATTTAAATGTGTGAAAGTGTATGTGTGTAAGGAAAAGGTAAATACTGAGGAATTAGCTCTCAAATCATAACAAAGAATATTTTTATACATTACAAGTGTAATGGCAGCTTCATCAAGCATTGTTTCTAGTCAATCTTCCTTACCAAAACTCTTTGATAAAGAGATGTTGTAGAAGCTCTATATCATGAATGATATTGTGCAACATGTGTATGAAGATAATAGGGAGATAATTATACTTTAAGAGAAGTTTATGGCCATGAAGTAGGAGAAGAAAGTGATTCTTGAAAAGATGCATGAAATGGAGACTCAGATCCATATTGCAAATGAAACCCTTGCAAGGATGCATGAGATGGAGACTGAACTCCATGATGAAAAGGAAACCTTAGCCAAGTATGCGAATGAAAAGGAGGTATTAAATTCAATTTTATCTCCTATTTCCTCTCATAATGAATTTTTAGGTGCTTTTGAAAGGCACACTAGAGGAATAGGGTCCAAATTATTGATGAAAATTGGCTATGAAGGTAAAGGATTGGGAAAACATGCACAAGGCATAGTTGAGCAAAATTTTGTTGAGGAAAGGCCTAGATATATAGGTCTTGGTTATGGAAAACATGATGGAGAATAATCGAAAGCCATGAAGGCACATGATGGTGTTCCAAGTCGTACTTTCATCACATGTTCATTACCTCAAGCTTTTGAAGTTTTTGTTCATGACGAATGCAAAAGTTTTAAACCCACTTTGCAATAAAATGCTCATAAGCATGAAAATAATAAGAATGAAAAACAATAGGATTTTGAAATATATAAAGTCATAGAATCCATTGTTGGTATTCGAAAGAGAGCCAATACCTCATCAAATGCACCTCCTCAAGAAGGGGAAAAGGATGAATGTACAAGCCATAAATCTGCTTTTAATCAAGTTGCTTTTGATTATGCTAAACAGGGTAAATCTTCACATAAGATTTGGAGAAAGTTTACATGTTACTTTTGTGGTTTGAATAACCACACTATTTCGAGGTGTTGGAAGAATATTTCCATCCACAAGAAACTTTATAAAAAATGGAGGAAGAAAGCCAAAGGTCCATTGGATAATGAAAGGCATGTTGAAAAGAAGATACAATTATTTTTCACTCATTTCCATAAGCAAGGTCATCTTGTAAACAAGTGTTGGAATTTAGATCCACGATATTCGAAGACGGTGGAGAGAGATCTTGACAAGAATGGAAAAGAGGATTCCATAATTGATGTGGATCAGGATGATTCACGTGATGAAGTGGAACTAAAAGAAGCACCATTGAAATGGTTTGGAAAGATATGGTTAGATTCCTTAACCAATTAAGGCCTTGCATTTATTTTGATGATTGATGCATTTCTTTGCCAATTTAATCCATTTCTTTTCTCTTGAAAGTATGCTCCATATTTAATGAAGAAATATGTTGGAAAATTAGAGTTATGTTGACTCACTTAGATGCGGTAAAGATGGAAATTTGAACATGCATGAGTAATCACCTTGTTTTGGTTGATTTCTTTATTTATCATGTATGTTGTCAACTTGAGAGTGTTGATCATTTGCACATGCATGTTTTTTCAACTTGCGTTTGGCTGATGAGTTTGTACACCAAGATTTAAGAGTACATGGCGATGTTCAAAATATGTGACATTTGTTTCTTTAAATGAGCTAAAAGAAGACGTCATCAAGTTGTATTTCTTGTATGATGTGTTTTTCAAATAAGTGGTTTTTTCTTGTGACAAGATGTCGCAGGAATTTGGAAGGTCCACTCTTGAGCGAGAGGCTCATGATTATCCTTCATTCCAAAATCATGGTATGAGTAGCATTTCAATACTATATGATGATAGGACAAGAGGGATAATATGCCAAAAAAGTTTACAGCCCAGAACAACAGTCGTTGTAGACCATTTGATGTGTTGAAGCCAAGAAGAGAAAGAGATGGTGAATGCATTCTTCCAGATATGGAATTTGGAACCATGGAGGTAAAAATAATGGGCATTTCTTTTCTTGTGATACTGATGTTGGAACTCATTGTTGTAGTTCACCTAGATAGGGTTAACATGGAAAAGTGGTTTCCAAGGAGAAGCTTGCATCAAATGCATATGTGTGCAAAAGAGGAACACGAATCTCAGTGGGAGTTCCATCAATTAGTTTTGCAAGCACCGAGGGATCGCTTCGGTACAAAAAGATGTTTAGTCAGTCAACAAGCAACTAGAAAGTGTTAGATTTCATCGTAAGCAAAAGGAGAACATTGGTTGAAGTGCCAAGACATTTGCAAGGAAAGGAATGTCAGTGAACCTAAGCGATTGTCATGGAGATTTTTCCAAGTAGAATGAAGTTGATATGACTTGGGAAACAAAAGGTTATTTAGCTCTCCTCAAATAACCAGATTTTGTGGGTCCAAAAGCCCATCAGTGGGAAGTACTGATCAGAATCTGGATTAGGGGCATAAATTTATTAAAAATTCAAAGTTCTCAGAATCACTTGAAATCAAAACAACCTGATCGGTCCCATTGCGAAGAATAGGGCACACTTCGTTGCACTCAAAACAGAGTCTGTATGAGGAAGATAGACCCTACTGTTCATTTTCCTAAACAAGTAATACATTGTAGAAAAGGAAAAAATGGTGACATGGTAGCCTAGTCAGTAAAAAGAGAATAATCTAGGAATATTCATTCATTTCACCCAATGACACTACGTTAAGTGTTAATTTCTAGATGGTGGCTGAGTGGGTGACTTGTTGCAATTTCATTGGTCTTATTTTAAGCCAATGGGAAGATGACACATGGCATGTCCGAAGGATGCCACATGCCACCCCTCCAGGGTCAAAATTTCTTAAGTCTGGGTTAAAATATCATATATCTTGTGATGAAAAAAATTATGCATTAGCAGAATGGTGGAGGTCGTGGTCGAACCCGGGACCTCCGCACATAACCCAGACGCCTTACCACTCTCTCTACATAATATATCTTAACATGTATGTCTTGAGAAATTATCCTAAATTTTGACATATGTATGGGCGAATGAAAAAAAGGTGCCAGCCCCTTACCATGGGACCATGCTCTAGAACCAATTGTAGTGTCAACATAAATGGTGGATTCAAACATTTAAACAAGAATTATTATCACTAACCACCAATTAAGGCTCTAATTGGATTTTCAAATCGATTTTTCTAATTGCGATTAATTCACTAAACCTTCATTAAATGTGCTCTTATGTTAATTAATCTATAGTTTAAACACTAAGTGTTGATTAGCACTAATTGGCGGGTCTACTATTTTTGGCGCCACCTCAATTTTTAGTGGGGTTTCCTAGGCCATAATTGAATGAGGAATAAATAGAGAGTTTTTTCATCAAATTAGGCTCATAAAGAGTCATCCATATATGATTTGGATGCTATTATCATGATGATGCAGGTTGCAGAGGCATTGGAGCACTTCTATATGTGATTTTTCCACTTTGAAGATTAAAGAAGGTTAGGGCCACCAGGAGAGGAGGTCATGTCTAGTCCACTTGAAGACCATTCTCAGAGCTTGAAGAGTCTATTTTGAGGTTTTCAGGTCTTTTGAAGCCAAAGGAGAAGTTTTCAAAGACATTATAGCACTATAGGTGCATGCAATCATAGAATTTAGAATTAATCCAAAGAGGTCCTAGCTAGTTGAAGCAGGTCCATGGAGATATAGCCCACGAGGAGTGAACTCCATTATGAGATATTTTGTAATGTGTTTTATATGTATTACATTCTATGAAATTTAATTTCTCTTATGTGTTTTAAAAGATTAATTTCATGATGAATTTATCATAAACTGGACACAAAAATTGACACATAAACCCCTTCAAAACTTGTTTATTTGAGACGATCCTAAACACATTTTTTTATATTGATGAGGGACAGAAAAACTAGTTTTCCCATATTCATATCAGAGAGGTTCATGATAAGATATTGTCACCTAGTGTTACACGTCATTTTGTCAGCATGACATTTGAGAGTCAAAATGGATCTATATCCATCCATACATATATTTCAGTATACTCCCTTGGAATTCAAACATTGATATTCCATGACCAAATCATGTATTTTTGGTAAAATAGCTCTTTAACCTCTTAAATATGTCTTGTGCACTTTCGCTAGTTAATTTATGTACATGTGTTGTTACCGCAGCAAATACTTGTGCAGTTCTGCACTCTTCTTTCGATTATAAACTACGCCACTAACTCAAAGTAAAGTAAAAAATAAAAGTAAGTTCTATAAGCATAGTTGGGCGAATATATCCCAACTAGAATCCTCTAAGTCATATCAGTTCGATCCAAACCCCTCTAAACATGGATCGTGGAATGCTAATCCCATCACTTATGGATCTCACTGATATTTAGTGGATTTGAAGCCTCCTTACCTTATCCTATAAATTGAGCTGAGACTTGAGGGTAAGGGGAGCTTACTTATGATAGTCTTGTGCTAGTAATTTTTGATTGGAAAGTCTATTATCCAAGGAGGAATATTGGAGGAGTTTGTGAAGAACCTTTATGAGATCAAGGCTTCGTTGTAAGATTTATCTTTTATCCCTCAATAATACATTTGGATAATTTTTCCCATTGTGTTTTCTTCTTGGAATTGTGAATTTTTTGTGCTAGTATATTCATTAAAACAATTTCATTTCTCAATCTCCTTCATCATTAGGTTAAGATGTATTTATATTAATATTATGTTGCAGATGAATTTGATCCTTTTTATGTTTTTGTTTGTAGGTTTCTTCTAAACATTGAGGAGCTACATCAAGACAACGTGCGAGATGTTCATCGGCCATTTCATTAAAAATTTAAGAGAATCATCCTCTTATTTTAGTTTTAATAATATAAATGAAGTTATCTTATGGAAAGATATATTCTCATGTTTGTTTGTTTCTAGTTCTCCATTAGGATTCTAGGGAGATCTCTCTTGTTCACAAGAGGGATTTATTTGGGTAACAAATTGGCAAACATTCACATATTACAATACAAATTTATAAAGCACGTAGGTAGAATTATAAGATGGTGCTAAGGAGTAGCCATTGTAAAAAGTGAAAGCATCTTCGAGAGTGTAAGTATCCTGATAGGGGAAATTAACCCAAAACCATTAATGGCTGTAAATGTCTAGTAGTATTTCCACCAATGCCAAAGGGGGTATTTTTTAGTATGTTAAAAATTATCATTGATTTCAAGTATAGTAAATGATTTTAAGTTTAGGGGGAGCTTGTGAAGCATCTATGATTTTGTTGATTTCTTAGTCATTTGCATGCTAAGCTCATGAGGCCATTTGGTTGTTCATTAGGTATCCTATATTTGAATGCATTTCCTACACATTTCCTTAGCTAAAATCAAGGATGTAATTGTTTTATTAAATATACCTCTTAGAGAGCTTCCTAGTGACATGTGGGACTTATTCTAACTCTGAATAAATGAAGATATATATTGTTTTCAATTTCAATCATGGTTCTAAAGGTTCATGTTTTCAAATGAATACCAGACATCGAGACATCTAGGGTTTGAGAAACACAAATGATTGACTAAGAAAGTAGATGGGTGGATGACCATATCTAGCCATCTAAGGGTCACGTTGGGTGAATGTTTGTTAACAAGTGAAATGGGTGGATAACTAGATTTTACATGGTTCCCACAGACCATGGTTCCATATTTGGCACTCCAAGTAGTTTTTCTAGGAGGATGTTAGTGGATAGGACATATGGGAGTATAACATAATTTATTGTGCTTCCCATAGATAATGGTTCCATATTGTCCATATGGGGGTTAAGCTGGGTGGATGCCTGTTAATAAGCTAGATGAGTGGATAAATTAATTTATCCAGGATTTGAGGATCATAGATTAGTGGAAAAATGAGGTGGCATCCAAGTGGAAAGTTGGTGACATGGAAATAGGAGGACAAAAAATGTTTCACTAAAGTGGAAATAGGTGGATATGACGTGGATTAGTCGATGACATGGAAGCATAAGAAGAGGACATGTGATAGGTGGATTTGTCCATTTTTGGTGACCAAGTGGCCCCCTTTTTAGTAAAACATGGTAGTGTGCTGGCTCAAAGGATGACATGTGGCACTATGATTGTGACAAATGACAGGTATATTTGGCATATTTTTGTGGCCAAGTGACACTTGGCAATGAAATGGCATGACACATGGCAGAAATTGATGTGGTAATGACATCCCCTGGCAAGTAGAAAAGGTCTAATGTTGAAAATTATGTAGCAATGACATCGAAGGTGGGGTGAAAATATGTAAAGATTCATGCTAAGAAACCATTTGGTAAGGATTCACAATGTTAATGAAATTTTTCATTTTTGTATGTTTTGGATTCTAGAAGTGTAAGTTTATATAGGAATATCATGGTCGAGCTAAGCAAGAGGTATACAAGTGAAGTAAGGATTGAACCCTAGATCAAGGTTGAGCATGTAATCGAAAGGTGAGACATCCTTCTCGCTAAATTTGGAGCATGGTTGGAAAGAGGAGTAGGGATCAAAATACTTACATTCCTATATGTAGGTCCAAAAAATGAGCATACAAGCTTTATCAGTAGGTGGTTGTCCAATAAATTTTTGGTTCCTATACTTGGTCAGATCAAGCTTAAGTCCAAGTTCTAAAGGGTTTATTGGGCATTTCCACTACCCCTAGTCATAGGAGCATTACATTGTCACATCTCGGTCCAATTGTGAGTGGCAGATGAAGGAAATCATATCAAGTGCAATTTGTCAATTAACATATTATATCCCCCCAATGGTTTGTTTATCGATCATATAATTGAGAGGGACCCAAAGCAATTTTTACACCTTTGGATTGAATTGGAATACAAGATCATGGAGCATTCCCTAAATATTTGTAAGGTGTATAAATTACATATGTGAAAAATTGTGAACCCCACAACCTGGTTAAATCTTGGATAAGTTGGTGGGGTTTAGAGTGGCATTTCATTTTTCAATTTCATTAAGTCATTAGGTGTGCCTTGGAAGGTTTGATCAATTTAAAATTTGGACAGTCTACAATGTTGCGTGGATAAGCGGCCTTGGGGCTCAATCCCTCAATTGTAGAGCATGGTCACATGCTCAGTGGTCTTGGAGATTAATCCTTTCGTTCCATGCCATAATCACATGCTAAAATGAGTTAAAAATAACGAGCTATGATTATTGAATTTGAAATTCAAGAAAAAAAAAATATACTAAAGTACTAAAGTTTTTTATAGATGCCTAATTTGGTAAAAATAGTTGTAATAGATTAAATTGGCTTTTGAAAAAATCTATAAATAGAAATAAGTTGATGTAAGAAAAAAAAATTCTCGGGAAAATCATGGATAAATATATCTTATGGAGAGCATGGAGTGAGAGCACTACATTCAAATGAGCTATAGTTCAAGATTAATGAAGTGAAAGAAAGTTGCACTGTAAAAAGAGAATGAGTTATGTTTTGAGTAGAATTTTTGAGATAGAGGAGGCAGTGTGATGTTGCAACAAGGTTAAGTATGAGGAAAGAGGTAGTGTTGTCATAAATGTGAAATAAAAGGAGCTCAAATATTGGAAGGAGAGGTTGTTGCAAATAAATAACAAAAGGGAAAGTACATATGAATGTTGAGATCGGACCCGAGCGTGTGGAGAAGAGATGTTAAGAAGATCTGAATGATGTGGTCAAATATGGGCCAAAGGAGAAGTACATACTTGAAGAACCAGTAAATAACATCGTTCAAGAAAAAATATAAGAAGGATTTGAATGTTAGATCAAGGAAGATAACAAATATAAGATTCAAGCAATTTTTTTTGTAATATTTTAATTAAAGAGCCTATGGGTCTATGTTTGAAAATGAAAGACAAGAGGATCTAAGTGGATGCAAAATTTTGGTTCCTATAGATTAGGGGATTGGAGTGTCCTTTAGGCTAATGCCTATACATATCAAGGGGATGGTGCCTGCAAATAGTGGGCATTGTTGCTTCTAAGTTCTAACAAATTGTTGAATGCAAGAAAAGGGGATTGGAGCCTCCTATAGGTTTGGGCCTATATAAATTGATGTAATATGAGGTCGGTTCTTCCATTTGCATCATAATAAAAATAATTTGTGGTTTTATCTCATATGAGTTTCCTTTCAAACTTCAAGTGTTCAAAAATTACATGGTTGGTCCATCGATATGTCATTGAATGTGATTGATTTAGTAAATAGTTTAAAATTTATAAGATACTAATTGAACCCCTTCATAATATCTTCTTCGTTTCAAACAGTAATTACCTAAAATTAGATCAAAGGTCTAGATAAAGTCATTCATACATGTAAATACTAACCAACTAGAACATTCTTATGACTAGGATACCCTCGAATAATAACATTATATCATTCAAGTGAAGTCAAAGAGAAATTAAAAACTATAGTTATCAACCTTCAACTTTGAAATTAGAATCAAACATAAATCTATATGCTTGAGTGACTTGAAAATAAACTATTTGAAGATAAATTCCTCCTTATACCATTGAAAAATATTATGTCCATTTTACAATGGTGATTGTAAAGAACATAACATATCACTTCTTATAAATCCATCATTTACAGCAATAGAAATTTGAAATTTGATCATTAATTATAAAACATTTTCTATGTCAAGGTGTTCACTTACTTTAGTCATATTGGTAGAAATAATGCTAATTCTATATTACTTTTGATGAATCTGGTGACTAAAAATTTAACCCCTTTGGTCACAATGTTTTTTTTTTATGAGTAAACTATTACAAGTTAAATTTCTTTTTATAACTTTGGAAAACCCTATTCTTGATTATAAATATAAATTAAAATGATGCAACTTCTTAGAACATTATGAACAATCTGTTCCGCACATCTTTCAATATCAATTTAAACATGAATGCATACTTAGACTTGATGAAAATTCAATTTTAGGATGATAATTAAGATAGCTCTATATAATTTGATGTATTAAACATTAATTATTGTATATTAAATTTTTTCTTATAACATTGGAGCACGTTATATCTTATTTATGGTGTTGAACGTAAACAAAACAACTCGTTATAGGTTATTGATAAGATAACAATTTTTAACTTTTAACACTAGTCGTAAAATAATTGCTACAAAAAATTGTTGACTTACTTTAGAAATATTCACAACACGAAATATTAGTTTAATTTTTTTGCACAAAAATTTTATCGTATCTCATTTTTGACAAATTTGAGACTTTTTTCTTTACTACTTTCCAATATATAAAATAAGTGCTACACAAAATTATTGATTTACTTTAATAATATTCACAACAAAAAATATTAATTTAATTCTAATGCTACAAAAATATTTTAGTATCCCATTATTGACAAATTCTATGACTTTTTTTTCACTACTTTGGTCACAAATATTTTATGTACTAATGAATTATTACAAAATGAAACTCTTGTAACATCAAAAATCCTTATATTCTTATTATATTTGTAAAAAAACAATACTATTTTTTACAATTTTATAAATAATGAATTCCTTGTAACACCATTTCAATTACATGTACATTTCTTATCAAGAAGACTTAGACTTATGAACTTTCAACTTTAAGAATAGAGTGAAACTTAACTTTAATAGACCTTCACTAAATACTTCCATGAGTTACAAAGTAAACTATCAAATTTATTACTCTAAATTCTTCTCTGGCATACAAAATCAACATTACAACCATGACTCATAAATATTCATCTTTATAACTTGCTAAAACTCTACATTCTTTCCTGAATTACAAAATAAACCATTAAAACCATGACTTACAATGTAAAATTTCAAATTTGTGTGTTTGAATACATAAACATAGTCTCTAAATTCTTCGATGACTTACAAAATTAGTATTACAACTATGACTTACAACATAAGCCTTCAAATTTATGTCTTTGAATACATAAACATAGTCTCTAAATTCTTCGATGACTTACAAAATTAGTATTACCACTATGACTTACAACATAAACCTTCAAATTTATGTCTTTGAATACATCAATCGGTCTTTAAGTTCTTCGACTACTTTAAAAGTAGCATTACAACCATGACTTATAACATAAACATTCAAATTTATGATTTTGAATAAGATAAACCAAGTAAAAAAAAATCTCCACAGAATTAATAATACAACTATGACTATTTTTAACATAAATCGTCAAACTAATAAGTTTAACTATGTAAATTAAATCTCTAAGTTCTCTCATGACCTATAGAAAAAATATCACAGCGATAACTTACAACATAAGCTTCAAAGACTTTGAATATATAAACTAAATCTCTAAATGCTTCCTTTATTTTCTTCTTCCATAGCGAGTGTCATTCAAAGTCCTCCCTTTATTTTCTTCTTCCATCGCCAGTGTCACTCAAGGTCCTTGGCTTTCAAAGTCAACAGTCTTCAACTCTGTTCCGCAACGTGGGAGACACGGTGAACGGAAACGCAAAAATATAATCATGGAAAGCTAATGAACTTTAACCTATTCCGCAATGTGGAAGAAATAGTGACGAACAATCCTTCAAACTGATTCCGTAGCTTGGGATAAATGGGAAACGAAATGGCAGAAAACGAATGATTGTGCAAATGTTTCTCCTTAACTGAGTACAATCGTTGCAATCACCATTAATTAATTTACCCTCCATAAATCAGTTTATTTTCTAAATACATATATACTCTTGTGGTTATTAGTAGGAATCTCACCGTTGACGAATTTTCCGTCCACAAATCCATTTATATAAATTAGTTTATATATAATTAATTAATTAATAATTAATAAGCCATAAGAGTAAACGATATATATTATCAATAACAATAAAGGAAAAGCCAATACATATTTATAACATAATTTTACTTAGAATAGATCTAGACCAAACCACCATAACCAGCAGCTTTATAACTTCACTCCATAAATCGTTTATATATTATTCAAAATTTATTTAATTTATTGATTATAACTATATATTTTTATAATTTTTATTCTAAAATTTAAAACTAAAATTATAGCTATATGTTTCACAACGCAATTCTTAATGTGATTTCTCATTCCTAATTATAAGTTATAAATAAATTATTTTATATAAATTATAATTACTATCTAATTTTAAATATATGTGATGGTTTTTTTATTATACTAATTGATTTATTTAATTCAAATTTAGTATAAATTAAATAACAAGTTATTAAAATTAAAAAATTATAAAAACTGTAATGTTAAATTATTATTATTCAAAAAAATATTATTATTTTTGTTTCAAGTTTTAAAGAACTATAGTTTCATCACGATCAATATATTATCTAGATCCGCTCTGAATTGAATTGGTGACTTCACATCAAAAAGTGTCTTAAAAGATTACATGATCATGTCTATCCGAGAACAATAATTCTTTTCCTAAGTTTGGGAGTACTACATCTTCATCATATCCAATATATCATCTCCATAAGAGCGAGGAAGCGGCGAGGAATTGAACTCATGACTTCACATCAAGGAGTACCTTAACAAAACAATCTATCAGTGTGCAAAATATCACCCCCATCTGGATGGGGAATTGAACCCATGACTTCACATCAAGGAGTGTCTTAACATAACAATCTATGAGCCTGCCTTTATCCAAGACCCCGTGGACCAAATAATATTCTTAATCATGGAGATTTACACATTTTATTTTGGAGATTCTTAATCTATAATTTTTTTGTTTTACTATATCATGCGTGAGTACTAAGGCTTATTGAGCCGAGAGGCTCATTCTAGACAATATGTGTTTGAGAGGCTCATTCTAGATCCCAATATGAGAATATGTGTTCGGCTCATTGTACATCCCAATATGACAATATTTGTAACTTTGTTAGTCCAATTGTTCGTTGAGTTGAAACATTCCTCTTTAAAATAAAAATATAAAATGTTCTCTAAATAGAAGAAAATTATCTAAACTATAATAAGAAAAAATGAATATGTTATAAAGTAGAAACCTACAATAGAAAAACATTATAATACAAAAATATGATTAAGGTGTTTGAATCTTTTACTTTTCAAAAATATTTCATCAAGAAATTTAAATAAACTATTTAAAGACGTTTGTTAACTAATTTATGTTGATATCAATTTCATATATATGTATATATGGAAAAACAATTTGAGAAAATAAAATATCTGGATGTTGTATATAAAGAAAAATATTCAATGTGAGTTATCAATAAAATATTTTAATATGAATTAATATTGGAATATACTTGAAAAAATATTAATAATAAAAAACCATTTTAATTTGATTGGATGTACATATTATGTAAAATATTTTATTTTAAATTATGTATAGAATATAGATTATTTAAAAAATATTATATATATATGAAGAAAAAGTTAGGTTTTTATGGTTAAAGTGTTTTTTTGGTACACACACACACACATATCTCTCTCTCTCTCTCTCTCTCTCTCTCTCTCTCTATATATATATATATAACTTTTATAAATAATTTTTCACTCGAAAGAATTTTGCAGGTTAAGTTTGATCCATTTCCGCTCATGTCAGATCCGTGATCAAGATGCATCTATACTGGTTAATACCACATATCCTGAAATCCATAAGTCACTCCTTACAAAATTTATTTATATAATATTTTTCTAATTAATAAGTTTACTTAAAGGGGGAATAAATTCATAATTACTTATGAGTTAAATCTCAACATTTGATTTTTGTATTACTACTAAGAATATTGTAGAATATTATGTGGAGGTTAAATTCATATATGTATTTTGTGGATCAAAATGATATTTTCTTTCTTTTCTTCTTTGCCAAAATTGAGCCAAAGTCACAGCCATCTTATTTAGTTTTGAGATCTATTCATAATAATTAAATTACAGTTTAAAAAACACTATTAGAAAATAGACAAACTAAATGAAACAATTCTTAACTTGTGATTATTAATTTAATAAAATATATTAATTTACCATTGCATATTGTTTCAAATTTAAAAGATAGTCTTGCATGTAGCTTGGAAAATAAATATTTTCAAATTACAATGCTAATATTTAGATATCTTTTAATTTTATTCATCACTGTAGTCCAAATTTTTATAATTATAAGTAATTGAAATCATATATGTATGTGAAAACGGTTTCATATAAATTTAATTTTTTTTTTTTTTTTTAAATAGTCTATTGTAAATCCACACATGTTCAAATCCTTTTGAATAATATGATTACCATAAATATTATTGTAAAAACTTTGTACTATTAATATTCTTGTATTTACCCCACTTTCACTGATGGAAAAGTTTATTTTCTTAGCGAAGACTTATTTTTAGTTACATATTCATTATTATTTTCTCTCCTCAATATGCATGATATGAATTCAAAGTACAAACTAAAATATTTGTATAAATTCACAAATTATAATTGATATATAATTAATAATTAATAATTAATTTACTATTATTTATAGAAAATGAGAATTTTGTGTGTACGTATATAATAATATATGTACTCCCCCACAAACATGCCACCTTTCTCTATCCTAGGGGAATATTAATATTATTATAACAAAATACAAATTATTTGGAAACTTTAATTCTAGCCGCGTAGATCAAATCTTGATAAATCTCTATAATGTTAATAATCATCTTATTCCACAACATCATCTTCTTATTCATCTTGTTTTTATCAATGTCATAACAAGTATACAATATGAGATAAACTAAGATACTTGCTATTACAAATATAAACTAAACTTACACAGTGAAAAACAAAATTAATTATAATTAACATTAGTTACTATAGTTGGGAAGTCTTCTTTAAGAAATATTCAAGTCATCCATTAATTTATTGACACCAATACTCCTACCACTTTTAAGGAGCTAGTTCACAATAACCTACCAATTATTTGAAAAAACTTAAAAAAAATAAAAGAATAAATCACAAATATTATTCTCTATGAGACTTGGAAATAATAAATAAAATTTGGAGCTCTATTTCATAATATAGTTATAGAAATTGAAGAGATTCATTAAATAATCAATGGTCTCCAACCATTATGATTGGATGAGCATGATCATAATAGGTTGTGTTTCTTTGTATAATTAGTTTAGTTGTGTATAATTAATTTAGTTTTACACGTGATTTCTATTCTGCTCGTGTGGTGGGAGACTCGGGTGGATTCTTTGGATCCTTTTTAAAAAGAATTTTTTTTGCGTCATATTGCTGTAGGAATATGATTTACAGTAATTATTTCAGTATCAACGTTTCTAAGTATATATCAAGACTCATTGTTGAAAGAGAAATTTTTGGCAAAAAAATGTTTTATAGCAAATATTTACTATGGTCTAGGTAATGTAATTATGAATAACAAACCGGACCTCTATTCTAATATATGATCAACGTATTGGTGTTTATGGATGTAGCATGACATATATATTTTATTTTCACATTGTAAATATTTATATTTAAAAAAATATATTTCTTAAATTTGGTTTTTAAGGTGAAATATATGTATTAAATGTGTATGTGGTTTATTGTTATTTTATGTATTTATTAAGAATCGATTTACAGCAATTAACTATAACTATACAAGGTTAAAATATATATATTTATTGTGAGAATAGTTTAAGTTTAATGGGATGTTTTGTGGTTAAGATTTTTAGCTTTAACCTATGGTAAATTTTGTTATAGTGGGAAATCAACAATATTAGTTCTCGGGGTGAAATGAAATAGTGAGTAGCTCAATAATAGTGATGAGTAATCTTAATCGATATATTTTTAATGTATGGAAGATCAAAATTAAATATCATTTAGTTGAAAAATATCATTGGATTACTATTGATTTGGGTACTTCACAAATAGGGATTGCAACACGAGATTGGTCCAAGTTGGATTGGAAGGTGAAATTTGAAAAAAAAAATTGTCTTTAATATTTAGTAGTGACTCAACATTTTAGAAGAAGCTATAGTTAAGGAATTATGGAACAATTTAATATTTTCTTATTAATATAATTTCTAAACCAACTAATTGTTCCAATGGAAAAAGTTGTATAAACTAAGTATGAAGGGTGGAGACTCAATGATAGAGCATATAAATTCCTTGACTACTATGGTGCGTTAACTAATATCTATTGGTATTAATATATCAAGTGATGATAGGTGTATCGACTTGCTGTGTTCTTTAACTATGCTCATAGGAAGGTTTGCATGTTTCCATAGGTAGTAATGCACATACGTTAAGCTTCGACAAAACAATTTCATCCTCGTTATTGGAGGAGATGAGATAGAAAAACATGCAACGTCAAAGAAGAAATACCTTACCTATAAAATGATAATCCCTTGATATAAATACAAATAACTCCTCAATTTGGATATGTAGATCTATAGGATGGACTAAATTCCCAAGAAACTTTATAAAGGTATGTTGGATATTTGGAAAACAAAGGAAATGAAAAAATCATTTCTGATCCAAAGGTTCAATGGTGGAAGTGATCTAATGATGTTTCTTCTATAGAAGCAAAAACCTCCTTAGATGAATGACGATATGTGTACCTAGATTCATCAAGATCACCTATAAATCATGATACATGGTTTGTCAACTTATCTTCACCTTTTCATATGAATCCTCGTACAAATTAGTTTTATGTTAATGGATTGTGTGTCGGTGATGATGCTTTCCTAGTAAATTGCTTCATAGCTAGAATCATAAGGCAATGAAAATTAAAGTTGAAGCTCATAGATGGAAGGAATAAAAATGTGTCCAATGTTGTAAACATCCTAGGGTTGGTTACAAATTTGATTTATTTAAACAATATTAGCGATATATGTGTAGAAACATTGTTTTAAAAGGAAACTTGTACGATGGTTAAAGGATTAATCATATTGTTGCACGGAGATATGGTTGGAACTCTATATATGTTACTAGGATGCACTATTAATGATGTATGCATTATTTCAGTTGTTCCTAAGAATGAAACAAAAGAAGGAAAATATCATATAGTCTATAAAGAAAATAATATGATGTGGTATCAAATATTTAGAGATATAAAGGAGAAGGGTGTTTGACTACTACAAAACTATGGTTGATGACATTTATAATTATTCTTCATATTTTTATTTATGTAAAAAATATTTATATTATAAGAAAAATTAGGTGAGATTCTCCTGTGGTGCTATGAGGGTGGAGGGGATATCATACCTCGAGGATACTAACATTTTTGGAATTATGTCATGTAAATATGTGTATTGTATCTGATTTGTAGATGAATTCTTTAAGAATGCATGGATTTATTTCCTCAATGATAAATTTTAAATATTTAACAAATTTAAATAGCTGAAGTGTCTTTTGGAAAATCTTACGTAGAATAAAACTAAGGTGATGAAGATCGAGAATGATGGAGAACTATAAAAAAAATGAATTTGAGGGACTTTGTAAGAATTTTGGTACATAAAGGTAGAGAAATAAACTATAGACACTTGAATAGAATGTTTTTGAAAAAAGGATGAAGATGACAATGACGGAAACAACAATTAGCATCCTCAGTGGTGTCCAGTTAAGATAGGAATTCTAGTCATAAGTAAAAAATAAAACATGATAGATATTGAAGTGATCACCCTCATCAAATTGGATGGGAAAAATTCACGTGAACTATGGATTGGTAATAAAATTAAATATTGTAGGGTCTTTTTTGTGATTCTTATTACATGTTCCAAAGGAAAATAGGAGTAATTTTAGACAAAAACACATAAAAGGTGTATCATTGATGAATCTAAATATGGTCTAAAGGGTTATAATCTTTGGAACCTAGAAACTAACAATGTTACGTATAATGATAATGTGGTTCTTATATAAATAAAGATTTTTTCAAATTTGAAACCACACTAAGGGAAAATTTACTAGAAAAAATTGAGTCCGAATTGAGGGACAACGAATCAAACTTTGATGAAGAATAGAAATTTGACGAAGATGAAACTCATACTCATATACTGAGGAGAATTATTTGGAAAGGATAGCTAGGTATGTATACCCCACATTATTTCCATTCCAATCTTTCCTTGAATATTATAAATTATTATTCTATAACTATTAGGGAGGAAGTGGATTTAGAGGATGGAAAACTCTAAAAAAATTACATGGTTGAATAAATCAAAGCCTTAGAAAAGAATGATGTTTGGGAACTAGTGGAGTTGTTGATTGGAATAAATTCCATAGTAAAAAGGGGTGTTTAAGGAAAAATTCAATGGATAAGTCTCCATGGAGAAATGGAAATATTAATTGCAGGTAGCAAGATTTTATTCCAAGGTAGAGGGATTTTCCTTTTATGAGATTTTTTCTACTATTTATAAGTTAATTTCTATTATATATCCTTTAACTATTTTTTTTACTTTGATTTTTGAAGTAGAACTGGTAGATGTGAGTATAATATTCCTAAATGGGGATCTCTATGAAGAAACCTACATGAAGCAACTAGAAGGATTTTCATTGATAAAAAACAAGGAGTTGGTATGCAGGTTGAAAAGGTCCCTTCATGGGTTGAAGCTATCACCAAGGATGTGGTATCAGTAATTTTATACGTATATATTTGGACTTGGCTTCACGAGGAGTAAAATAAATAAATGTGTATATTTCAAATTAGTTGGTGATATTCTGATTTATTTGGTCTTGTGAGTGGATATGCTACTTATCAGAAGCAACAAGCAAATCAACCAAGATGTGAAAGCTGATATTTTCCCATAAATTTGACATGAAGGATCTTAGTGATGCAAATTTTGTTTTGGGAATGTTAATAAGAAGATATCAAAAAAATAATAAAATATATGTAAATCGAAGGAAACATGTGAAGATAATATTGTGTAGGTTAAATATGAAAAAATGTAAATTGGTTAAGGTCCGTATTCTTGTATATGTAAATTTATCTTCAATTTAGTTTCTCAAGGTATGTGAGGAAAGTAACATGTTTTTTTCTATATGCATGTACAATTGGTAGTTTGATGTATGGAATCATCCTTACTAGACCATACCTTACACATGTAGTTGGGGTTATGAGTATCTATATGTCAAAATTAGGGTAGAAGAATTAGGAAATAGTTAAGATATTATTCATGTTTTGTATTACATTACTAGTTATAGATTGTGCTATCAAATAAAACTATAATTGGATAGACTATTTGATACATATGTGAATTTTTTTTATGTGGATTGGGTTGGAGGTTTAGAATGCAAACAATCTGCAAGAGGGTATGTTCTTAAACTATTTGGACGAGAAATCATTTGGATTATCAAGAAATAATTTGTTGTTCCACTCTTAGTTAGAGAACTTTAATACATGGAAACCACTCATTCCAGCAAGGAGAGATTATGGTTACAAAAAATGTGTGTTTGGTTGGTACAAAAAACTATAGAAATAGCTTGAAATAATAAGAGTGCAATCTTATTGGTGAATAATATTACTTATCATTCTAATACAAAGTATATTGATGTTCAATATTACTTTGTGAGATACAGGGTTGAAAAGAAAAAACTATTTTTGGTGAAGGTGGACACTTTGAAGAATGTTGCAAACTCACTAAAAAATTTTGTGAGCACCAAGAAGTTCCCTTGATGTAGGGAAACAATGGGCATTGGTATCATGGTTTTTTAATCATGTACTCCCATGATCCCTTATGAAAAAACAAAAAAAAACTGACGAAATTTGTATATGTATTATATTATTTGCATTACTATCCTCACATATGTTTTTTATGTCTTAGTATAGTAGAAGGGTCACAATGTGGGAGGATCCAACCAAAATTATCTTTTGATATTTTTTTTTCTCCATATTTGGCACATGGTTTTCCTTTTTGGTAGTATTATGGGACACGATTATTTTTTTCCATGGGACAATAATTCTGGTTGATGAACTACAATTGTATTATAATACAATATTAATGGATTTTGGTTTTATGAATGAAAAATGGTATATATATTGTATTACAACATCGTAAAGTTAATATACTGAAAAAAATTTCCAATTGCTTCAATTTTAGATTTCCATAAAAAAATAATTGTGTTAATGTGTGTGTGTGACCATTGCATCTTTTCTATTTTTATTAAGAATATGTTTCTAACATTTAACTATATAGGGTTAAGGCTAACATAATAATATATTTTATAGATGATTAAAACCACATTTTCGTTCTCTTTCTTTGATATATTAGCTTGTTTTTCCCCTTTTCTCATTCCTTATCATTTCTCTTACCATTCTCATCATCATCTCCAAATTAAAATTCACCTAAATTTATATCTATGTCTATATGTGTATAAAAAAAACGTGATAATTCAGAATAATTAAATAATTAGTGTAAAATAAGTATAAAAAAGAATATAATAAAAATCAAATAGGATTCACAATACACACAAACATAAACTTCATAGAATTTTTTGAGCGAACATTATTTCTCTCACTAATTTACACTTCCATATGTAAAAATATAGACTCACAAAATTATTTCACTAAAAAATTCTCTGTTCCATATGAAAAAATATAGACTCGCAACATTATTAGTCCCTACCGAGGAAAAACTCTAGAAATGGATTTTTATGTTGACCATAATTAAATTAGCATTGACCAGTACAATTTTTAATGTTTAACTCTATAAATAAATAAAGTATTTTTTATTTCAATTTCAAAAAATAATTTTTTAGTATTGCATTTACTAAAAAATGTGTGTCTAATTTCAAGGTGGCTAACATTTTTCCAATGCTACCCATGAAATTTCGTCACCCTACAACCTAGCCAATTTTCATGGGGATTATGCTTTGATCATGTAACCTGATTAAACAAAATTATAAAATTTGATACATATGAGTGTTTTATGGTGAAAAATCATCACCACATCTTATTATCCTCACAATTAAGATTTTTCCATTAAGTGGTTACAATCACAATTACAATTAATTGGTTACATGTCAGTTACCATTTGGCTACATCTATAGTAGAGCCTTCCCTGTTGAGTGTGCCATTTTAATTTATAACATCGAATTCCCGACAATCGGTTGCATATTATTATTCCGAAATAGAATCCACCACATAGTTATTATAAATGATCTTGCAAGTTACCTGGTCAGAACTAAATCCATCCTGACTTTGATCCTCATGAACATTAGAATGCACAATTGAAAAATGTCGGTCGAACAACTTACTTTGAGGAAAAAAACAACCAAAAATGGAGGAAGAGGAGACAAAAACTCATTGTAAACATCAAATTCACAACCAAAAGTTCCGTTGAAATTCTTAACATGTGGGGTAGGAGAAGATCGTGGTAGATCAATGGATGGATTGTCAAGTTCTCCAAACTCAACTTGTGTAAATGGATTTATTTTATGAGAGGGAGATGAAGAGTCACTTGGAACAATAACTTCCTTAGTCATATATTTAAGAGCTTCATAACCAATGTCTGTTGGGATACTTTCCAAAGATTCATATTCTTTTGAATTCACTGAAATACAAATAGTAAATTCAAACTTATCTTTCATAGAGTTCTAGTCAACACCATACTCAAAAAATTCATAACATAAATGGATAAAGTGATCATGAAAATCATTAAGAGATTAATCAGTTCCTTTTCTGAGATGCATGATTTTCTTATAAGTAGATTTACAATCATACCTATCAAACGCATGGTACAAATCCTTGACAAGACGTTCCAAAAATTGAATATAAGTGGTGATAAATGTGTATCACCATTCCTTAACACGTGCTTTGAATGTGAGAATGAACAAATACAAGCAGTATCCTCATACATAATATATTGATTAGTGGAAAATTCGATAAAGTGAGTGGTGTGCTTGAGAATGGTTGTTCCACCCTCGCCATCGAACTTCATATTTTTATTTCTAGAAAAAACATGACAGGGTTAATATATGGGAAGAAGCCATTTAAAAATTAAGGAAATTTCAAATAGACTTCATGGGCTTAGCTTGTCATATGGCCCTCCTTGTAGCGCCAGAAAGTTTGATGGTGATGGACCTCGGAACATTCAAGGGATATATCTGATTTGAAGTCTGAATTAGACCTCACACCATTTGGTATAGGAGTTGCATCCAAAATACGATTGAGTTTCCGCACTAGTATTTTTGAATGTTATGCCTTGGATATAAAACATGTGGAATGATGTGTTAGTGAATTTAGTGAGATAGGTGTACAACTTTGTGGAGGGTCAAATATGATGCATCAAGGGCTCTAAAAAAAACAAAGGTAAAGTGAGTGAGCCCCTTAAAATATTGTAATACTACACATGTTGAAAGGAACACGTGAGCATAAAAGCGATCATAAGTTATCCTGCAAAATAGTTCACAATTCAACCATGATGGAAATATATGACAACAGACATTCAACAAGATTCATACTAACGTAGACAAAATAGCTCATAAGCCTTAGGGTAAATGAGATAACATATATTGTAAAAGTAACAATAATATTCCCACTATACGCAAAACATATGCATGAAAATGTCTCAGATCTGAGAACATGAAGCCAACACCTTCTTATCCAAATAAAGATACTCCCTCTATTCTATGGAAAAGCCAAGGCTTTAAAAAAACTCCCAAGCTTCTAATCCTAAGAAAAAACCCCAGCAAAAATCTCTTTACATAATCAATGAGGGTATATTTATAACAAAAGTGGTGACTATTCATCTCCCTCTGTTACTCTTGGACTTCCCTCATGACTGGTTGAATTCCTTCAACCATGACCTTTGGACTTCATTACAAATTACCCTTCACATTCCAAAATTGACACTTGGAGTTTCACTTATTATTAATTACAAAAGAATATTACAATATTTCTCATACCCATATAACACAAAATGGGGTAGAGTCAACTAGACAACATAATAATAAAAATACATGTTAAGCTTTAGTTTGGGGAAACTCTAGCTTAGCCACCTCCACCTATAGTTTCTCATTCATATATTGATTACAAGATTTATACTACGCAATGACTTCCCCAAACTATGTGATGGGATCAGGCTGGAAGCAAACTCTATCCTCCATTGCATCTAGGTACACTAATTTGAAACCAGTATGAATTTCCTTCCTCAGTAGGAGAAACGTAATGTTGATTTGGATAGGGCCACTAATTTATTTATTCATATTACTCTCGTTCACCTCTAAGTATTCATTGGTTGTGATCTATCTGAGTTGGTCCAAGTATGCTTCTACATCCCGCCTGACCTGATTCCTGTGTTTGTCGTCAGTGAGTGAACCATTTGAAGGATCTTGTGTGATTTCACAATGAAATCCACCATGTTTTACAGTCATTCATATTAGGCATTAATGTTGGCAATGAATGTGGAAATTTGTTTGCTACTCTAGATAATCATCCAAACTTGTGCTTTCTCCAAATCTTCTTATGGCCTTGTTTTCTTTCCCAACTCAGATGGTGCCCCTCTATTTTGCATTGACCATTCAGGTATGGTAGCAATGCATGTGTGGAAAACCTTTAGGTTCTTAGAATTATCTTTTCACTTTTATTGCATGTCATGTGTTGTAGCTTGTTTTACTTTTCTTGTGCTCTCTCCAACTAAAATTATTGTTTCCAAGCTTGTGACATCTCTAGCCATTTTCTTTGATTGTGGATCAAGTTATAAACTAATAAATTTTGAAATCCATAGCCATTTTCTTTTATTATGGATCAGGCTATAAACTAGAATATACTCTCTCTTCAGAAGAATACATTATATATTGGATGGTGGGAAAGGTTACGATAAAACTTGTGCAGAAAAGCCTTAAGGGTTGTCTCAACTTACTCTATTGTTAATTACATAGTGTGAATTTTGTAAAACTATAATCTACATAAGGACTAAGTGGGTTTTTTATTTTGTAAGTTTTCTTTGGAATTGAAAAATAAAAATAAATTATAAAAGCTAAAATTATGTAGTGAAAAACTTTGTTTAAAATTTCAAAATAAAAAGTTGATTAAGTTTGACATCATATAATATGAATTTTGTTTATGATTATAAAGTAAAAAACATATAAGATTTTTTTAGCTACAATTAGGTTATTAAAGATATGTATAAAATTTTTTGAACCAAAGAAATTTGATATTCATTAACAAAAAAAAATACTAAAGAGTATGTATGTAGTTACAAATTGGTATGTAGTTAGAAACTATTACAATTAAGTAATTAAAGGTAAATTTAGTGCTATTTAAGAAAATTTGAGAATTATGAACATTCATCATTATTGCTCAAGATAAATCATGTCCTGTGAAATAATTTGAAAATTTAAAAAAATCACATATTTTTAAACTTTTCATTATTAATTTAATTTTCTATATATTAAGAAATACTATTCATGAATAATAAAATAGTTGTAACATATAAATAATATATAACAAAAAAAACCATGTATTTTTGGAATAATGAAATAGTTGTAACAAAAATAATATATAACAAGAAAAACTATGTATATTTGGGTTTATGAAAAATTAGATACATTTTATTAAGTAAAATTTTAAAAGAATAATGGTTATAAACATTTAAAAATAGTTTTATTAATCAATTAGTTTAGATCTATATTATTTACAATTCTCTTTTTACTTTAAAGGTGGTTTGCATATCAAGATATATGATCCCTCTTGGCTCTTGGTAGATCTAGAGTTAAATTTATCTAGACAATCTTAATTTCTCTTTATAAATAAACTACATTCCACATGAATAACGTGGGTCAATACCATGGCATGTTTTTATATTTTATTATTATTTTATTTTATTATTTTTATTTTTTATTGTGTTTTGACCTAGTTAAAATGTTCATTACATTATGTCAATCTTTTTATTATTTTACTTTTATTTTTATTTTTGTGTAATTTGGCATAGTCAAAATGTTAAACTAAGATTAAAATATAACAAATTTTTAATAACAACATTTTAACTTAAAAGTCGCCAAAACTTAAATTCAATCTAACTTATTAAAAAGAAAAAAAAAAACTAAAATTGTAAAAAACATATAAAAAACTATTTGCTTGTGGATCTAATGGCCTAAAACATTTCAATCGTCTAACATTCTATCCAATGAGTCAAACATGGACACAGTGGCACCTAGGGGAGTTGTTTTCAAAAAAAAAATGCCATACCCCGTCAATATTAATCTAAATAGGATTTAAATAGAAACATACAAATTAGAAATTTTAATAAGGGTTAAATAGAATAAATCTTCCTAATTTTATTTAAAATATCATTTTCTTATTATATTTGCAATTTATAAATAATGTTTATATTAATAAATAACTAGATTTGTTTGTTAAGTGAATTGTGTTGTTGAGATCTTTTTCAACAACAATCTTTCACTTCAGAAATTGTTGGATATCATAAAACATTATTTATGTGACATGTATTTGAGTTTTGTGATTGAATATACAAATTAATTTGTGATTAATTTGTGCAACATGTATTCTCCTATAATTTATTTCTTGGTGTCAATGCTTCCATGGGCTTGAGTCCCTCAAGGAAAAGCCAACTAAGATGGAAATTTTTTAAGGATTAAATCCATACTCTATACAGAGAGTAGGTGTAGGTTAGATATTATTGTGTCGAGTGGGATGTGATTCTTTCAAGAAATCACATATGGTTGATCTCGTTCAATGTAGAAAGGAGAAGAATCGAATCCCAACGCTGCACCAACGTATGTTTCTTCGACTTGTGGTCGTTTGTGGGAATTTCTTCTAGTTTTCATTTTCATGTTGCACGCATAAGGCTCAAAAGGTTACCAAATCTGAATCATGACCACCTTATGAACATATAGAATGTGAATTTCATGGTCCAACTTTGAGAGAACCCACTGATGACATGTTTGATTTTTTCGTGGCATGGCACAGCAAACAAATGTCTTATATTTCCCTTCGAAATTGACCCTTCATGGTATCTCCTGTTCACATTTGGAAGGTTTTTCCACTGCAACTCAAAATATTGTAAAGCTTAGCCACTACATACAACTTCCCGACCTCTGTAGATGGAGACTTATGTTTGTGAGCAAATGTCAGACCGCGAGAAAATTGGAGACTATTACAGAGGAAACTACGACCATGAACTGGATGGAACTCTTATAAGATGTTATCAATAATGTGCGTAATGTATCTCTCCATATTGTTTATGGGATGCTAGGTAGATTTAAAGTAATGCATTGGACTGCTTTCTGAGAACATCCCTACTCTCACGATCGATATTGGATTGTCCACGTCAAGTGACTTAATGTCGTCATGAGATTTAATCAGTCGAGGCTGCTTGAGAACAATTTTTTGGTGTCCTTTGGAGAAAATTTTTTGGCATAAGATTGATCCTTACATAGAAAATTCAGAGTAGCGATATAAAAAAAAATGGATTTATCAGTGTTCGCCTCTGTCATGACAGTATAAATTCATGGTTTGTCCGAATGCATAAGTTTCGTTATCATTATTTGGTAACATTGATGGGATTGTGGCATATGTGGTGAATTTCATCTGCATTTATGTTATAAATGGTATTTATCAATGGGCCTCGAGAGTGGTCGTGTAATTATTTTTTTTTTCTTTGTAAAATAAGAAGTGAAAAACCAATTCTATAGAACAGAGTAATATTCAATTCAGTGGTTCTTGCTATATACGATGTGACATGAACATTTCGCTAATTTGGCTATGCTTACGTTATATTATAAAGCTTACGGGTCGTGTAAAGCCAACGTGAGCTACAAGTTATTTTTATGAGATCCTTTTGTGGTATTTTATTGACAAATTTTGAATACATTCAGTACCTAGATAGCTAGATAATTTTTAGGGATAATGAGTTACATCATCTCACGGATGGGAGCTTGCCCATAGGATGGTTCGTTACTGGGATACTTTTTCTAACTATAGTTAGCTATGTAATTTGTCAAAATTAAGTATGTCAACATTTTTGATGATGAAAATTTCATCAAAGATGGTCAAAGATAGTTTCGCATTAAATGGAGTTCAAGTGACAGCTAAAATATGAGGCGGCAAATAAAGAGTGATGTTTGTAAGATTCCATAGTGGATGTGAGTCATGATGAAGACTAGCAATGTAATGATGATGTGACTTACATGTGAATTGTAATTTGTGTTTTTTTTTAATAGTATTTGTAATTATGCAATTTAAGAATTAAATGCGAGGCTCATAAATAGCACACATTAGTAAACATGTACATTGGTGTGTTGAGTGGATTTTGTTGTCAAGATATTTTCTCAACAATAACCATTTATTGTGAGAAAAAAACTTTCGGTAAAAATCACATCCAAATAAATTTGGTCGACGCGTTTCAAACCAACAAGTGTGGTGATGAACCACACTTGTTGGTTTGAAATGCGTCGACCAAATTTATTTGGATGTGGATTTTACCGAAAAAATTGTTCTCACAATTTATGGATCACAGAAGCAAAATCTCTAAAATAACCATTTAGTTTAGAGATTGTTTGATCTCATAAAGCAGTATTTATATGGCATGTATCATAGTTTTGTGATTGAATATAGAAATTAATTTGTGCACCATGTCTTTTCCTCTAATTTATTTCTCTATGGCATGCATGTTATTACCCATTAAATTTTTCCTTCGATTAGGGATGAATTTGTTTTGCAGATTCTCTATAGTTTAACATTATGGATTGAATTCTATTATTTTTTATTAACATTTAATGTTATTTAGCTATATTATGGTTTCTTTAGATATTGCTTTGTAATTAATGTTATTGCGTCATTTTCACAACACAATGTCATGATGATAACTTTCACATACTTTTCTGCCATAATTTTTTGATGGATTTTCAATATTTATGCCATGATTCTTAGATGAAACCATCAATTACTACCCACCATAAATTAAGCAAGTATTTGAATAAAAAATGGAGTGTAAGAAGATGTAAATTACTAGGAGTTCTTTTTGTGTTTTTGAAGCTTGCCATTTTCTTACTGAAGTGTGATTTTACAAGTCATAGAGATCTATGTTACTGATCTTCATGCTCATAAACCAAACCAGTAAAAAATATTAAATTTCTTGAGGTTAAAAGTACCCACCTTAGACATCTTGACAGAAAAAGAAAAAAATTTCTCCAAAGAGCATGAGTATACATGAGAGCATCGATATAAGAGATTTTATTTCCAGCGTGATTACAACTTAAAAAATACAAAAGTTCCTTAACCACGACATTTAAAACAAAACATTGAGATACCCAAAGTGTTGGAAAAGTTTTGGAGTTAGCCATACAGGTCGATTCTGGCTACTCTAAATATCTGACGCTGCCACGATCAAGACAAAATCCTTGAAAACATTTGCAACTACTTCTGGGTCACAGATACAAACATAAATTTCAGTTGCATTACATTACTTTCCAATTTGGAGTTTCCAATAACCATCCAAGCCAAGCTATCCTTCTAATGGGAGTAGAAACCACAAAATTCTTGAATGGGAGAAGTGATAAGACCATGAAGAAATTAGAATCATCAGTTCGGTGAAAGAAGGTATAACAAATATCTGGAGAGAAGAATTGTTCTAGTCTTAGAAGAAATAATTCCTTTGCTCCTTTTCTCAATTACATTGAATGTTAAAATTGTAATAATTATAGGCATAGAGCAACTAGGTGTATAAATTTAAATATGAGACCTCCCTCTTAGACTAAAAATGAAGAATAAGGCACTCAAACATGGAATAAAATAGGTGTAAAGAAGTACAAGAGTGTGTATTTTCACTCTACGCTAAAAATCAGGGAAACTCATGGCATATTGACAATGGGTATTTGATGCACATGAAAAGAGATAACAATAATAAAAATAGAGGAAAAATTAATTTAGGAAGAAACAAATACATATTCATATCAACAACATAGGAAGCATGCTAAATAGAGTAAAAAATCAGTAGAGATACAATTTTTCTCATAATTCCAAACAAACTCAAGTTAAAAGAACAACTAGTAAGAGATTGAATTCCTTCGGAATCCTCTCCTCATATAGCTAGGAAAATAATAAATGAAGTAATCCCGATGAAGGTGGAATTAAAATATACAACTAATTTTCTCCCTCGATGGATATCCTTGAAGGGCTCAAATACTATGATATTGGACAAGAAGAAAGTAATTGTAGAATTAGTTGAATATGCTCTCTAAAGAAAACCAAGCAAGGAGAAAGCACAAGAATATGGAAAAAGAGAGAAGAAATGAAGGAGAAATATAGTTTATCATTGTCTGGTCAAGACAAATAGGACCAATGGCATATTAATATATTGCAGGTGTTCAAATCACGTGACCGGAGACAAAACAAAATGTATCTCATTGAAGGAAGTCAAATGTGGTATCGTTATTCTTAGAGATGATTCATTAACCATAATAATGAGAAAAGGAAATTTAGTTGGCCTTACAATGAAAATGGTAAGGCTAAATATGTCTTGTTTGTTGAACATTTAAATAAAAATGTTATAAGTGTAATTCAAATGTTTGATAATGGAGATGAGGTCATGTTTTCTTCTAAAGTTTATAAAATAAGGAAGGGATAATATGCTAGATTGGTAGCAACAATAGACAATACCTAAAGCAATGCATACATCCTTAATAAAATTAAATCAAGATATTGTGGTATAATTTTTACCTCTCTCATATTATTAGTAAAATAAAAGTGAGGAATAGAAGCACCTTATGTCACATGAAGAAGATAAAAACCATTGCGGGTGAGTTCCAAGAGAAGACTTATGAGTTGAAAAGACCAGTGGAGATGTATTAGAACTAGTAATTGAAGGTCATTTTGTTAAAAACCAATATGAACAAGTGTATTGAAGTAAAGATAGGTCCTTAGGAATATAAAACAGGAATAAGGAATGAATTAATTTGTTTACCTTTTTCAGGAATATATATTTCTTAGGTAGTTAGAGAGAGGAAAATATAATAAGTTTATGGGGAGCTACAAGATGAAAAATATCATGTGTTCATGGTGAGTTGATTTCTAAATAAGAACATGAAATGAAAACTTTGGATACCTTATATGTACTATCTCATTTCATTTGTATAACCAGTTGAAAGCAATATCTTTAGGAGTCATAAGCATGAGCATCCTATCATATTAAAGGATTGGGAGGCCTTGCCTCTTAGAATAGCCATAAGTATGCATTGGCCTAGTTGTACAAAAATAGAAATATAGGATGGAAAATTGGTGTAAAAGGAAGAGTTTTTTTTATTTCTGGATCAAGCAATGGTGTAGTAGTGTATTTAGCTTTTAGAGTAGCCTTAGTGTTAATTAGTATAACAATACAAGTGATTTAATTTTACCATAAATGAAGATTTGGATTATTAGGAGAAACAAAAATTTAGTGGGAGACAAGTGTAGCATAATGCACTATGAAATGGAAGATTTTCATGTTTCTAAAATGTGTTTATGTCTTTCTTTAACTGGTATCACTTGTTTTAACTAATGATAACTAGTTTGTTCAGCAAAAAATTAAAATAAATATCTTATTATATCCAATTTTATAATTCAAGACCTTTAGTCGGAGAACGATACAAAGGGGAGTACTTAAATCCATTTTCCATTGATTTCAAAGGGGGATAGTGATCAGAATTTGGAGAGGGGGGGGAATTTGCTAGAAATTCAAAGTGATTAGAATTGCTCCAAACTATAATGACTGGATAGGACTCTAAGCCAGGAATTTGATACACTTTGTGTCACTAAAAATGGATTTTGTATGAGGAATATAGAGCATGTTTTTCATTTCCCTAAACAACTAAACAATTTCAGAAAATGATAGAATGGTGACACGGAAACCTCGTTAGAAAAAGATAATATTATGGGAATATTCCTTCATTTTTCCCAGTGACACTATGCCAAGTGTCAATTTCTATATGGTGGCTGAGTGGGTGATTTGTTGCGTTTTCATTGGTATAATTTTAAGCCAATGGGTAAAGGACACCTGGCAAGCCCAGAGGCCGGCACATGCCCCCCGACCCCCCCTTCCAAGGCTAAATTTTTTTAAGTCTGCGTCAAAATATCATATAGTTTGTGGAGAAAAATTTTATGCATTTGTGGAAGGGTGGAGGTCGGGGTTGAACTACCTCCCCCACATAACCCATAAGCCTTGCCACTCACTCTACATAATAAATTTTAACATGTATGGCTTGCGGCATTATCTTAAAGTTTGACATATGTATGGGCGAAGGAAAAATGGGCTAGCCCCTTACCATGGGACCATGACCTAAAACTAGGCGGCCAACCAACATAAATGGAGAGTTTAAACATTTAAACGAGATTAATTATCCCTAATCCTTGATTAAGGCACTAATCCAATTTTCAAATTGGATTTTTGTTAATTGTGCTTAATGCGTTAAGCCTCCATTAAATGAACGCTTACCTTAATTAATCTCCGGTTTAAATACTAAGTGCAGACTAGCACTAATTTTTGGGTCTGTTGTTTTAGGCACCACCGCCAATTTTGGCAGTGCTAACTAGAGTTTCTCTAGTTTTAGTGGGGTTTCATAGGCCATAATTGAATGAGGCATAACTAGAGAATTTTACCACCAAATTAGGCTCAGAAAGAGTCATTCCTAGATGATTCTAATGCTATGAGCATGATGGTGTAGCTTGTAGAGACATTGGAGAACTTCTGTAAGTGATTTTCCACATTGAATATTAAATAAGGCTAGGGCCACCAGGAGAGTAGGTCATGGCTAGTCCACTTGAAGACCATTTTCAAAGCTTGAAGAGTTTATTTTGAGGTTTCACCACAAGTAAAATACCCTCTAGCGGATGTTGTTGAGGAACCCCTTATAAAAATAGCCTAGACATCCATTTGTAGTGGATGTTACAAGAGGAGGTGGGTAGGTGGTTGTTTTTACAGATGTTTTTTGTCCGGTGTGTTTCTCATCCTATAACACATAGGTGCTTTCCACTAGAGAAAGAACCGCTGCATGCTACATATTGGCACACCAGGACATCATGCGCTTGGTACAAACCTGCCCAGTGCATCTAAGTATTGTAGCACACTAGTGCTCTACAATAATTCCGCCTCAATGCGTCCTAAAAACCTGTGCCAAAATAGAAACAACCTAGTGTGGTTGGAAGAAACTGCCTGATGCGCCTCAAAAACCCACGCACCAGAACAGGGTTAAATAAAAAAATAATTGTAGCCAAAAATCAACATTTTTCACTTTTCAGTGCTCCATATCTCTGAATCATCGGTGAAAATTTACCTTATGTGAGGCGGCCTGCCATCAATGCTCCTATTGCACGCACTGCTACTATCCATTTCCCACCATCTCCATTTCGAATTTTCAAAATGGTGAGAAAATTTAGTTTTGAAAATTATACAGCAAATATGCCTCCTCGATGCCCAAATGTATAGGTATTTTACTTGTTTTTCCATAATTAAGCCTTTTAGCATAATAGTTTTCTAAAATAAATTAAAATTCACGTTCTTAAAAAAAAAAAACTCATGCGTAGTGTGCTTGAGCCATTCGGCTTGAACCTATTTGTGGTTCTACATCTAAATTTACAGGTAGCACCATAACCAATGCTAACGATATCTGCACTAGTTCAAGGGCGATACTAGAATGGCGCACCATGTTTTTTTTTTATTACAAAAATTGCAGTGTGGTCAGTTACCTAATCGCACCGTTGACCATGTCAAAGTGTGGGAATGTTCTGCATTGACAGAAATATGTGCCCCGGGGTGTATATTTTTGTCAGTGCATCGCAATCCCAAACTTGGACATAGTCAAAGGTGTGTTCATGTAAATGGCTACACCGTTGACTATGTAGTGATGTCAATAGGGCAGTGCGCTACCTAAACTATACGCCCAGGGGTGTATAGTAGGGTCAATGCACTACCCTCCCGATACTGGTACATAGTCAATGGTGCAATCGGTTACACCACTACACCATTGATCGTGTAATGATCCCAGGAGGGTAGTGCGTTGACGAAACTATCCGCCTGGGGTGCGTAGTTTCTTCAGGGCACCACTCTCCCAAATTATTTCATAGTCAACGGTGTGATCACATAAACAACCACAACGTTGAGGTGACCTGCCATCAATAGAAACAAACCGGTGTGGTTGGAAGAAACCGCCCGATGCACCTCAAAAACCCAAGCACCAGAACAGGGTTAAATAAAAAAATAACTATAGCCGTAAATCAACATTTTTCATTTTTCAGTGCTCCAGATATCTGAATCATTGGTGCAAATTTACCTTATGTGATGTGGCCTGCCATCAATTCTCCTATTGCACGCATTGCTACTATCCATTTCCCACCATCTCCATTTCAAATTTTCAAAATGGTGAGAAAATTTACTTTCGAAAATTCTACAGCAAATATGCCTCCTCAATTCCCAAATATATAGGTATTTTACTTGTTTTTCCATAATTAAGCCTTTTAGCAAAATATTTTTCTAAAATAAATTAAAATTCACGTTCTTTAAAAAAATAAAAACTCATGCGCGGTGCGCTCGAGCCATTCGACTTGCACCTGTTCGCGGTTATACCTCCAAATTTACAGGTAGCACCATAACCAATGCTAATGATATCCACACCAATTCGAGGGTGGTACTGGAATGGCACACCGTGTTTTTTTTAAATTACAAAAATTTCAGTGTGGTTAGTTACCCGACCGCACTGTTGACCATGTCGAAGAGTGGGAATGTGGTGCATTGACGAAAATATGTGCCCCGAGGTGTATATTTTGGTCAGTTCATTACAATCGTGAACTTGGACATAGTGAACAATGTGTTCATGTAAATGACCACACTGTTGACTATGTAGTGATGTCAAGAGGGCAGCGTGCTGCCTAAACTATATGCCCAGGGGCATATAGTTTGGTCAGTGGATTTCTCTTCCGATACTGGTACATAGCCAACGGTGCGGTCGGTTACACCACTGAACCATTGATCATGTAATGATACCAGGAGGGTAGTGTGCTGACAAAACTATCCGCCCAGGGTGAGTAGTTTCTTCACGGCACCACTCTCCCAATTTTTTTCATAGTCAACGGTGTGATCACTTAAAAAATCACAACGTTGACCACTAGCTGATGTTTGGTGGTGCATTTAGTCAACACACTACTTGAGATATTACAGGTCAATATTTTTTGTATGCTAAAAATTTGTGGGCGCACCGCAGTCGGTGCACGATAAAAACAGATGCACCGTTATCAGTGCATGCCAATTTTTTGTGGCGTACCAACTGTTTTTTTTCAAATAAATATATATATATATATATATTCCTAAATATATGTCTCATTTAATAAAAAAATTTATTTAATATGTGAATCATTCAGTGACATCAAAGGAGAGAAGAGACAGAAGACCAACAACAACAACAGGCAGACTAGTATAATGTGGTTCGCTTGTGAGAGGAACAAGATGTGGAGAGAGATATGTACCCTCACCCTATTACAACGACCACCTAGGTGATCGTAAGAGAGATAGGCCTCCTAAGGTTCTATGAGGAGGCTACATCCCTGAAGAGCCATGGTGATTTATTGCGACAACTTATCTTCAGGTGGAATGCCCATTGACAAGCTTTCTGGTTTGGTCCTAACCAATGGTACACACCCACTAAGGAGGACGTGTATTTCATTACTAGGATATCGAAGAGAGGGGAGGATTTTCCCTTGTTACAAGAGGTCCCCTTTGGCTATGGAGCAGGGAGTCAGTTGGAGTACTCTGATAGATACATTAGCTTCGATATATTATCTGCTGCAAATTTCCAGGTCTCTGGTGGTCAGTTATGTATTTATTCATTTGGTGGAGAGGAGGTGAAGTTCCTCTCACTATTAATTTCAACCATTGCACAAAATATCAGTGATGGGAAACACATTTGTTTCTCACTTCTATTTTATGTTATTTCTTTATTACAGGCGCCACGACTTGTGAGGTCATCTGCGATTTTTTCACAGTAGTTCTATACAACTTTAGATAGATGTTGTGCTGAGGCACAATGGAAGGTGAACTTCCATTTTTCTTCAGAGCTATTTTGTTTATTTTTTGAGAGGTTTTGAGAGACGAAGCCTACCTTTTCTCGGTAGCCTCATACACCAATGCCACATGTACAAATGCATATGTGGGGATAGATGACTCCCAAGAGGGGCAAGTCAGATTTTTCTGCAAGGATATCACATGATGCACTGTAGTTGCTAGTCATTGTTGATGAGCATGCCTTCGTTCTGGTCCCCTGTCCCTATGCTGGTTTTGATTGGCGAGGGTCTGACAATATCCTCTTCATAGATGATGAGTTACCAGATGATAGAGTTAATAATAGTTTTTTATTTAAATTTATTCTAACATATTCTTTAACTTTTTTTTATTAAACCGTTTAATGAAATTGTCTAATTATTATTGTGTATTATATATATATTTTAGAAATTGGGTCATTTGATGGTGATGAGATGCCACTGCCACCAAATGATCCAGGTGTATATCCTAATGAATATCAGGAGATGGCAGAAGCCAAGGATCAAGTTGGTGCAGATAGACATGATCCTCATGTTTTGCAGGTACCGGCTAGTGTGAGGCGTAGGTCTAACACTAGATTTAGGATGGAGTTAGGCAAACAACTTTTTTGACTGCTTATCGAGGATGGTTTCAGGCCCACCACTATCAGAGAGATACAGGGCGATGATAGGTTGATAACAATGTGGAAAGGCATGCCTTGTGAGATGTTGACCTTGATGCGACATGTGCTAGGAGCTACCATCTTAGTGACGTAGATGACAAGGGCTCTTCGACGTAGGAGTGGTCGAGAATATTTTTGTGATAGTCCAGCATCGACGCATCATCTGATGATCACGATCAGGGGAGTGATCATCGTTCACCTTGCACTACATATGATTAGCATACAACATCGACCAGTGGTAATGATCATGAGCAGGCTGGACCATCCACATCGAGTCATCATGATCAGATCTACCTGCAGTGGATAATGCTCCGCAGTCTCACTTTATCTGGGTTATGATGCTCGGTTTACCAATTTAATTTTGGTCGTCGGTTTCACTTCTATCCATTGGTAACTGCATTGGTCCTTGCAGGTATGTGGACCCTAAATGCACAAGAATTTTTAACAAAAGGGTGGCCTAGATCCTTATGGGGGTGTCTTTTGCGGGGGGCTTGCAAGCAGACATCGATCTTGATTGGGATGGAAAATTTTACAGACAGTGTCTGGACTACTGGAACACTTCGTTCCAATGTCATATGTGTCATGAAATAGGCAATATTATGAGATCTTGGTCACGCTAGAAGGAGGAATTTTTCAAAGGCGACTCGTTTAACCACTGCTATTAGAGGACCTTCTGCCGGGGAAAATTGAAGATGGTGCCTCCTCTGTTGAATTTTTTCGTATCAGGTAAGTTTGATAACCATCTCAGTTTCTTTCTGGTTGATGATTGTCAGGGGGGAGGGGTGGATTTTTGAGGATCGAGCCTGAGTGGTGCAATTCATGGGTCATCTAGTGGGGGTTCATGGCTGCCTGTGGGGGATCCTCTGCCTGTCGATGGGGGGGCTCCCTACAAGCCTTGAATTCATATTCCCCATTCCTCTTCATTAATGAATATGGCTAAGCACTCTCTTATTTCCATCCCGGATCCGCCAGGACTGTTGACCACATTGACTCTGTTTACATCCTCTAATTTTTTTCATGTTTCTCCCTCTTCTAAGGATCTGGTTCCCAGTTCCCTTATTTCTGAGTGCCTATCCCTTACCCAGCAAAATTTGGTAGGTAGCGACCTCAAGTTTATGCTACTGGACCACGATGTGAACCTGGTCCCTCTGCCAATTGATGTGGGTTCACTGATGCCCCTCACCCCTCTGTTTCTTAGTCCTTCTGCCACGAAAAATGTGACTATTAGAAGGGGAAAAGGCCACCCGGGGATAAGAAAAAAGTCCATTTCCACGTCGAGGCAAGTCGAGGTTTTCAATGAGGGAAATTCTCAGGATTTTCCGGTAACTTTAGGACTTGAAAGGGTATTTAGAGCGCTTGATACCTCTAAGGCTGCTCCATGATCCATATGGTCTCTATCAACATCAGGGGGTTGGGGGGTAATGGAAAGACTCTGTCTATGCATGAGTTTTTTTTTAAATCTTAATCCTTCCTTAATCTGGATTTGAGAGTCCATCTCTGGTGGGGAGATTTTGATGTGGAATCCTACTTTTGACTCCTTCAGGGCCTATGATTTCTTTGGTGGAATTATCCTTTCTAGACATTTTCGTGGTTATAAGCGTCAGATTCATATTATCAACATTTATGCCCCATATCAAGACAAGTTGTCATTCTGGAAAAGGATGTCTAGTTGTGGCATTATTTATTTGACCAATTTGATTATTGCTGGGGTTTTTAACTCTATTATGCATGATGGGGAGAGGTGGGGTTCAAATGGTCATGTTGATCCTTTGGAAGGCCATCTTGTAAATCTTTTCAATTATTTCAATCTCTGTGACTTGAGGATGTTGGAGAATGGTCCCACCTGGTCCAATGACAGGTAGGGATGTGCTTCGATCTGCAAGAAAATTGATTGCTCCATTGTTAACACTCACTTGTTGACGCAGATGGGGAAATGGACACTAAAAATTGGGGATGTTCTATTTTCGGATCACAGAAACATTATTCTTTATTGGGATTTTTCTAAGGCTAGTGGTGGTTCTCCTTTCAAGTTCAACCGCGTATGGTTAGGGGATACGTGTTTCAACAATTTCTTGGTGGAGCACTTCAGATTGAATCCGCGGAGTAAGGATATCAATACGATGGAATATCTTATGAAAACTCTAAGGTGTCTTAATAAGGTTTTGAAGAGTTAGGAAGAGGGTAAAAATTTGCAAATTAAATCCCAATTAGCTTCATTCTAGTTGGAGACTTGTCACCTTTTGAAGGAACTGGAGGAAGCTATTCCAAAAGAGGGAATTTGGAGAAAAACTAAAGGAGTTGGAAAGGGAGAAGAGGAATATTCTTCTCATTGAGGAGAAGTATAGGAGGCTAAAGAGCAGGGCAATCCAACTTAGTGAAGGTGATAAGAACACCAAGTATTTTCATGCATATGTAGAGGGGAGAAAAAACTCCAATCCTATCTGGTAGATCAAGGAAAATGGCACCTCCTATTTTTCCACTGATGAAATTTAGGCAGCGGCTGATAGACATTTTCAAAAATTGTTTAAAGCTTTGGAGTCTGTTTGCTATGATGAGAAGCTATGGGAAGTTGAGGATATTCCTTCCATGTATGATGAAAGGATGTTATCGGACTTCTAAAAGATGATTAGTGAATTGGAGATTTTATCTAACTTGAAGTCTTTTGCTGTGGGTAAGAGTTCGAGGTGAGATGGCTGGACCTCAAAATATTTTCTCCATTTTGCTGAGATTCATGTTCCCCTTATTACAAAAATGGTTGATGATGTTAGAAGGAATGGGAAGGTTAGTGGGGTTGTAAACTCTACATTTCTTTTTCTGATCCCTAAGAATTTCAGTGCTAAATCCTTTAATGATTTCAGACCAATTTCCCTATGCAACACGCTCTACAAAGTTATCTCGAAAGCTATTGCTGAAATATTTAAGAGGGTGTTGTCCAGTTTCATATCACCAGAATATTCAGGCTATTTAAAGGATAGGTGTATTCATGATGCAGTTGCATCCACTCAAGAAGTTTTACATTCCATTCATACTAATAAAATGTAGGCTATGGTCATGAATATTGACCTCTGTAAGGCATATGATCAGGTTGAGTGGGGGTTATTAAGAATGGTTTTATTTAAGATTGAAATTGACAGTGTTTTGGTTAATTGCATCATGGGATGTGTGACCAATTCCTCCATGTCGGTTATTATCAATGGTGTTGCATCAAGTTTTTTCAGGTTGGGGTGTGGCTTGATACAGGGATGCTCTCTTTCACTGCTCCTCTTCATCTTGGTGATGGACACTCTGAGTACCAAAATTAGTACAGTTTTTTCATTAGGCCACATTAAGGGCATCAAGCTATCTTATCTGAGGGAGATTAGTCAAAATTGTTTTGTCGATGATGTCTTACTTTTTGGCATGATCATTAGATCTGTCTGGACTGTTTTTCATAATATTTTCTCCAGATTTTGTGTGACCACTAGAATGATGGCGAACAGCAGTAAGTCATGTATTTTCTATGATGAGGAAAGAAATGAGATGGTTACTATTCTTGGTGATCTATTAAATTTCAGCACTGCACCTTTGTGTTTGGGTTTCAAATATTTGGGTTTTTATTGGAAACCAAATAACTATGCTACTAAGGACTGGACCTAGATGGCTGATAAATCTGAGAAGAGGATCAGGGGTTGGTCATTAGGGGGTAGATTTATTTTGATCTAGGCAATTTTATAGAAATTAATGGTTTATTGGGCTCACATTTATGTCATTCCAAAATATATTTTAAACATCATTAGAAGAGTCATGATGAAATTTCTCTGGAACATAAGAGAGAGGAAGGGGAAGTACCATTTGTAAATTTGGGACATGATCATGAAGCCCAAGGATCATGGAGGGTGGAGTTTGAAGGATTTTGACACCTTTGGAAGGGCACTTCTTATAAAATCCATGTGTTGGGGACTGATGTATAAAGGTTTATGGAGTGAGATCATTAGGTTCAAGTATTTAAATGCATCAAGATTGGAGGAAATTCTTATGTTAGGGTTGAGAAATATCAAGGGAGCTTCTACTATTTGGAATGGTTTCAAAATAATTTTGCCCAGGTTTGCCACGTTCCTTTGGTGGAAGTTTGGGAACAAAGATACTATTCTAATCGGTCAAGTAGGCCTGTGGGGAGATTCAAACCTGATATCTTGCACCAGTTAACTCTTAAGCAATTTAAATTGAAAGGAACTATTTTACTTGAGCCAAATAGTTTAGGATCAGGTCAATGAAATTCCTTTATGAATTTTGGTGGATATTTTTTAGTTACTGGATCATTTTAAAGAGGAGTGGGGGGTTTCTACCATGGATTTGAGAAGCCAGGGTTTTCTCTAGAACACTAGTGGGGATAAAGTGACTTGGAATGGGTCATTAATAAACGACATGTTGGTTGTGAAATATTTATATTCCAAACTCCAATCCCATTATTTCCTGGAGGTGGAGATAGGAATCCTTATTGGTATATGGGAGACTAATTCTCAACTAAAAATGAAGTTGTTGCTTTGGATTTTTTTTAAAAATAGAAACCTCACATGGGACAACTTGATGAGGAAAGGGAAGATAGGGCCTAGATATTTTTGTTTATGCATGATGGAGGGAGAAGATAATCCACATCTCTTTTACAAATGCTCTTATGCAAGAAAATTTCTACCAGAGTTAAGTAAATTTTTTAAGGTGTAAATTCCAGACATCAAGAATACAAAAGACTTTATATCTTGGGGTCTCAGAATACTACCAGCTTTGTCCACTGGTACATTTGGTTTAGTACGAAAAAATTGATTTTTGAGGAGATTAGAAGTAGCCCAGAGGGGACTGCTAAGAATATCATTCAACTTTGGGATAAATTGAAAATGGAGTATAGGATTTTGGTGGATATTTCAAAGCAGTTGCAGCCCGTGGAGATTCACTATCCAGTCAGATTTTTTGATGGCGCTTCATAACATTCAAGGTGTGGGTGTGTAGCATGGTTGTTGATTTTGCCTCATTATCATTATAAGATCGATTGGTTTGATGGAGTAGCGACTAATATGAGGGTTGAAGTGTTGGCATTGTGGGGTTTATTATGGTTTTCCTCTCAGTTGTGTATCGATAACCTTTAGGTGTTCAGTGATTCAAAGGTTCTCATTGAGCATGTCAACAAGGGATCCAAACTTCTCCCTCACCATCTTGTGACTTGGCTGGAGCGCATAAAAGTCTTAAGGGACTCCTTCACTACCATTAACTTTCAGCACATATTTCGGGAGAAGAATTCCCAAGCAGACAGGTTATCTAAGAAAGGATTGAATGGGGTATTTATATTTATGAAATATGAACTCGTGGACGTGGATGGGAAAGGATCAGTTGGATTGATTATTTTTTCATGATTTCTATAATGTTCTTTGTTTTTTTTTTTGGTTTATGACAGGTCTAGGATTTCCTGTAACCAGAGATGTTTTTTTTGGCATCCTTTGTCATGTATATCTTGGAGTTGTAGTTCATGGTGAATGAAGGATTCTGATCTCTCGTGAAAAGGCTATATACGGTGTTATGCTTATTTCTGGGCTACTGTAGCGAATGGGGGACTTCTCTATATGAACTGCCATTTCAGTTTGGTTGTGAGCACTTCGATCCACTATGGTTTGTTACTATTTTGATATTTTCCAAATGTTGACATCTTTGAACCCTATGTTAGATGAAAGAAAATTCATGAATATATGGTTTTTTTCTCTTCAGACTTATATATTTTCACTGAATATTAATGTATGACAGTCATAAGTAAGTTATTTGAACTGGCACATTACATAAGCAAAAGTTTTTTCTTTCTAAAAAAATGTGAAATTATAAAATCTTAATTGTAATTGTAATTATAATTGTAATTGTATATAAAATATTTGTAAAATTTTAATTGTATTAATGCAAAATGATTGTAATTGTAAAATTGTAACTTTAATTGTAATTGTAAGTAAAATTATAAAATTATAATTGTGAATATTGCAATTGTAATTGTATGTGAAATTGTAAAATTATAATTCTAATTCTAATTCTAATTCTAATTCTAATTCTAATTTAAATTGCATGTAAAATATTTGTAAAATTTTAATTTTATAAATGTGAAATGATTGTATTTGTAAATTTGTAATTGTAATTATAATTGTATGTAAAATTCTAAAATATAATTGTAATTTTATGTGCAATTGTAAAATAATAAATCTATAATAATATGAATTTTTGTAACATAATAAAGTTTAGAAAATAATTCAAATCAAATCATTTACTTTAGAATTATCATTATTTTAGTATGATCTTACATACCAAAAAAAAAGGAACTTTATATAGTACGCCATTGTTTTCAAGATCAACATAATTGCAAATTGTCAAGTGAAATGATTTTAACATTAACACAATGAAAACTACCAATTAATTCAAAATATGTATTATAATGTTTCGAAGAAAGAGAGTCTTAGTTATAAGGTAATTAAGTCCCCTTCTTTATAAAAACCCATCTTAAAAAGTATAAATAATGAAATAACACATGTACCATATCACTCTTGGTTCTCATGATCACCCTCATTATCTTCCAACTTTCTTGGCATGATAACACTATTGTTCTCAAAAATATGGTTTGATGTAGGGTCATGGCCCAATATGAACCATCAACCCCTATCCAACACATCTGGGTAAAAAACACCTGGTTGCAGTGTTTGGGGAAAACATAGGGCTCCTTTGCTTCATCCCACATCTTTCTAGATTTGACATATATCAGCCTACTATCGCTATATTCCTTTACAATATTCTGATCAAAGGTGTCCAACCACTTGCACCTAAAAATAACACATTGGAAAGAAGAGAAATCCACTTCAATGATCTCTTGTATCTCTCTGAAATAACCTAACGTCCCTTGTACTAGGTTTTGATCACAGTGGCTAGATCAACTAGATTGACCAAACTCGACTTCCACTCCACAGTCTTGTGTCATGTGTTCATCGTCAGCATTTTTTTGTGTGAAAATGGATTCATATGCCCATATAGATGGGAACATAAGCACCTATAAATAAGTTAAAATATCATAGTCTCATGTATCTTATAATAACCTAACAGTTAAAATATGAAATATAGATGTAATTACATTTGAAAGGTGCATTATTAAGTTTCAAATGTACATATAAACTAAACATATTATTACAAAGTTGGTGCACCCAATCCCTACGTTTATCGCATCCTCTTCAGCACACGGGTAACGACCGATTACACCATATTTCTCTCTGACTTGGTCAGAAACCCACTTGTTGGGGCATATTTTTAGCATATCTTATTTTAAATGATCGGGATAAGGGCCACTTCTACCATTCAACCATCTGAATTATTCTTGTCACTATCCCATTTCATCTTCTTTTGTTCATACAATGCGACCCACCGTTGTGTCGTTTCGGAATTGTGAGGAATGAATTTATTGATTGCTTCAATTTCTTCAGTTGATAATGAAATCAAACTGACATATAGTACATATGAGATCAAAATGTACATTATATATAAGTTCAAAATGAATATTTTCTTTGTGTAAATTTTAAAATTATAAGTCGCTTACTCTTTATCAAGCTCCTTTTTCCATTTATTTGGAGCAGCCCGCTTCTCTTTTTCCTTCATCCCTTTCATCATCCCAAATCACCACACCTGGTATTCTGTCGATATGACTGATGTACTCACTGGCATAATGGAGAGAATCATACGATATGTACCCCTATGCCATATACCCCTCGGGTTTTTCCCTTCATTGAACAAAACCTTTCAACTTTTTCATGTAGCTCTCTAAGAGGAACATCCAACGACAAGAAACCAACCCAACTAGTTCAACCTCATCTACTAGGTGGATTAGAATATGGACCTACAAGTCCATGAAACTCGTCGGAAGTTCCTTCTCAAACATACAAACAATCTCAACTATTTCTTGACGCCACCATAAAATGCTAGCCACATAAATCTCCTTTGACGTGATCCAACGTAGAAATGTAGATAATTTAGATATGGCATGTCCTAGGTCTTGGCGGAATTCATGTTTCGCACACCACATACGAACAAAGGATAATGGCCCATGCTCCCCATTTGAATCGAACATTTCTATGAACTCCTTCTCCTTCTCTCTCTCATAAGCTCTAAGCCATTCAACTAGTGTCGTTATTGTTACCATTGAAAGAGAATGTTGCTCTTCTGTAAGGGTGTTATTCTCAGAGGATTACCCTGGAGCAGTCATACACTGGATATCGTAGTTCGTTAGACCATTTAGCTTTCATAAAAGGTCCACAACATTTACATCAAAAATACTATTTTTTTACAAGACCTGCGAGATTATTGTATACTATTTATATGCATGGCACATTAAAGAATTTCATGAAGGTCAAAACAATTACAACAAATTAAATAACTAATATGCAAAATAATATTGCTACGTATATAAACAAATCAATAAACATGTAATTTACCATAGAAAACTCCTAAGCCTGGATAATCATGTGTCGTGTAAGAACATATGCCATAAAACATAAAAATCCTCTCTATTGTGATGGGTATTGATACATTGTATACATTTATCCCATCCCATAATTCCTTCAATTCACCTACCAGTGGTTATAAGTAGACATCCATATTGTTCACTTGTATTCTATCAAGGACTATAAGAGCCAACATAAGATGTTCATTATTCACGATCAACCATGGGTGGGTATTGTTATTGATCACTAGTAAAGGGCCAAACAGGATAGTTGGTGTTCTGGAGGGAATATGGGTTGACTTCATCCATGGCTATGCTGAGTCATAGACTTCGTACTTCATCCTTGAATTTTTCGGTCCATTTATCCTCTATATGCTTCATGGCTATTGAATCTGTTGGAATTCACATAACTCCCAACTCACTTCTATGTGAGGCATGCCATCCCTACAACATACCTCTTTCTTTGCAATCAAGGAGCCTTTGAATCCTTGGGATTATAAGCATGTGCCTCAACATATTAAAAAGACGACCACGTGATTTACCCTTATTTTTTTATTTATCATACCTTTCATGCACACATTTCAGACGTATCTCTTTGTCTACATATTCTCCTCTATATAGAATATAATCATTTGGACATGCATGGTATGATATGTACCCAACACCCAACATTTTCAATAATTTATGTGCCTCTTCGCAGCTACTGGGCAAGACATTATCACTCGGAAGAACCTTATCTTAGAATAACTTATAGTTGGTAATCATGGACAATATATTAAATGTACATTAATGTTGATACAATTATTAACGTTCATAAAATTGACCATTTTTAATGTTCATTTTGAGGTTATATTTCTCAAAATTATATAAGGGAGGATTGTAAGGTAACTTAAATCAAAATTTTTGAGAAACATGCATTCAACAAGAAAAAAATTTATTTCAAGTTTTACAGTAACATCGTTGTCCAAAAATAGGTATAATTTGGCTGGCCAGAAGGTCCAAAGAGACGGATGGTGGAATCAAATATAAGGCTTTTGAAAAATTTGTTGTGATATGAGCATCATCCCCTAGATGATGATAGTTTTGGAATGCATCTAAAAACATTGTATCCATGGTAGTCGTATCCCTTAAGTAATAATCCATACCAACCTCTATTTGATTGCCTCCATTGCCAGCTTGTGAAGAACTACTATTTTTGTATTCATTCCTAATTGGTGAATCTAGACGTAGTGGGAATTGAATAGGTGGTTGATTCAACCATTCTTGCTATCATTCCTCTCCAATTTTTTTTTTTCATTATATCTTCTCCCAATTTGACATTGTCATGTGGTGAAACGTAAGATGGTAGGTAGGTCACTCATCATCCCTACAATCCTAACAATTTCAAAAAATATATTTAAACATGATTAGTACAAAAGATATGATATCAATTAGTAAGCACGTTGACAATATTGCATGATTAACTAGTTTGACGTTGAAATAATTACATTAATTAATATACCAAACAATTATTATTACCATCATTGTTCTAGGATTGTGGATATAAGATGAAATATTGTTACATCCGGCAGGGTGAAGCGGCATTCCAATTTTATCTACCAAATGCGCCTTGCATTATGTTGCTCCTGATAAGAGCTTCTGACGTTTTGGAGTTGATTGAATGTTTTTTGCATCTAAACTCAATTCTAAATATGCATGAACCTACAAAGTTGTATACATTATAAATTCTATTAAGCTGATTGACATGGATAAAAAACATAAATTCAATTGGATAATGAAAATATAAGCAAAATATAAAGTAAATATTACATCTCGAGATAGATAGGGAGAACTCCACGATTGACTTTGAGAAATATTATGGAAAGAGCTAAATTTTGAAGAATTTTCCGTTCGATATAATTATGATATTTTCTCCTTGTATTTGAGAAAAATTAACAATAAATTTTCATGTACACACATAAAATTAATTTCGGTGCCTTAAAAATGGACTTATTGTTATTGGTGCTAATGTATAGATAACAACACCAATGTATTTTAGTTACTGTGCAACGGTGCCATGTTATTAATGTTGGCAATATGATGCAGAGTGTTGTCCTTGATGGCAACCCACTGAATGAAGATGAAGACATGAGATTGTTGACTTGTGTTGTCCTTGATGGCAATCCACCTGATGAAGTTATTCTTGACTTGATGGACTTGGTAAATGATGTAAATCTGATGTGATATGATGTTTGTTGGCTATATGATGCTGGGTGTTGTCCTTGATGACAACCCACTTGATAGAGTGTTGTCCTTGAATGACAACCCACTTGATGAAGATGACGACAACCTACTTGATGAAGTTGTGCTTGATAGATTGATGAAGATGATAGCAACCCACCTGATGAAGATGATGGCAACTTACTTGATGAAGTTGTGCTTGATAGAATATGTCTTGATGAACCAGTTTAAAGATGTAAATCTGATGTATCTACAGAGAGTATAGAAGGTAATGAAGAAAGGAATTCAATATGTGCTAGATCTATGATGAAAAGAGTATGTTTCAAGGAATACGCGGATTTGTCTAGGATAAGTCGCGTATGCACACGGTTAAGTACGTTCCAAGTCGCGTATGGGCAAAAGCGCTCAAAAAGTGCAAAACCAGGGGTAACCACCATGGTATTGACCCATTGTATTGGGTAATGATTCGTGTAGATGACCCCGTCCAGGAATAGCATCGGAAGTAATGTATTTTTGGGCTCATGGTATTGTTTTGGCTCATGGTATTGAAAAAGGGGCTCATGGTATTGAAAAAGGATAAACCTATATAAAGAGAAGAAATTCATTGTGCATATCATGAGTGTGGGAGCAAGACGTCTGAGCTTGAATGAATACTTCTCTATGAAGTATATTTGTATGGAAAGGGTAAAGGTTTGATAATAGATCTGAATCTATGATGCACCTATGAAGAAATGATGAAGCGGAATATCTAGATCTGGAATGTATTTGTATCTGCTAGATCTGTTTATGGAAGGCTTAGATCTGAGATGAGGCAAACATCTGTCTGAAGTAAAAGGGTAAATCTGAACTAAATATCTGATCTGAAGAAGTATGCTGCTCTATAATAATTGAAGATCTATACGCTAGTTCGCCACAGAGGAAGCGCGTATATACGCGGCTTCGCTGAAGAGAAAGCGTGTATGCACAATGAAATATGTACAGAGGTATATGCTAGTTTATGTGAACGGAAGCACGTATATACGCGACATCAGTGAGAGGAAAGCGCGTATGCAAACTAGGGTTTGCTGAAGTCTGTGGTAAGAAATGTTTGATCTGTTCTGCTGGTTTACTGATATCTGTGAGTGAGTTATATGTATCTGTTTCATGGTTGACTGTGCTTAAAAGTATGGGAAGGGTCTAGTTTGAAAATATGATGAAATGTGGCCTGCAAGTGGTGTCCTAAAGGAAGCTTTGGATCTAGTGTGAAAATTGATGAAACGTGGTCCATAGAGGTGCTGAGGGTTGTAGCCTTCAGTCAGGGGGTTGTAGCTCCCTTCCAGGAGAGGCTGGTAAACGAGTCAGGGGGTTGGAGCTCCCTTCCAAGAGAGGCTGGTAAACGAGCGCAGGTGGGTGCCTGCGTGCTGGTAGGAGTCTGCACCAGCACATATGTTGTAAGATGTTTTCTCAATAATAAAATATTGAAGGCTGAGCAACTGCAGCGGTGGTTTTCTCCCGACTTGGGTTTCCACCTAAAAATCCTGGTGTTCATGTGTGATGCTTTGTGTGATGGTTTATACTGTTCTTACTGCACATGTTTATTGTTTATAGAACATCTAATGAATGAATGATGGAATGATATAAGTGAAGAACTAATGGCATAATTAGATCTCTGTGTATACGCGAGTTTTATGAAGGATATCCACGTGTATACGCTAGTTGGCTTCAGCAAAGTAGCGTATGGGTTTTGGAGCATAAAAAGTAAAAGTTTTGAATATGCACTAAATACTGATTCACCCCCCCCCCCCTCTCGGTATTTTTCCCAACAATTGGTATCAGAGCAGGTTCTTCTGCAGAAGCTTGATCACTTGAAGGAGATCCGTCGCAATGGGAAGTCAAGAAGGAGTGATGTCTATAAAGCCACCTCTATTCAATGGAAGCAATCTGATATTCCTGGAAGGTACGAACAAAAGAATATCTGCAAAGTCTTGGTGCAGATGTATGGGCAATCGTGGAAGAAGGTTATCAATACCCACCAAGTATTCCTACTGATGCAGCAGAAAGGAAGAAGTATGAAATCAATGCCAAAGCAGTGAATGTCTTGTTAGGAAGCATGTCTGAATCAGAATTTGCTAAAGTGATGCAGCTACATTCAGCAAAATAAATATGGGACAAATTCATTCTAAGCTATGAAGGAGACACAAAGGTAAAAAGTGAAAAACTCCAAACTCTTAGAATTGAATATGAAAATTTGAAGATGCATAGTGATGAAAGTGTTGCCTGTTTCTTTCTTTGTCTAGATGATAATGTAAATTAGATGAGAAATTTGGGTGAAACCATAACCGATACTACTCTGGTGGAGAAAGTCTTAAGATCCTTGACTTCAAAATTTGACTCTAAAGTTTCAGCTATTGAAGAAAGGCAAGATCTGCAAACTCTTACTATTGTTCAATTACATGGTATTCTGACTGCTTTTGAAATGAGACAAGGAGGTCCTTCTCAAATCAAAGAAGATGATTTTAAGGTATCTGCAAGAGGAAAATAAAAGGAAGTTGTCAAAGAATCCAGCTATATATCCGATGAACAAGAAGTGAATTTCGTGAGAAAAATCCAACTAGGAACTGGAAGATTCAAAGGTAAGCTTCCCTTCAAATGTTTTTAGTGTGGAAAAGTTGGTCACTATGCTGCTAAATGTCCTTATAAAGAAAAACATGGTAAAGGAAAACAATTTGAAAAGAGGAAGAGTTATTATGCAAATGAAGATGATGATGAAGTGTCCAGTGAAGATGAAGAAGATTCTGACCAAGCTCTACAAGTGCTCATGGCAAAGAAGCAAAAGAAGAAGGTTACTCGAGGAAAGGAGATACCTCAGAAATCATGTATAGCAAAAATTGAAGAAGATGAAACAGATTCTGACGAAGATCTACAAGTGCTCATGGCAAAGAGGAAAAATAAGAAGGCTACTCGAAGCAAGGAGATATCTCAGAAAATTGAAGAAGATGAATCTGATAGTGATTTGGTCCCTTCTAATCTTCTTTGTGCAAGAAATGGTGTAGAAAGTGAAAGTAAAGTTGTGGATCTAGAACAAGCTATCAAGATCAAAGTTGAAGAACAACAAAATGAAATTGATAAGAAAGATTCTATCTACAAAGAGATGATCTCTCAAATGAAAGATCAAATAGAAATCTTGAATGGACAGGTGGACAAGTATCAAAGGTTTCATACTTATGCATCCAATCGAATTAAAGAACTAGAAGCAGAAATCAACGATCTAAATGCAGATCTCGAAAAATCAAGCAAGAAGAATGAAGGACTTGAAGCTGCAATCATCTTTCTACAAACATATCTTGAAGCATCAAATAAGAAGAATGAAGAACCTCTGTCATTTGAAAAGGAAGGCCTTGAAGCAGAAATCATATCTCTCAAAGAAGATCTGGAAAAATCAAATAAGAAGAATGAAGAGCTAGAACAAACATGTGAAGAAAACGAAAATTGGTTGAAAGAAGAGATCCTAAATCTGAAGGATCAAGTAGAAGATGGAAGAAGGAAAGAAGAAAGCTTGATGAAGCAATGTCAAGCCTTGGAGGTTGAGGTAAACATTCTCAAAGGTAAATTAGAAGAAAAGGTTAAACTTTTGAGGTTTCAAGATAGTACTAATATTTTGGACAATATTCTGAGTAATCAAGGGTCTCCTGCTATCAAACTTGGTCTTGGTTTCCATGAAACTGTTAAAGGAGAATCTAGCTCACAAGGAAGTGCTAAAAATTCAGAGGATGTCAATGCAAAACCTAAAGTGTTGAAAGAAACAAAAGGTCAACCAACAATGATGAAATCTCAAAGGAAATCAGTCAATAAAGTTGAATTCTTTAAATATCATAATTATGGGCATGTTGCAGCAAATTGCAGGAGCAGATCATTTCAGCCTCAATCAAACAGTTCCTACATAGAAAGGTACTCTGGTTTCTTCAAGGGATATTGTTTTTCGTGTAACAAGTATGGACATAAAGCAGATGATTGTAAAAGGAGGAAGATTAGAAATACTCATTATGATTCTTATGCTTATTTCTTTGGACACATGATATGTTATTCTTGTAACAAGTATGGACATGTAGAAAAGGAATGCAGGATAAAAAGATATGAGAAATTGGATAACTTCCAGCACACAAATATAAAGTTCAAACAAATCTGGAAAAAGATGGAAGACCGATCAGAAACGTAGGGAATTCCGACCCTACTGCAGTCATCCGCTCCTGAAGCTTACTTCTCTGATTGACTGCAGGAATGATGTGTGATACATTATGTGATTTAGTAATGTATCGTCACAGGAGGGAGCAATGTATGATGTCTCTCATGGTTGATTTGATTATTCTGGTTATATGTATTTCTGACAAAGCATCTGATATGAAGAAGACAGGTACAGGAAGTACAAGTTCAGGGTGAGAAGAAGGATTGTGGAAATTTTCTATGCTTCACTTTACATACACGGGTTAGTTGAACAAAAGTCGCGTATACATGCGAGTTTCATCAGACACAGTCGTGTATGCATTGATGATAAGAGAATTTATATGCTAGCTGAAGATCTGGAGTAGAGGTTCAGGGGGAGCATCAGTCTGATTGTTAATAACTGTATTATTGACTCTGTATCAGCTTAGTTTCTCAGTTCTAAATAATGATGATATGATACATGGTTTCTTGTGTTGAAGATTGTGGATGAGTCATGTTTGCTTGTTGATGAAGAGTATTCATGAGATGAAAGTCCTATAATTCGAAGATAAGGGCAGCCCATGCAGAGATTGTTGCTGATGACTTGTTGATGAACGTATTCAGGTTGCACGAGTTACGATGAAGCACTAGTTCAGGGGGAGCAGCAGGTTGAATACTAATGATTGCATTGTTGGAAATATGACTACTTATTCTTTGGTTTTTGTGATACTCATGCTCAAATGATGATTACTTGGTACATGGTTTATTATGATGAGATTTTGAGCCCTGGTTGCTGATAAGTATCTTTTGTGCTCACACATGGATGAGTTGGATGTTGTTTGATTCAGAAATAAGAATAGATCATGCAGCGTTTGTTACTATGGTTGAGATCTTTTGCCTACATATGTTACTTCATGTTAAATCTTGAAGATCATGGTGATATTGGACCACATGGATGATTCACACAGAGTTGAAAATAGTGTTCTGGTATGATAATCTCTCTTGGAAAGATTGTATTGATGCTGCAAAGAATCTGAAGGCTTGGTTACTAATGGGCTTATGCTACAACCAGTGGATGATGCTTGAAGACACAACTACACTATTCTGTAGTCCAGGGAAGCATTCAAATATCTTAGAAAGAAGCTGAACACTGGATTTTTCTCACAGAGGATCAGATCTAGTTAAAATTTAGAAGATGGCATTGGATACACGGATTTCCTGAAACACAGTCGCGTATATACGCGAGTTCATGCACAGAAAACCGCGTATGACTAATTGCTGACAATTTTCTGTTTGGAGTCAGCTCTCTTCAGCACAGCTGCAGTGCTGTTTGGTATCTCTGATACTGTTTGGTCTCTGGTGGTGTTCCAGTTCTCATAATTCTATTTCTAATGTTTTGATAAATATGCCTTGATGATTTGTTGGTGAAAGTGTTCAGGATGCACTAACTAAGGGGGAGCCTTAGTCATATGGAAAGGATGCTTTGATGCACAGATTCAGGGGGAGCATTAGTCTTGCTGAGTATAATGCATTTTTGGCATTATGGTGGTTTTGATATATGATCTCTCTTGAGGTATTTTTGGTATTGGTTATGAAAAGTCATATTTGTATTTTTGATGAAAAGGTCATGTTGAGACCCATGATGTAAAATTTGTAATATTCAGTCATGTAAGGACTTGCCAAATTTTGTAAACCCACTTGATTGGGTAGCTGAGTCAAATTTGTAAACCCACTTGGTTGGGTCATTGAGTCTCATATGTAAATCCACTTGGTTGGATATTTGATGTAAGTATGAGTCGTTGGTGATAGGAAGTTCATAGAGTCATGTACCTCATTGGGAAATTTGTTTGAAGATTCAGCATGAACTCAGGGGGAGTTTGGTCACTTCAGTATATATCAAATCTGCAGAGCGCTTCTTCCACATGAGGAGAAAAGGGGGAGAGTATGTTGGTTTTGGTCCGCCCTTTGCCCTTGATGTCAAAGGGGGAGAGTGACTTGGTGTTTGAATGGTGTCAAAAATGGAGAATGTGACATGGTGTCATTGTATTCTTAATATACCTATCTGTTGTGGTAACCAAACACCATCATGGTTGCCATCAAGTCCAAAGGGGGAGATTGTTGGCAATATGATGCAAAGTGTTGTCCTTGATGGCAACCCACTGAATGAAGATGAAGACATGAGATTGTTTACTTGTGTTGTCCTTGATGGCAATCCACCTGATGAAGTTATTCTTGACTTGATGGACTTGGTAAATGATGTAAATCTGATGTGATATGATGTTTGTTGGCTATATGATGCTGGGTGTTATCCTTGATGACAACCCACTTTATAGAGTGTTGTCCTTGAATGGAAACCCACTTGATGAAGATGACGACAACCTACTTTATGAAGTTGTGCTTGATAGATTGATGAAGATGATAGCAACCCACCTGATGAAGATGATGGCAACTTACTTGATGAAGTTGTGCTTGATAGAATATGTCTTGATGAAGCTGTTTAAAGATGTAAATCTGATGTATCTACAGAGAGTACAGAAGGTAATGAAGAAAGGAATTCAATATGTGCTAGATCTATGATGAAAAGAGTATGTTTCAAGGAATACGCGGATTTGTCTAGGATAAGTCGTGTATGCACGCGGTTAAGTACGTGCCAAGTCGCGTATGGGAAAAAGCGCTCAAAAAGTGCAAAACCAGGGGTAACCACCATGGTATTGACCCATTGTATTGGGTAATGATTCGTCTAAATTACCCCGTCCAGGAATACCATCGGAAGTAATGTAGTTTTGGGCGCATGGTATTGTTTTGGCTCATGGTATTGAAAAAGGGGCTCATGGTATTGAAAAAGGATAAACCTATATAAAGAGAAGAAATTCATTGTGCATATCATGAGTGTGGGAGCAAGACGTCTGAGCTTGAATGATTACTTCTCTATGAAGTATATCTGTATGGAAAGGGTAAAGGTTTGATAATAGATCTGAATCTATGATGCACCTATGAAGAAATGATGAAGCGGAATATCTAGATCTGGAATGTATTTGTATCTGCTAGATTTGTTTATGGAAGGCTTAGATCTGAGATGAGGTGAACATCTGTCTGAAGTAAAAGGGTAAATATGAACTGAATATCTGATCTGAAGAAGTATGATTCTCTATAATAATTGAAGATCTATACGCTAGTTCGCCGCAGAGGAAGCACGTATATACGTGGCTTCACTGAAGAGAAAGTCCGTATGCACAATGAAATATGTACAGAGTTATACGCTGGTTTATGTGAACGGAAGCACGTATATACGCGACATCAGTGAAAGGAAAGCGCGTATGCAAACTAGGGTTTGCTGAAGTCTATGGTAAGAAATGTATGATTTGTTCTGCTGGTTTACTGATATCTGTCAGTGAGTTATATGTATCTGTTTCATGGTTGACTGTGCTTAAAAGTATGGAAAGGGTCCAGTTTGAAAATATTATGAAATGTGGCCTGCAAGTGGTGTCCTAAAGGAAGTGGATCCGGTGTGAAAATTGATGAAACGTGGTCCATAGAGTGCTGAGGGTTGGCCTTCGGTCGAGGGGGTGGTAAGCTCCTTCCCGGGTGGTAGTGGCGAGCGAGTCATAGCTCCCTTCCGGGAGAGGCATTAAGCGAGTCGGGGGTTGGAGCTCCCTTCCGGGAGAGTGGTAAACAAGCGCGGGTGGGTGCACAGCGTCTTGGTGGAGTACGCACCAGCACATATGTTGTAAGATATTTTCTCTATAATAAATATTGAAGGAGTTTGAGAACAAGCTTGCAGCGGTGGTTTTCTCTCGACTTGGGTTTCCACATAAAATCCTGGTGTTCATGTGTGATGCTTATGTGTGATGGTTTATTCTATTCTTACTGCACATGTTTACTGTTTATTGAACATCTATTGAATGAATGATGGAATGATATAAATGAAGAATTAATGGCATAATTAGATCTCTGTGTATATGCGAGTTGTATGAAGGATATCCGCGTGTATACGCTAGTTTGGTTCAGCAAAGTAGCGTATGGGTTTTAGAGAGTGAAAAAGTAAAAATATTGATTTTTTCTAATCTTGGTCCCCCCCCCCCCCTCCCCCCTCTCAGTATTTTTCCCAACCACTAACTAATGCATTGGTGCATTGTTATAAATTGATACACCCATGCGAAAAATCCGCAAATGAAAAAGGTGCAACTTTATTTTTTTTAAAGTGAAAAACGAGGTAAAATGAAAAATGGGCAGCAAAATATTTTTGAAAATCTAATTTTATAAAATACTTTTTCAAATAGTAAACACTTTTCATTATTTCACTATTTTTCCAAAACATTTCAGCCAGATATTTTCATGAGACATACCTAGATCAAGAGACCATGAGAGCACTATGGAGCAATGAAATACTTTCGCATATAACTATTCAGACAATCAGAATTCCAAACCTTTGTTGATTCAAACCCTGTAGAATAGAATTTCAAACGATTTGGCGATTAAATTTTATTTTATTTTTTTTACATTTTCTGTAGTAACTTTTACGTAGTAAGTAAAATATTTAAATTTACTATTAATTTTTAGAGAAAAAAATAAAAATAAAAAATCCATTTTACCCTAAACCCTTTATTCTTTTTGTTTCTTCCCTTGCTTCTTCCTGTTTCTGTGATTTCAGAATTAGCGCTTTTGATTTTAGATTTATAGGGTTTGTATATATATATATATATATAGATATAGATATAGATATAGATATAGATATAGATATAGATATAGATATAGATATAGATATATATATATATATATATATATATATATATATATATATGGGCCTATGACATCTAATCCACAGGACAACTTGCATAGTCATATCCCAATCTATGTCAGCCCTTGCGTTAATTTTAAAAAATGAAATTTTTTTAATTAGTGCGCACTCTGTAAATGAGCACGCCAGTGCGTTGTTTTATCCCATGGAATTGTGCACATACTATTTCATAAAAAAATTTAAAAATATATGATTTTTAATCCACGTGCCATATGTAAAATAGGGCATCGATGCACCATTTCATTATAGTGCATCGTGCACGTACTATTTTAAAAAACCAATTTTTTATTTTATGTATGTGTTAACCGGTGAACTGTGTTAGGGTCCTATAATAATAGGATTCATAGTTTTGAATTGAATTTCATTATTCTTGTAATATGTAGCTACTTTGTTTTCTGTAAATTTTTTCCCGTATTAGAAAATTAAAAAATGTAAAGAGGCTAAAAGTCCTAAAAGAAAAACCAGAGTACTTGAAATAAAAAAGATATAAAAGGAATATGGAAAATGAACCCCGAAGAAAAAAGAGATAAAAATAATACATGAAAGTGATGAAAATTCAAATTCCACTACTATTTACTTCACTTTGCTAAACAATATTCTGTTCAATGTGTTAAAAATTCCAAAATACATGAAAGCTAAACCGCTTAATCTTGACCTTTCATGTTTAAAACTTCATCTTAATAGATAGAGAATAAAGATCTAGCCAAAAAGTTTAATCTTGGCAGATTGGTATTTAGGTAGAGAATAATAAGGAGCTCAACAATTTAATCTGAGCCCTTGGAAGAAATAAGGATAGAATTAGTTAGTTTGTTGTTTAAAATAAAAATGAATCAGAGTCTGCAAGCTCAAAGGCACCCATGTAAATGAAAAAAAAGAAAACAATTTAGGGTAGTAGATGGGTAGGTAGAAGTAGTTTTCACAAGGCATGGATAGAAAAAAATTGGTCATTTCATTTACCAACTTCCTTTCAAAATCATTCGCTTTTAAAAATACCCCATCTCCTTCATTTTTACTCTTTCCCCTTATTTCACCCTTTTCTCCCTTGCAAAAAACCCCTTTTCCTAAGCTAAAATGCATATTTATCCTTGGAGAAGTAAAAATCCCTTTATTAATTTATTTTTATTCACAAAACCCATAAAAATACTTTATCCTAAGTATAAATTCTTAAATCTGCATGTCGAGCCCCACTACAGATATCCCTCCCCGACATAAGATTTTACATTAGAAACTTAGTGTATTTTTATAATGTGCTTATATATTAATGACATTAAACTTTATGCATTAGCTCTTGTTATACATTTTAACTCAATTATAATAATTTCTTTTTATATATTTTCCCCAACCCATATTTTATTTTAAATCTATGATTTAATATTTTCCACTCATTTTGATTTATTTCAGGCCCACTTGTTACTATCCGCGCCTATTATAAAGCCCCACTTACCTTAACCTTATTGGTTATATCATATAAACTCTGAACATATCACATATATAACCAATCGCACAAAAGTCCCGACCCCATGTGTATTAAACCATATTTTTTATGCATATTAACCAATCGCATAACCAAATATCCCTAGCCCCGCACCTTTTAAAACCCGACAACTCCATCGCGTCATCCAAACCATCGGATCTTAACCGATCAGATCTAATGGACATTATCGCCTATTGCACATTTTATTGCCCAATCATTAGCATAACCCCAACCATGAAATATTTGTGGTTTTCACAGCTGAGGGCCTGACTACGTGGCCAATTCTCATTTGATCGCATCGATCAGAACTTTACCGCTTACCACCTTTGGCTATTGAAAAAACCACTGAGTGGTTTTCTCCTAACTGTTTTCAAACCACCTGCCCATTTTAATTGACCGTGCATTAATGATAAAACATTGTTTGATTAAAAATTAATATTAGCCTCCCTTTGCTACCTTTTTCACCATTTATGTTACATATTCATGCTGAAAAAGCTATTCAGACCGGAAAAATTGTTGATGACTCTATTTTTAACCTAAATTGAAACCAAGGAAAATTTTAAGGATGGAAAATTATCTTGAAGTTTAAAAACATTGGTGAATCTCATTAGTTCTTAATATGCAATATATAAAATGTTTGTGGATGTATTTATAAAATTATACAAATTTATAATGATTTTATATATACTCTCTATATAATGTTGACAATTTTAAAAGTAAAATAATTATATACTGTAAAATTTGGGCGAATCAACTTTATAAAAAATGGAAATTGGCGATTTTTATTTTTTTTAAACCATGGAAAATTAGCCCACCTGCAAATTTTAACCTCTAAAATTTTCCATGATTGAAACTGAATTTAACCAATTTTCTGCTACAACTGTTGCAAAAGTCATCCAAAGCACTATTAAAGACCAGTAGAGCCTCATAAATATTTTTTCTACCTCAGAAACCCTCTGCAAACAAAAATCTGTGTTTTTCTGAGGTATTCCTCAGAGAAAAGGCCTGTTTGTTGATACAAAGAAAAAGTAATCAGTAATTGATTCAAAATAGAAGCCTTTGCAGACTATAGGAAACCTTTTGTGCCTTTCTATCCTTTTCTGCATACCCTAGGCATCCTTTTACATAATTTCGAGGTCCTAAGAGTGTTTTTAACCATATAGAATACAATTTGATTGGTCTAAACCTTTTTAGACCTAAAATAAAGCCCTCTTGCCCTCCAAATCCTTTTCTGCAAACCTTGGACATATTTTCACAAAAATTCTAAGGCCTGAAACTGCTTTAATTCATAGATATTGATAATTGAACAAGTTTAAATGATTATAGTTCAGAGGATAAAAACCCTGTTTTATCCTAAATCAGTATGCAAACTGTTAGAATATTTCTGAGCTGCTACGATAGGCCTAAATCAATTTTTGTAAGTCAAATATTAATCAATTGAATAAATTTAACATAATAATCTCTTCCAAAATAATTCTATCTATTAATCCTCTACAACCTCTAGGTTTAGATGTAGAACATACCCCTTTAGCTGATAGAGACTTCAATATTAATGACACAGTCACATAATTTAATCTTCTTGAGCTCCACTGCTGGAGACAAGAAAAATCTATATACCAAGCAGATGAGGTTTCCATCTGGGAATCCAATTTTCCAAAGTATGTATTCCCACAAACATTCCAGTGCCCAGAAATAATCATACTTTGTCCATATTTCTATTTCCATGATCAGAGATCCATAATAAACCCTTAAAAATAAATTGTATTTACTATTAATTCTGACTCTATCAACCAAATTCTCTAGATCAAATCCAGACCAAATGAAACCCCTTTTTCCATTGAAGCTCTCACACAGATATATCTAAATCTAGACTTCTCCAAGAGGTTCCAGATATTCCAAAATTTCATGACTTCCTTTGTAGAAATTCCAAAGATAGACCTTCCTTACCCTTCTGTAAAATTTCTGAAAGGACCAGACATATCATTAGCATGTTGGCTTTTATTCTTGGTTATTTCACAAATGAGCATGTTGATGTTGCAATGTTAATTTTTTTTTCTACTTTCACACATGGTTAACCTTCAGCTATCATTTTTAATGTTTCCAAATACCTTGTGGATAATATTCATGAAAATTTGGTCAAAATGCCTTCTAACGGTGTTTTCAAGTATTCCTCAGTCTCATTTCATGTGTTTTTATACATTTAGTCTCAGAATTTTTCCATAAACCTTCAAAATCTTATTATTGAAGGAAATCCACAGCCATTCATATTTTGGAATCCTTTAATAAGAGAAGACTCCACACAGTCCACCTATACAGAGTTCACTCATTCCTTCATTCCATCTATTGTCAATTTGTTGAACAACAGCAGGTAACCTAGAATTAGTGAGGAAATCAAGACAGTCCTAGATTTTTCAAATCATAATATGATAGGAGATTGGTACGTGTACGAAAACCATACTTATATACGAGTATATGGATCAAATCTCATTCCATATAGACTGCCCAAATACCTCCCAATGAGGTTATTTTCCCTTGAGTACATCAAGCAGATTATTAATTCTGATGCAATCAATTTCCTGGCTACCAAGAAGAAGACACAGTTCAAAATCAAGAATCAGGTTGGTCCTTTCATTTGTAACAATAGACACGCAGGTCTAGAGGTTGAAAAGTGTTTGCAAGAGTTTAAATTTGGTAAGATTTTTCTATGCTATTATGATCCTCTAGGAGTGATAATTAAACTGAGATTTAAATGAAAACTAACTCCTTTTCTACATGAGAAGAAACCAGATATTGAGAAATACTCTAACCATTCTGAATGGTTGGAGAACACCTTGATTGAGGTAGAGAAGAAAGGTGATACTAGTTGAACCTTGCAAACTCCAACCCAAGAAGATAAAAGCTCAAAGAGGAACAGGGGAAGGATCATATACTGCAGATACAACCATTGAAACTAAATTCAAATTGATGTATAGGAAGAATCCTAAATTAAATCATGTCAATGAAGGAGTAGAAACAATGGAAGTGATTGATACAGAAGTAGTAGAAAAGGATAATGCACCTCCTACAGTGACTGAAGAAGAACATCAACCTTCAACTTCTAAAGCTCAGCTTATTCCAAAGCAACACAATGTTGAAATTTCATCTTCCAAAAAACCAGTGGAGAAGGAGATGGATATCATGCAGAAATACAGAGAAATAAAGATTTCTTTATTCTTTTGACTATAATACTAAGAAAATGCACATGACCTTCCTATAGCCTAAAGTAGAGCATCCTAAAACACCAGAAAGTTATAAAAAATCATCATATGAAGTTCAAGTAGATGACCTTCATCCCTTTTATCATAATGAATTTCACAAACAGGCTAGTGAAATGATTTATTCAACAATTAAAAACAAGGTAATGAGTGTTCAAAAGCTCCAAAACACTCTTGCGAACATCAAATATCAGCTTAAGTTAGAGAAAGCATCCTCACAGGAAAGAGATAATAGAATCAAATCATTGGAAGATTTCGTTATTGAAGTAGGATTTGATCCTCGTAATGTCAAAGTTGTAGATGAATTTATTAAGAAGAAGAATGAAGACATTGTTGAATTAAAGAAGCAGCTTAAGCTGCCTCGTACAAAATATCCTCAACCAAAGGAGGTTTTACAAAATGAAAATAAAAAATATGAGATGATGAATCTCATACTTCAGTTGACTGCACAAATCAAGGAAATGGAAAATGAAATGGAAAAATTGGTCCAGGAGAATTCCCTGTCACTGTCGTTCCTGTAGTCACCACAGTTGTTCCTTCTACACTAGTAGAATCATTATCTCCTATAGTCCCAATGGCTACTGCACTTCCAGTCACCTCATCAACAACTTCAGCAATAGATTCTTCAACAACAGTAGGTCAGCCTATAGATGAAGTAAGTAAACTGGTAAAAGAAATGCAGGACATGTCTATTCAGAAAAATGAAATTAATAAACTTAAAGAATAGCTTAAAATTTTGTAAGATGAAAAGAAACTAGCTAAGGTAATGCAAAAGAATGAAGAAAAAAAAGCTAATAGGTTTTATGAGAAATTGAAGAAGTTAGAGAAAATTCTAACACTAAATGAACCAATGGTACAAGCCATGCAACAGTTATGAGCCAATATCATTAAAGCAGTCAATGATATTTCGCCATCAATCCAGGTTATTTATGAATAGAAATTCTTAGTCAAATCATCAAGAGAAGCTATCCAAAAGATAAAAGAATAACTTGGAAAGAAACCTAAAGAAGCTCTTGAAATCATCAAATTTCTTAACTCTAAGAACATACAAGAGCTAGAAGAAATTTGAATTAATGACAGAATAAAAACCATCAAAGAAGTTAGGAAGGTTATTTCTAAAAATAATATGATGATACAGCTAGAAGAGAAATTCCAGAATATGGCAATTTCCATCACAAGGTTCATGATGAAGATTGTTTTCCTAAGCCAGAAGGGCCTTCCCAATCCTCTAGTTATTCATGGAAAACTAATGAAGCAGGATGACTATGACAAGAAAATGAGAGAAGTTGCCAAGGATCAGGCTAATCTTCCTTCCTCACAAGCTATTCCAACATGGAAAGTACTGTACAAAACTTTTGAGAACCTGTTTTACCTACAACATGAGGTAAAACACCTATTTGTCAATAAGCTTACATTCTCAAAATATACTGAAGTAGCTGAAATATTCAGGAGGAGGATGAGGATAAAATTGCCAGATGCAGAATTTTGGGAAAAGATGACATATTTACTATGAAATTAGTTTGCAGTAAGAACATGGTAGTAAAGCTAAAACAATAATAACAACCTTGTAGTGAAAAATGGATAGTGAATAGTAAACGATGGAGCAAGATTCAAAAGCCTAAATATTATCAGAGTAAAGAGTATCATTTTACAGTAAGAGATGAAGTCAAATCATAAATTACCAAGCAGAGATAAAGGTTGCCAGCGTAGAGGACACTCCATTACCTAACTATGGCCCTCTTTGAGCATCAATCAAGAGACAAATCAGTAACAAAATATCAACAATTGAACATCAAATCAATAAATGCAGGGACAACTAACATTAGCTAGATAGCTGTCACTATCTTCTTACATGAAGATATTTATTTTTCCATGAATAATTCATAAGTTTGTTTTAGGATATTTTTTAAGATTTTTTGTATAAAAACTTCTCATTTGGAAGTATTAGGTCTGGATGAATTGATAAACATTTCCATAGTTGTACTATTCTGGAACCTGAGGGTAGTTTTACCAATTTCAAGTCAACAAACTGGATTAAAGCAATACAGAGATTATATTACAATATTCATGTGTTAGGCCATTACAATGAAGTACTTTCTACTTGTTCAATTGTTTCTTTCTGAAGTTTTCACATTCTCATATGTTTGCTAAAATCTAAATTATATAACTGGAATGTTATTATAGAATATGTTTAATTGCACTATGTCTTGAATTGTTTATCACTTATATGTTATTATTATGATATCCAGATAAAAGAATTCTCAATTTCTCCCTTATTTCAATTGACCTCTTCCTTATCTTTATTTTTTTGGATTTGAGCACCCTTAATGACTCTCTTATCCTGATTGAAACCATTTTCATCATTAGCCTAAGGATCTGAAATGACTTAACTATCTTTCCCTGTGAATACTTCGCTTTAGAACCTTGTTCCTGCTTTTTCTGCTTGACACTTTTACTCCATTATCCCAATGGAATATAGACCTACATTTACCATCTGAGTAAGTGATTTCACCACATAACCAAATCCAAAATTAAATCCCAAACAACCCTACATAACTACCCTAAAATCAACAACAATCAATAAAGATAAATCATATAGAGAGAGCCCTCTTTGAGCATTAGGAAGGCTAGATCCTAAGGCTTAAAAGTAGGTTTGTGGTGACCTCTAATATTCTTTAAACCAAATAAATAATAACAACCCTTCAGAATTATTGGAGTGATAACACACCATTTAAAATATAACGTGCTAGGTCTCCTTGTTGAAAGAGAGCACCATACAGCGATCTCCTATTTGCGCATTGCATTTATAAGAATATGTCGCACTGCCTCCTCCACGACATCATATGCTATAAAAACTAACACTAGAGGAAATTAATGAATTTTTTTGTGTTAATATGTGCGCTAGTTAACATATAATTCGTCGAAGCTCCTTGTTGATATATATCACGACAGGGTGTTTCTATCATTTTGGTGGTGTGTTTATAAGAACAGTCGGCACCGATGTCGATGCGTACCTAATTAAAGGCGCATCAGTTTCTTGATATTTTTTTTTTACCTTAAAATTTTATGATTTATTTATAAAATATATTAATGAATGGTATGGTACAGGTTTCATATTGATAAATAAATGGTTGACAGGATACCAAGTAACATAAATACTGTTAACACATTAAGAAAAGAAAAAAAGAAAATCTCTTTGTGAATTCTTTACAAAAGATATTATATTTGAACTATATATAATTTTAAATAATATGTATTTTTTACTGTGTATCATGTACAACCACAAAATGACGAAGCTAAATAATATTATTTCTTATATAGGACCAGAAGAGTGTAAAATATTGATGGAAAATGTTCAAAAGGATGAATCAGGTGAATGAAAAAATACTATCTATCCAACATGAGTTTCTTTTTTTAATTTTCATTCATAATATACTTAAAATTATTAGATAAATGTTTCAAACAATCTATTAATTCACATATGTTTAATGTTCTACACAGACCAACAACTCATCAATGGAATGTTTTTCTAAGAAAATAAAAAAAATAGAACATGCAAATGAAAATGAATTGCTCCTTGGTTCATCTGGATTGGTGCTGGAGGTTAACGAAAGGGTGAAAAAATGTACCATTCCTTGAGGGATCTAGTGGAATCAATGTATAGATGTTCTTTACACTTACAATACAAAAATCAATCCAATGATTTCAAGAACCAAATCTTATCTAAACTAGAGGACGAGTTTCCAGAGAATTGGTCAATGAGACATGTTAGACTTTTAATAGAAAAAACGTACAGCAAAAAAGGAGGAATGAAATAGTAATATTCCTTTAAATGTTTTTTCTAGAATTATATATATATATATATATATATATATATATATATATATATATATATATATATATATTACTACAATGCAATCATTTATAAATATCATTTTTTTATATTTACTTTTCATATGTCAATATAAAAATTAAATAGTTTATGGTCATGTTACTTTTTCAAGAAGATTATGAAAATCTCAAAGGATGAACGGGCTGATATTAGAAATATGCCAGTAAGAATGTCCAAAAAGGTGTACAAGGAGATGGTCAAATAAATCGACATAATTGCATCGCACCAGGAGCCATATCAAAAACAACGTGCTTCAAATGTAATATTTAATAATTGAACTTTACGATTAGGAATAATAAGTAAACAATTTAGCATTAAATGTTAATTTTCATGTATTTTACCACAGAAAAAGAAAAGAAAATGGAACCCATTCAACACATAAAACAAGATGACAAGGAAGAAAAGGGTTGATCTCTAAGTTTGTGAGTAATTGTTACTTCCTTATAACAACTTAACTAGATTTCATATTTTTATATATATTTTAAGTTGTTTCACAACAATCATCATTGAATGTCTTCAAACAAGTGCTAACATACAAAGAAGAACAATGAGATGAATTGATTGACATTGGTTTAAATATGATTTGTGGTTATATCTTGGCATATCATAAATTAATTGTGGAATTTGTAAGCATATATCGATCGTGTTTTACTTAGCTCCACCTATAATTAATATAAAAAAAAAAAAATTATATTAAATATATGATTTGTTATGGGGTATAGAACCTAGGAAACAAAGTATGGAAGTGTGCCAACAAATGAAATTTTGAAAGATGCCATTAGATTTGGTTTTGAAAGAATGTGTATAGTTCATGAGTCAATTGTTGCTATGGTACATCATTTATTTTCAATTTACATTGATTTATATCATTCAATATTGAAATTTTCATTATTCTCACCAATGTATATGCACTCATTATAGTTTATTTTTATGTTTGTAGATGGAAGGTGAAGAAGAATAAAACAATCAACACCGTGAACAAAAGATTCCTCAGAATAACCAATTTCATGGAAGTAGCTTGAGAAATGACAATAGTTCAAGAAAAGAATGATGATCATTATGTCTTGGATATCAAAGCAAGGCATTGTGTTTTTTGAAATATTTGTGTGTGAAATCATACATTTTATTTAATGTAATGGACATAATGTCCCAATTGAAAGACAAAGGGATACCAATAATGATCCCATTTTGTATGAAAAAGAGTGTCTTATTCATATATATATAACAAAATATGTTTTTATTTATTCTATTCTGCTCTCCATTGTTGCTATGAAATGTAACACCATTGATTAAATATATGGATGATTAAATATTTTAAAGAAGAGATGTGAAATATGGTGATATGATATAAAAAATTAATCCAAACATCACATTCAAATGCACTAATAAAAATTTAATTGATATTAATACTATTATAAGATATGTGTAGACCTTTCATGAATAATGAATTTTAAAAAATAACAATAATTGCATTATCTCATGTCGATGTTTCTATGACTTATGGGCACTACACAAATAGAAATACCAATACCAATTATAACTCTCGATGCGTTTGTGAGATATTGTGCATAGGTGCATTTATACAAGCTATGGGCACTCCAAAAATACCAATAACAATACCAATTATAACTCTCAATGCGTTTGTGAGATACTGCAAGCCAATGAGTTTCTACAACCTATGGGCACCGCATAAATACCAATACAAATTAGAATGATCAATGCGTTTGTCTGATAGTGTGCACTAGTATGTTTTTATAATACTTCACACCGGTGAGTTTATTCAACCTATTGGCATCGAAAAAATCCCAATACCAATTAGAACAGACTGGTGCATTGTATCAGCTAGAGTGCACCCAGTGCGGTGCTAGACCTTAATGGCTTGGTTCTTGCACCTCCAACTACCTTGGGGTGGTTGTCTAGTTGACAAACATTGAGAAAATTCTAAATGCCCCAGGGTGTCCTATATTTTTTTCCATCCTGATGCTTGGTAGGTTTGCAGTACCAGTGCGTTCACTCTAAAACGCACTGATGTGTTGACACCTGAGTAGCGCACCGATGAGAAAACATCTGTAATAACCTCCAGCCTCCTAGTTTTTTTTAGTTGTGTCTAAATTCCATTTGAAGCTCTGCCAAAACCTCTGTGACCGCTAACAGATGTCATGGCGAATGTTTTTTTGAAAATTGTGGCCAATTTTATAACACTGAAAACCTTTATTATAACCTCTGATAGAGGGTATTTTCCTCGTAGTGTTTTTGGGTCCTATGAAGCCAATGGAACAGTTTTCAAATCAATTGGAGCACTGCAGGTGCATTTAATAAGAGAATTTACCATTAATCCAAAGAGGGGTTATCTAGTTGAAGAAGGTCCATGGAGATGTAGCCAAGGAGGGGTGAAATTCCTTATCAGCTATTGTGTAATGTGTTTTTTTTTATTACATTATATGCAATTTTCTTTATGTTATGTTTTTTAAAAGTTAAATTTCATAAAGAATCACTCATAAACTAGACACAAAACTTGATACATAAACCCCTTCACAACATGATAATTTTAGACCTTCCTAAATATATTTATTTTATATTAATGAGGGAGCTAGCACAACAAAACTATTTTTCCCATATTCATATCAAGTTAGTATGAAAGAACATTTTAGCTCATTTTGGCGTCAGACGGTTTTCCAAGGTTAGCTAGAGAAATAGGCATTGGTTTTGAATTGTGAAAGGAGAATTTTACTGTGTGAAAGTGTATGTGTTTAAGGAGAAGGTCAATATTGAGGAATTAGCTCTCAAATCACAACAAAGAATATTTTTATGCATTACAAGTGTGATGGCAGCTTCATCAAGCATTGTTTCTAGTCAATCTTCCTTAGTGAAACTCTTTGATAAAGAGATGTTGCAGAAGCTCTACATCATGAATGATATGGTGCAACATATGTATGAAGATAATAGGGAGATAATTATACTTTAATAGTATTTGATGGCCATGAAGGAGGAGAATCAAGTGATTCTTGAAAATATGCATGAAATGGAGGCTCAGATCCATATTGCAAATGAAACCCTCGCAAGGATGCATGAGATGGAGACTCAAATCCATGATGAAAAGGAAAATTTAGCCAAGTATGTGCATGAAAAGGAGGTATGAAATTCAATTTTATATTCTATCTCCTCTCATAATGAATTTGAAGGTGCTTTTGAAAGACACACTAGAGGAAGAGGGTCCAAATTATTGATGAAAATTGGCTATGAAGGTAAAGGATTGGGAAAACATGCACAAGGCATAGTTGACCCATTTTTTGTTGAGGAAAGGCCTAGATATTTAGGTTTTGGTTATGGATAACATGATGGAGAATCCTCCAAATCCGTGAAGGCACATGAAGGTGTTCCAAGTCATAATTTCATCACATGTTCATTACCTCAAGCTTTTGAGGTTTGTGTTCATGAGGAATGAAAAAGTTTTAAACCCATTTTGCAATAAGATGCTCATAAGCATGAAACTAATGAGAATGACAAACAAGAGGATGTTGAAATATATAAAGTCATAGAAGCCATTGTTGCTTTTCCGAAGAGAGCCAATACCTCATCAAATGCACCTCAAAAAGGGGAAAAAGATGAATGTAAAACGTATAAATCTTCTTTTAATCAAGTTTCTTTTGATTATGATAATCAGTGTAAATCTTCACATAAGATTTGGAGAAAGTTTACATGTTCCTTTTGTGTTTTGAATAACCATACTATTTCGAGGTGTTGGAAGAATATTTCCATGCACAAGAAACTTTATAAAAAATGGAGGAAGAAAGCCAAAGGTCCATTGGATAATGAAAAGCATGTTGAAAAGAAGATGCGATTATTTTTCACTCATTTCCATAAGCAAGGTCATATTGTAGACAAGTGTTGTAATTTGTATCCAACAAGTGATCGACAATATTTGAAGAAGGTGGAGAGAGATCTTGACAAGAATCAAAAAGAGGATTCCATAATTGATGTGGGTCAGGATGATTCACGTGATGAAGTGGAATTGAAAGAAGCACCATTGAAATGGTTTGGAAAGATACGGTTAGATTCCTAAACCAATTAAGGCCTTGCATTTACTTTGATGATTGATGCATTTCTTTGCCAATTTAATCCATTTCTTCTCTCTTGAAAGTATGCTCCATATTGAATGAAGAAATATGTTGGAAAAGTAGACTTATGTTGACTCACTTAGATGCAGTAAAGATGAAAATTTGAACATGCATGAGTGATCACCTTGTTTTGGTTGATTGCTTTATTTATCATGTATGTTGTCAACTTGAGAGTGTTGATCATTTGCACATGCATGTTTTTTTGACTTGTGTTTGGTTGATGAGTTTGTACACCAAGATGTAAGAGTACATGGCAATGTTCACAAGATGTGAAATTTGTTTCTTTAAATGAGCTAAAAGAAGACGTCGTCAACTTGTATTTAAAGTATGATGTGTTTTTCAAATAAGTGGCTTTTTCTTGTGACAAGATGTTGCAGGAATTTGGAAGATCCACTCTTGAGTGAGAGGCTCTTGTTTATCCTTCATTCCCAAATCATGGTATGAGAAGCATGTCAATACTAGAGGATGATAGGACAAGAGGGATAATATGCCAAAAAATTTTGTAGCCCAAAAAATAGTCGTTGTAGACCATTTGATGTGTTGATGCCAATAACAGAAAGAGATGGTGAATGCATTCTTCCAGATATGGAATTTGGAACCATGGAGATAAAAATAATGGGCATTTCGTTTCCTGTGATACTGATGTTGGAGCTCATTTTTGTAGTTCACCTAGATAGGCTTAACATGGAAAAGTGGTTTCCAAGGAGAAGCATGCATCGGATGCATGTGTGTGCAAAAGAGGAACACGAATCTCAGTGGGAGTTCCATCAATTAGTTTTCCAAGCACCGAGGGATCGCTTAGGTACAAAAAGATGTTTAGTCAGTAAAAAAGAAACCAGTAAGTATTGGATTTCTTCATAAGTGAAAGGAGAACATTGGTTGAAGTGCCAAGCCATTTGCAAGGAAAGGCATGTCAGTGAACCCAAGTGGTTTTCATGGAGATTCTTCCAAGTAGAATCAAGTTGATATGACTCGGGAAACAAAATACTATTCAGCTCTCATAAGATAACCAGATTTTGTTGGTCCAAAGCCCATTGGTGGGTAGTAGTGATCAAAATCTTGATTAGGGGCATAAATTTATTAAAACATCAAAGTTCTCAGAATCGCTCCAAATCAGAAAAACCTGATAGGTCTCATCAACAAGAATAGAGCACACTTCGTTGCACTCAAAATAGAGTCTGTACGAGGAAGCTAGAGCCTACTGTTCATTTTCCTAAACAAGTAATGCATTGTAGAAAAGGAAAAAATGGTGACATGGAAGCGTAGTTAGTAAAAGGAGAATAATATAGGAATATTCATTCATTTCACCCAATGACACTATGCTAAGTGTTAATTTGTGGATGGTGGCTGAGTGGGTGACTTGTTGGATTTTCATTGGTCTAATTTGAAGCCAATGGGAAGACCACACGTGGCAAGCCCAAATTTTTCCACGTGCACACCCCTCCAAGGCCAAGATTTCTTTAGTCTGGGTTAAAATATCATATATCTTGTGAAGAAAAAAATTATACATTGGCAGAAGGGCAGAGGTCGGGTTCAAACTCGAGACCTCCCCCACATAACCCACAAGCCTTACCACTCTCTCTACATAATAGATCTTAACATGTATGTCTTGTGAAATTATCCTAAAGTTTGACATATGTATGGGTGGATGAAAAAAGGTGCCAACCCCTTACCACGGGACCATGCTCTAGAACCAGGTGGAGTGTCAACATAAATGGCGGATTCAAACATTTAAACGAGATTTATTATCACTAACCACCGATTAAGGCTCTAATTTGATTTTCAAATCGATTTTCTTTAATTGCGATTAATTGAATAAGCATTCATTAAATGTTCCCTTACCTCAATTAATCTATATTTTAAACACTGAGTGTTTATTAGCTCTAATTGGCAGGTCCGCTTTTTTTGGCGCCACCTCAAGCTTTAGTGGGGTTTCCTAGGCCATAATTGAATGAGGAATAACTGGAGTGTTTTTTGACCAAATTAGGCTTAGAAAGAGTCATTCATATATTATTTGGATGCTATTATCATGATGATGTAGGTTGCAGAGGCGTTGGAGCACTTGTGGAAGTGATTTTTCCACTTTGAAGATTAAAGAAGGGTAGGGCCACCAGGAGAGGAGGTCATGCCTACTCCACTTGAAGACCATTTTTAGAGCTTGAAGAGTCTATTTTGAGGTTTTTGGGTCTTCTGAAGCCAATGGAGAAGTTTTCAAAAAAATTATAGCACTCTAGGTGCATGCAATCATAGAATTTATAATTAATCCAAAGAGGTCCTATCTAGTTGAAGCAGGTCCATGGAGATATAGCCCACGAGGAGTGAACTCCATTATGAGATATTTTGTAATTTGTTTTATATGTGTTACATTATTTGAAATTTACTTTCTCTTATGTCTTTTAAAAGCTAAATTTCATAATGAATTTATCATAAAATGGACACAAAAATTGACACAGAAACCCCTTCAAATCTTGTTAATTTGAGATGATCCTAAACATTTTTTTTTTATATTGATGAGGGAGCTAGCACAGAAAAACTAGTTTTCCCATATTCATATCAGAGAGATTAATGATAAGATATTTCCACCTAGTGTTACATGCCATTTTTTCAGCATGACACTTGAGAGTCAAAATGGATCTATCTCCATCCATACATATGTTCCAGTATACTCCCTTCGAATTCAAACATTGATATTCCATGACCAAATTATGGATTTTGGGTAAAATGAATCTTTAACCTCTTAAAGTTGTCTTGTGCACTTTCCCTAGTCAATTTATGCACATGAGTTGTTACTTCCACAAATACTTGTGCAGTTCTGTGCTCTTCATTCGAATATAAACTACACAACTGACTCAAAGTAAAGTAAAAAATAAAAGTAAGTTCTATAAGCAGAGTTGGGCACATATATCCCAACTAGAATCCTCTGAGTCATATCAGCTCGATCCAAATCCCTCTAAACATGGATCATGGAATGCTAATCCCATAACTTATGGATCTCACCGATATTTAGTGAATTTGAATCCTCCTTAGCTTATCTTATAAATTAAGCTGAAACTTGAGGGTAAAGGGAGCATAGTTATGATAGTCTTATGCTGGTAATTTTGGATTGGAAAGTCTGTTATCCAAGGATGAATATTGGAGGAGTTTGTGAGGAACGTTTACAAGATCAAGGCTTGGTTGTAAGATTTCTCTTTTATCCCTCAATAATACATTTGGATACTTTTTCCCATTGTGTTTTTTTCTTGGAATTGTGAATTTTTTGTGTTCGTATTTTCATTAAAATAATTTCATTTCTTGATCTCCTTCATCATTAGGTTAAGGTGGCTTTAGATTATTATTATGCTACATATGGATTTGATCCTTTTTATGCTTTTGTTTGTAGGTTTCTTCTAAACATTGAGGAGCTACATCAAGACAACGTGCGAGATGTTCATCAGCCATTTCATTGAAAAGATAAGAGAATCATCCTCTTATTCTATTTTTAATAATATAAATGAAGTTATCTTATGGAAAGAGATATTCTCATGTTTCTTTGTTTCTAGTTCTCCTTTAGGATTCTAGGGAGATCCCTCTTGTTCACAAGAGGGATTTATTCAGGTAAAAAATTGGCAAACATTCACAGATCACAATGCAAATTTATAAAGCACCTAGGTAGAATTATAAGACACTGCTAAGGAGTAGCCATTGTAAAAAATGAAAGAATATTCGAGAGTGTAAGTATCCTAATAGGGGAAACTAACCGAAAACTATTAATGGCCGTAAATTTCTAGTAGTGTTTCCACCAATGGAAAAGGGGGTATTTTTTAGTATGTTAACAATTATCATTGATTTCAAGTATAGTAAATGATTTTAAGTTTAGGGGGAGCTTGTGGAGAATCTATGATTTTTTTGATGTCTTATTCATTTGCATGCTAAGCTCATGAGGCCATTTGGTTGTTCATTAGGTATCCTATATTTGAATGCATTTCCTCCACATTCCCATAGCTAAAATCAAGGATATAATTATTTTCTTAAATATCCCTCTTAGAGAGATTTCTAGTGACATGTGGGACTTGTCCTAACTCTGAATAAATGAAGATATATCTTGTTTTAAATTTCACTCATGGTTCTAAAGGTTCACGGTTTCAAATGAATAACAGACATCGAGACATCCAGGGTTGGAGAAACAGAAATGATTGACTAATAAGGTAGATGGGTGGATGACCATATCTAACCATCTATGGGTCATGTTGGTTGAATGTTTGTTAACAAGTGAAATGGGTGGATAACTATATTTTACATGGTTCCCATAGACCATGGTTCCATATCAGGCACTCCAAGTAGTTTTTCTAGGAGCATGTTAGTGGATAGGAAATATGGGAGTATAACATAATTTATTTTTATACTATACTATAGATAATGGTTCCATATTGGCCATATGGGGGCTAAGTTGGGTGGATTCTTGTTAATAGGCTAGATGAGTTGATAAATTAATTTATCCAAGCTTTGAGGATCATAGATAAGTGGAAAACTGAGGTGGCATCCAAGTGGAAAGTTGGTGACATGGAAATAGGAGGACAATAGATCTGTCACTCAAGTGGAAATAGGTGGATATGAAATGGAATAGTTGATGACATGGAAGCATAAGAAGAGGACATGTGATAGGTGGATTTGGCCATTTTTGGTGACCAAGTGGCCCCCTTTTTAGTGAAATGTGGTAGTGATTTGGCTCAAAGGATGACATGTGGCACTATGATTGTGACAAATGGCAAGTATATTTGGCATATTTTGGTGGCCAAGTGACACATGGCAGTGAAATGGCATGCCATATAAAAAAAATGTATGTGGTAATGACATCCCCTGACAACTAGAAAGGGTCTAATGTTGAAACTTAGGTAGCAACATCAAAGGTGGGGTGAAAAGATGTAAAGATTCATGCTAGGAAACCATTTGGAAAGGATTCAAAATGTTAATGAAATTTTTCATTTTTGTATGTTTTGGATTGTAGAAGTGTAAGTTCATATAGGAATGTCATGGTCAAGCTAAGCAAGAGGTATACAATTGAAGTAAGGATTGAACCCTAGATCAAGGTTGAGCATCTAATGGAAAGGTGAGACATCCTTCCCGCTAAATTTGGAGCATGGTTGGAAAGAGAAGTGGGGATCAAATACTTACATTCCTAGATGTAGGTACAAAAAAAGAGCTTACAAGCTTTATCAGTAGGTGGTTGTCCAAGAAATTATTGGTTCCTATACTTGGTCACATCAAGCTTAAGTCCAAGTTCTGAAGGGTGTATTGGGCATTTCCACTACCCCTCGTCACAGGAGCATTGCACTGTCACATCTCGGTCCAATTGTGAGTGGCAGATGAAGGAATTCCTATCAAGTGCAATTCGTCAATTAACATATTATATCCCCCCAATGGGTTGGTTATCGATCATATAATTGAGAGGGACCGAAAGTGATTTTTCCACCTTTGGATTGAACTAGAATACATGATCATGGAGCATTCCATAAAGAGTTGTAAGGTGTTTAAATTACATATGTGAAAAATTGTGAACCCCACAACCTGGTTAAATCTTGGATAAGTTGGTGGGGGTAAGAGTGGCATTTCATTTTTCAGTTTCTTTCAGTCATTAGGTGTGCTTTGGAAGATTTGATCCATTTAAAATTTGGAAAGTCTACAATTTTGCATGGATAAGCGGCCTTAGGGCTCAATCCCTCAATTCTAGAGCATGGTCACATGCTAAGTGGTCTTGGAGATTAATCCCTTCGTTCATGCCACAATCACATGCCAAAAGAGTTAATAATAATGAGCTATCATTATTGAATTTGAAATTGAAGAAAAAAAATTATACTAAAGTACTAAAGTTTGTTATAGATGCCTAATTTCGTAAAAATAGTTGTAATAGATTAAATTGGCTTTTGAAAACATCTATAAATAGAAATAAGTTGATGTAAGAAAAGGTTTTTCTCATGAAAATCATGGACAAATATATCTTATGGAGAGCATGGAGTGAGAGCACTACATTCAAATGAGCTATAGTTCAATATTAATGAAGTGAAATAAATTTTCACTATAAAAAGAGAATGAGTTATGTTTTGAGTAGAATTTTTGAGATAGAGGAGGCAGTGTGATGTTGCAACAAGGTTAAATATGAGGAAAGAGGTAGTGTTTTCCTAAATGTGAAATACACGGAGTTCAAATATTGGAAGGAGAGGTTGTTGCAAATAAATAACAAAAAGGAGAGTACATATGAATGTTGAGACCGGACCCGAGCTCGAGGAGAAGAGATGTTAAGTAGATAATGATGTGGTCAAATATGGGCCAAAGGAGTAGTACATACTTGAAGAACCAGTAAATAACATGGATCAAGAAAAAATCTAAGAAGGATTTGAATGTTAGATCAAGGAAGATAAAAAATATAAGATTCAAACAATTTGTTTTGTAATATTTTAATTAAAGAGCCTATGGGTCTATGTTTGAAAATGAATGAGAAGAGGATCTAAGTGGATGAAATTTTTTTGTTCCTATAGATTAGGAGATTGGAGTCTCCTTTAGGCTAATTCCTATAAACATCAAGGGGATGGCTGACAAATAGTGGGCGTTGTTTCTTCTAACAAGTTGTTGAATGTAGGAAAAGGGGGTTGGAGCCTCCTATAGGTTTGAGCCTATATAACTTGATGTAATATGAGGTCGGTTCTTCCATTTGAATCATAATAAAAATAATTTGTGGTTTTATCTCACATGTGTTTCCTTTCAAACTTCAAGTGTTCAAACATTACATGGTTGGTCCATTGATATGTTATTGAATGTGATTGATTTAGTAAATAGTTTAAACGTTATAAGATACTAATTCAACCCCTTCATAGTATCTTCTTGGTTTCCAACAGTAATTACATAAAATTAGATCAAAGGTCTAGATAAATTCATTTATACATGTAACTATTAACCAACTAGAACATTCTTATGACTAGAATACCCTCGAATAGTAACATTATATCATTCAATTGAAGTAAAAGAAAAATTAAAAACTATATTTATCAACCTTCAACTTTTAAATTAGAATCAAACATGAATCTATATGCTTGAGTGACTTGAAAATAAACTATTTGAAGATAAATTGCTCCTTATACAAATGAAAAATATTATGTCCATTTTACAATGGTGAGTGTAAGGAACATAACATATCACTTCTTATAAATCCATCATTAACAGCAATAGAAATTTGAAATTTTATCATTAATTATAGAACATTTTCTATGCCAAGGTGTTCACTTAATTTAGTCATATTGGTAGAAATAATGCTAATTCTATACTACTTTTGATGAATCTGGTGACTAGAAATTTAACCCCTTTGGTCACAATGTTTTTTTAATTTTTTATTACAAGTAAACTATTACAAGTTAAAGTTCTTCTTATAACTTTGGAAAACCCTATTTCTTGATTATAACTATAAATTAAAACGATGCAACTTCTTAGAACTTTATGAACAATCTGTTCCGTACATCTCCTCGTGTGGTGGGAGACTCGCGTGGATTCTTTGGATCATTTTTAAAAAGAATTTTTTTTCGGTGATATTTCTGTAGGAATATGATTTATAGTAATTATTTTAGTACCAACGTTTCAAGTATATATCCAGACTCATTGTCAAAAGATAAGTTTTTGGCAAAGAAATGTTTTATAACAAATCTTTATTGTGGTCTAGGTAATGTTATTATGAATAATAAACCAGAGTTGTATTCTAATATAGGATCAACGTATTGGTGTTCATGGATGTGGCATGAGATATGTATTTTATTTTCACATCGTAAATATTTATATTAAAATTTTTTTTTTTTTTTCTTAAATTTGGGTCTTTAAGGTAAAATATATGTATTAAATGTGAATGTAATTTATTGTTATTTTATATATTTATTAAGAATTGATTTACAAAAATTAACTATACAAGGTTAAAATATATGTATTTATTGTTAAAATAATTTAGGTTTAATGGGATGTTTTGTGGCTAAGAGTTTTAGCTGCAACTTATTATAAATCTTGTCATGGTGGGAAATCAACAATATTAGTTATGAGTAATCTTAATCGATATATTTTTTATGTATGGAAGATCAAAATTAAATATCATTTAGTTGAAAAAGATGAATGGATTACTATGGATTTGGGTACTCCACAAATAGGGATTGCAACATGAGATTGGGCCAAGTTGGATTGGAAGGTGAATTTTGCGAGAAAACAATTGCCTGTAATATTTAGTACTGACTCAACGTTTTAGAAAAAGCTATAGTGAAGGAATTATGGAAAAATTTATTATTTTTTTTATTAATATAAATTTTTAATCAACTAATTGTTCCAATGGAGAAAGTTGTATAAACTAAGTATGAAGGGTGGAGACTCAATGATAGAGCATATAAATTCCTTGATTACTATGGTGGGTTAACTAATATCTATTGGTATTAATATATCAAATGATGATATGTGTATCAACTTGTTGTGTTCTTTCACTATGCTCATAGGAAGGCTTGCATGTTTCCATAGGTAGTAATGCAAGTACGTTAAGCTTCGACAAAACAATTTCATGCTTGTTATTGGAGGAGATGAGATAGAAAAGCATACAATGTCAGAGAAGAAATACCTTATCTATAAAAGGATAATCCTTTGATATAAATAGAAATAACTCCTCAATTTGGATATGTAGATCTATAGGATGGACTAAATTTCCAAGAAACTTTATAAAGGTATGTTGGATATTTGGAAAACAAAGGAAATGAAAAAATCATTTCTGATCCAAAGGTTGAATGATGGAAGTGATCTAATGATGTTTCTTCTATAGAAGAAAAAACCTCCTTATATGAATGAGGATATGTGTACCTGGCTTCATCATGAACACCTATAAATCATGATACATGGTTTGTCAACTTATCTTCACATTTTCATATGAATCCTCATACAAACTGATTTTATGAGAATGGAATGTATGTCAGTGATGATGCTTTCCTAGTAAATTGCTCCATAGCTAGAATCATAAGGCAATGAAAATTCAAGTTGAAACTCATAGATGGAAGGAATAAAAATGTCTCCAATGTTATAAAAACCCTAGGGTTGGTTACAAATTTGATTGATTTAAACAATACTAGTAATATATGTGTAGAAATAATGTTTTAAAAGGAAACCTGTAGGACGGTTCAAGGAGTAATCGTATTGTTGCGGGGAGATATGGTTAAAACTCCACATATGTTACTAGGATGCACTATTAATGATGTAAACATCATTTCAATTGTTGCTAAGAATGAAACAAAATAAGGAAAATGTCATATAGTCTATAAAGAAAAGAATATGATGTGGTATCAAATATTTGGAGATATAAAGGAGAAGGGTTTTTTACTACTAAAAATATATGGTTGACGACATCTATAATTATTCTTCATATTTTTATTCATGTAGAAATTAAAATTAGGTAAGATTTTCTAGTGGTGATATGAGGGTGGAGGGGATCTCAGATTTGGAGGATACTAACGTTTTTGGAATTATGTCATGTAAATATGTGTATTGTATCTGATTTGTAAATGAATTCTTTAAGAATACATGGATTTATTTCCTCAATGATAAATTTGAAATATTTAACAAATTTAAATAGCTTAAGCATCATATGGAAAATCTTACGTAGAATAAAACTAAGGTGATGAGGATCGATAATGGTGGAGAATTATACAAAAATGAATTTTAGGGACTTTTCAATAATTTTGGTACATAAAGGTAGATGAATAAACTATACACACCTCAATAGAATGTTTTTGAAAAAAGGATGAAGATGACAATGATGGAAACAAAAGTGTCCAGTTAGGATAGGAATTCTAGTCATAAGTAAAAAAAAATACATGATACATATTAAAGTGAACACCCTCATCAATTTGGATGCAAAAAATTCACGTGAAGTATGGATTGGTAATACAATTAAATATTGTAGGGTCTTTGTTGTGATTCTTATTACATGTTCCAAAGGAAAATAGGAGTAATTTTAGACAAAACACATAAAAGGTGTATCATTGATGAATCTAAATATGGTCTAAAGGTTTATAATCTTTGGAACCTAGAAAATGATAATGTTATGTATAATGCTAATTTGTTTCCTATAAAAATAAATATTTTTCCAAATTTGAAATCGCAGCAAGGGAAAATTTACCAGAAAAAATTGAGTTTGAATTAAGGGACGACGAATAAATCTTCGATGAAGAATAGAAAATTGACAAAGATGAAACTCATACTCATATACTGAGGAGATTTATTTGGAAAGGGGAGCTAGGTATGTATACCCCACATGATTTCCAATCCAATCTTTCCTTGAATATTATAAATTATTATTCTATAACTATTAGGGAGGAAGTGGATTTAGAAGATGGAAAACTCTAAAAAAACTCCATGGTTGAATAAATCAAAGCCTTAGAAAATAATGATGTCTGGGGTCTAGTGGAGTTGTTGATTGGAATAAATTCCATATAAAAGAGGGGTGTTTAAGAAAAAATTTAATGGATAAGGATCCATGGAGAAATGGAAATATTGATTGCAGGTAGCGAGATTTTATTCCAAGTTAGAGGGATTTTCCTCTTATGAGATTTTTTCCCCTATTTATAAGTTAACTTCTATTATATATCCTTTAACTATTGTTTTTACTTCGATTTCTGAAGTAGAATTTATAGATGTAAGTATATTATTCCTAAATGGGGATCTCTATGAAGAAACCTACATGAAGCAACTAGAAGGATTTTCATTGATAAAAAAAAGCAACTGGTATGCAGGTTGAAAAGATCCCTCCATGGATTAAAGCTATCACCAATTTGATATGTATATATTTGGACTTGGCTTCATGAGGAGTAAAATAAATAAATTTTTATATTTCAAATTAGTTGGTGATATTATGATTTACTTAGTCTTGTGAGTGGATATGCTACTTATCAGAAACAACAAGGAAATCATCCAAGATGTGAAAGCTCATATTTTCCCATAAATTTGACATGAAGGATCTTAGTGATGCAATTTTTTTTTTTGGGAATGTAAATAACACGATATAAAACAAATAATAAAATATATCTAAATCAAAGGAAACATGTGAAGATAATATTCTATAGGTTAAATATGCAAAAATTTAAATTGGTTAAGGTCCCTATTCTTGTATATGTAAATTTATTTTCAATTTAGTTTCTCAAGGTATATGAGGAAAGTAACATGTCTTTTTCTATATGCACGTACAATTGGTAGTTTGATGTATCGAATCATCCTTACTAGACCATACCTTACACACGTAGTTGGGGTTATGAGTATCTATATGTCAAAATTAGGGTAGAAGAATTAGGAAATAGTTAAGATATTATTCATGTTTTGTATTGCATTACTAGTTATAGATTGTTCTATAAAATAAAACTATAATTGGATAGAGTATTTGATATATATGTGAATTTTTTTAATGTGGATTGGGTTGGAGGTTTAGAACGCAAAAAAATTGCAAGAGGGTATGTGTTTAACATACTTGGAGGAGGAATCATTTGGATTATCAAGAAATAATTTGTAGTTCCAATCTTAATTATAGAACTTTAATACATGGAAACCACTCATGCCAGCAAGGAGAGATTATGGTTACAAAAAATATGTGTTTGGTTGGTACAACAAACTATAGAAATATCTTGAAATAATAAGAGTGCAATGTTCTTGGTGAATAATATTACTTATAATTCTAATAAAAAGTATATTAATGTTCAATATTACTTTGTGAGATACGCGGTTGAAGACAAAAAACTATTTTTGGTGAAGGTGGACACTTTGGAGAATGTTGCAAACTCACTAAAAAAAATTGTGAGCAAAAAGAAGTTCCCTTGATGTAGGGAAACAATGGGCATTGGTATCATGGTTTTTTAATCATGTACTCCCATGATCCCTTGGATGAAAAAAATAAATAAAAATTGACGAAATTTATATATTTATTATATTATTTTCATTACTATCCTCACATATGTTTTTTATGTCTCAGTATAGTAGAAGGGTCACAATGTGGGAGGATCCAACCAAAATTATCTTTTCATATTTTTTTGTGTCGATATTTGGCACATAGGTTTTATTTTTTGTAGTATTATGGGACACAATTATTTTCTTCCATGGGAAAATAACTCTGGTTGATGAACTACAATTTCATTATAATAAAATATTAATGGATTGTGGTTTTATATATGAAAAATGGTATATATATATTGTATTACAACATCGTAAAGGTAATATACTAAAAAAAACTTTCCAATTGCTTCAATTTTAGATTTCCATAAAAAAACAATTGTGTTAATGTGTGTGTGTGTGTAACCATTGGATCTTTTCTATTTTTATTAAGAATATGTTTATTACATTTAACTATATAGGGTTAAGGCTAACATAATAATATATTTTATAGGTGATTAAAACCACATTTTATTTTTCTTTCTTTGATATATTAGCTTTTTTTTCCCCTTTTCTCAGTCCTTATCATTTCTCTTACAATTCTCATCATCATCTCCAAATTCAAATTCACCTAAATTTATATCTATGTCTATATGTGTATAAAAAAGCATGATAATTCAGAATAATTAAATAATTAGTGTAAAATAATTACATTAAAAAATATAATAAAAATTAAACAGAATTCACAATACACACAAACATAAACTTCATAGAATTTTTTGGGAGAACATTATTTCTCTCACCAATTTATACTTCCATATGTAAAAATATAGACTCACAAAATGATTTTGCTAAAACATTCTCTGTTCCATATGCAAAAATATGGACTCACAACATTATTAGTCCCTAAAAAGGAAAAAATCTACCAATGGATTTTAATGTTGCCCACAATTAAAATAATTTTTTAGTATTGCCTTTGCTAAAAAATGTGTCTCATTTCAAGGTGGCTAACATTTCTCCAATGCTACAGATGAAATTTTCTCACCCTACAACCTAGCCAATTTTCATGGGGATTATGCTTTGATCATGTAACTTGATTAAACAAAAATATAAAAGTTAATATGAGTGTTTTATGGTGAAAAATCATCACCACATCTTATTATCCTCACAATTGACGTTCTTACTTTAAGTGGTTACAGTTACAATTACAATTAATTCACTACATTTCAGTTACCATTTGACTACATCTATAGTAGAGCCTTCTCTGCTGAGTCTGCCATTTTCATTTACAACATCAAATTCCCAACGATAGGTTGCATATTAATATTCAGAAATAGAATCCCCCACATAGTGATTATAAATGATCTCGCAAGTTACCTGGTCAGCACTAACTCCATCCTGACTTTGATCCTCATGAACATCAGTAGACACAATTGAAAAATGTGGGTCGAACAACTCACTGTAAGGAGGAACAAAAGAACCAAAAAATGGAGGAAGAGGAGACAAAAACTCATTGTAAACATCAAATTCACAACCAAAAGTTCTATTGAAATTCTGAACATGTGGCGTAGGAGAAGATCATGGTAGATCTATGGATGGACTCTCAAGTTCTCTAGACTCAACCTGTGTAAATGGATTTGTTTTATGAGAGGAATATGAAGAGTCACTTGGAACAACAACTTCCTTAGTCATATATTTAAGAGCTTCATAGCCAATGTATGTTGGGAGACTTTCCAAAGGTTCATATTCTTTTGAATTCACTGGAATACAAATAGTAAATCCAAACTTCTCTTTCATAAAATTCTTATCAACACCATATTCATCAAATTCATAACATAAATGGATAAAGTGATCATGAAAATAATTAAGATATTAATCAGGTGCCTTTCTGAGATGCATGATTTTCTTATAAACAGATTTATAATCATACCTATCAAAGGCATGGTACAACTCCTTGACAATATGTTCAAAAGCGTGAATACAAGCAATGTGCAATGTGTATCACCATTCCTTAACACATGCTTTGAATGTGAGAATGAAAAAATACAAGAAGTATCCTCATACTGAATATATTGATTAGTGGAAAATTCGATAAAGCAAGTGGTGTGCTTAAGAATGGCTGTTCCACCTTCACCATAGAACTTCATATTTTACAATACAATTATTATCCCCGAGGGCACTTTCATATTTTTATTTCTAGAAAAAAAATGATACGGTTAAGATATGGGAAGAAGCCATTTAAAAAGTAAGGAAATTTCAAATAGACTTCATGGGCTCAACTTCTCATATGGCCCTCCTTGTAGCGCTAGAAAATTTGATGATGATGGACCTGGGAGCATTCAAGGGATATACCCGATTTGAAGTCTGAATTACACCTCACATAGCCATTTGTTATAGGATTCACATACGGAATACGACTGAGTTTCCGGAGTACTGTTTTTTAATGTTATTCCTTGGCTATAAAACATGTTGAATGATGTGTTCGTGAATTTAGTGAGATAGGTGTACAAGTTTGTGGAGGGTCAATTCTAATGCATCAAGGGCTCTAAAAAAACAAAGGGAAAGTGAGTGAGCCCCTTAGAAGATTGTAATACTACACATATTGAAAGGAACACATGAGCATAAAAGAGATCATAAGTTATCCTACAAAATAGTTCATGATTTAACCATGATGGAGATATAAGACAACACACATTCAACAAGATTCATACTAATGCAAACAAAATAGTTCATAAGCTTTAGGGTAAATGAAATAACATGTATTGTAAAAATAACAAGAATATTCCCACTATATGCAAAACATATGCGTGAAAATGTCTCAGATCTGAGATTTTATTAGAGTGAAAGTTCCAGGGATACATATACAATTGAAAAACCTGTAGCCCCAATGGTGGAACATGAAGCCAACACCTTCTTATCCAGATAAATATACTCCCTCTATGCTATGGAGAAGCCAAGGCTCTAATAAAAACTCCCAAGCTTCTGATCCTAAGCCAAAACCCCAGCAAAAATCCCTTTACATAATCAACGAGGGTATATTTATAACAAAAGTGGTCACTATTCATCTCCCTTTGTGACTCTTGGACTTCCCTCACGACTGGTTGAATTACTTCAACCATGACCTTTGGACTTCATTACAAATTACCCTTCACATTCCAAAATTGACACTTGGAATTTCACTTATTATTAATTACAAAAGAATATTACAATATTTCTCATACCCATATAACACAAAATGGGTAAGAGTCAAATAGACACCATAGTAATAAAAATACATGTTAATATTTAGTTTGGGGAAACTCTAGCTTAGCCACCTCCACTTGTAGTTTCTCATTCATATACTCATTCCAGGATTTATAATATGCAATGACTTCCCCAAACTATGTGATGGGATCATGATGGAAGTGAACTCTAGCCTCCCTTGCATCAGGGTACACTAATTTGAAACTAGTCTGAATTTCCTTCCCCGGTAGGAGAAAGATAATTTTGTTTTTGATAGGGCCACCAATGTATTTATTCATATTACTCTCGTTCACCTCTAAGTATTCCTTGGTTTTGATCTATTTGAGTTGGTACAATTATGCTTCTACATCCAGCCTGACCTGATTCTTGTGTTTGGCCTGAGTGAGTGAGCCAATTGAAGGATCCTGTGTGATTTCACCATGAAATCCACCTTGTTTTATAATCCTACATATTAGGCATTAATGTGGGCAATGAATGTGGAAATTTTTTTGTTACTCTGGATAATCATCCAAACTTGTTTTTTCTCCAACTCTTCTTATGGCCTTGTTTTCTTTCCCAACTCAAATGGTGCCCCTTTATTTTGCATTGACCATTCAGGCCTGGTAGCGATGCATGTGTGGAAAATCTTGAGGTTCTTAGAATTATCTGTTCACTTCTACTGCATTTCATGTCTTGTAGATTTTTTTATTTTTCTTCATGTTTTGAAAAACAAAATTAAAAAAATATATATATTCTCATAACAAAACAAAATCAGAACCAAAATTAAAATCAAAATTAAGCTAGGAATTCGATTAATTACTTCATCATGGATTAGGAAAAATTGATCAATTTTAATGCAGCATTAAACTTTACTGAATTCGGGGTCCTAGTGCTTAAGCTGGATGAAGTTTAAACTTTGATTAGATTGTTGGGCATGATGGAGAGAATGTGAGGGGCCCAACGGATGGTGTAAGCTCGAAGACACTACATGCTCGATTGTTATCACACCTAGCTCCTCCATAAACATTTTCAAATATATGTTTTGATCAAAGGTCAATTGTCGGGATCCATTATTAGGGGTATCCATCAGATTTCCTTTGTACTAGAGGCTTCCCTCCTAATACATCAACATGCGAGCGTGGTTATGTCAACAGGCGAGTGTGAAAGTATTATCCCATTATTTTTTCATTGGCTCGTCAACACCCTGTTATTTTTGTTTCTCCACCACCTCATTTTCCATTTCACCTGTCACTTCAAATGATCATGTCACCACGTCACAAATTTGTACACCCCATGAATTAATTAATTCCCATTTTCCCCCCATTTTCCTATTTTCACCATATATCTCATTACTCTTGTCCATTTCTTTTAACCATTATCGTTTTTCTATACTTCTGTGGATTCAGATTTTCTAATTCAGAGCTCCAATCGGCATCAACCACCAATAACCATGTATTTTCACATCATCTCCTTTCTCCTAGCTGTCAAAATGTCTACAAAAGCCATTTTAACTAGGTCCTACTCACATATCCCCTTAATGGACACTTAAATAGATTTATTTGACCCAATTTTCTCTCTAAACTTAACATAATTACACCACAATGTATTACTTATTCAAGAAGACTCTCTAGTGTGTCTTGCAGTTGTCACATTTGGCATCTTAGTTGCAATGATCCCTCAAAGATATGTTTTCCTATAAAAAAATTTCTCGCTAGTTTCCATCTTCTATAAAAATAAGTGTTTATTCATGAAAAAATTGGGGGAGAATATTTTTGAAGCGTCATCCCTTTTAATTCATCATGCCTTAGTTTTTCCTTCATCTAATTCCTACACCTCTATGTCAAAAGAAACTTTGTTGACTTCTTTTCAAAACCTATCTAGAAAAAATTATGCTCAATTAATCTTTTCCTAATTCCTAATGGGAAGCATTTGCCTTTAGAACCCACTAATTTTCCTTGGAAACCTTTTTTTAGGAGTTCAGATACATTCTTCAAGTTATTTCTATGATTTTTGGAAGATAAGACAAAAATCTCATTGAGAAGGCTATCCTAGGAATCTTTAATTTGATGATGAATCCTAACACAGTTTTTGATATACCTTATTTTTGTGATAATATGGTAATCTTAGAGTTAACAGATCTTTCCCTCACTGTATGTTTTATATTTCCCTCTTTGATTACATATCTCTTCTTGTATATTCATGTTGAAAGCTTTTTACACCTGGGATTGAATATCGTGGATGCTCATAAGAACAAACAATCAATATTGTTTTGGATCGATGTTGTAATAATTATTACAAATTATGAAGGGTTTATGTATTTCACCACTTCATTTATGTCAGATTCTTATTCAATTATCAAAATTTCTCCTTCAGCATGTATCCTACCAAAAGTTCAATGTATTTTTTAGCCGAGTAAGCATGTGAAAGTGGCTGATTGCTTTTCGTTTTAGGACTATCCTGAAATTAGGTTATATGGAACAAAGGTTTCCCCTGACAGACTCCCCACATTTGTGCCAATGAAACTATTTTCTTTAGAATTTATAAGGCATATTTTAAATGCAGATCAAATACATTTTTCACAGCAAAGAAGGGACATATTTTCAAATTCCAAGGATAGTTGGGCCTTTTATTGTAAATAATAGGAAAGCCATGGAAGAAGTGAAGAAAATCCTTGAAAGTATGAAGCTATAGATGCGTGACAAGTGGTCATTTGTCCCTCATCATATCATTTTAAACATGAGTGTGGATAATTCCTATGCTCCTTATGTGCATGAGCCTTGACCTGATGTGGAGAAAGTATAAAATGGAGGAAAACTAAGTATATCATGAGGTATGGAAGTTGGGACTCCTCACCTAAGTGAGAAGAATTTAAAAATAGGTACTGTAGACATTATTGATCTTGACAAGGAAGTAGATAAAGGCTCCAATATAATTAAGTTTTCTGAGGGGGGTAATTCTTCAACCTCATTTGGTTTTCAATTGTAGTTGGGGGAGGTCATTTGTACACCTTATTCCCCTATTATAGAAGAGCTTGCTCAGAATTGTTTTCCTCTCATCAAACAATCATATTCTCAAATAGAGGAAAGGAATTGGAAGGTGAAGGAAAGTATGGAATTTCAATTGGAAGCTCTATTCATCTCTAACTATTAGAATAGACTATTGTCTACCATTGACCTTGAGAGAAATCAATTGAAACTATCCTTCTCTCACCCTTGTTCTTTGAATGTTTCTTCTTCATCAAGTTTCAAGACTGTGAGTTTGACAGTAGATGTTAGAGATATCCCACTGCCTAATAAGATCAAATTTCAGAGGAAGATTTGAGAGATGATATATAGTGATTTGAACAAGAATTCCTTTGCTGCTAGCAAGGATGAGTATTTATTAGGAACATTTATTAATTAATGGAAATTAGAAAAGGAAAATTATAGAGCTTTGAACACCCAAAATCAAGAGATGAAAAAGTTTATTTTAAAAGGTGGTGTGAATCATGACGACAAAAGTGTTTTCCATGAATTTTGTTCAGATGAACATTGAAGTTCTTATAAAGAAGATTAAATTGCCTTCTCTGGAATATACTATGGCCCCAGAAGTATTAGAAGTATAGAAAGAGAAGTAAATTATGACTAATGATCTTTCATAAAGGAATTATGAAATTGCAATGTTGAAAGAGCTAAACTCTACTTTACCACAAAGAATTGATTCCCATTTTTTTACTATCTTAGCACAACCATACTTTGAAGATCTAACAGAAAAATTGACTAGATTAGTGACTGAGCTATAAATTTCTAAAATGAAACGAAGAAAATTCAGATAAATTATGATGATGCACTAAAGATCATAAAAGTGGTTGAAAGAGAATTGGTGTTGTCCTAGGAAAATGTTACAAAATACAAAAATTGTTTCCAAATTTCCTCCCAAGATATAAATGAGCGAAAGGAGTAAGTAAAAGGAAATATGTCCCTAATTAAAGAAAGAGAGATAGTATAGAATGATAGCATTCATACTGTGAATAATATCTAGGAATATTTGTCTATAGTTACAGAGGCGAAAGCCATTGTGATGGATCTCGATAGTTTGATTGGTGCCAACAAGCAGAAGCTCCAAAAACGTGCCGACTTTGCAAGGAATATTATGATTTTCTTAACCCAATATAATCACAAGAGTTAAGATAGTTAAAATTTAAATAATATATAGAATATTTCTTGGATATAAAAAAAAAATGATTTTGAAGAATTTGTGTAGGAATGTAATATTCCCAAATGGGGAAATAGCAATACATGAACACAATAATGAAGAGAAAAGTGAATAAATAAACACAACATGATATGATAAAAATTTATAGACATCTTAGTAAACATATCAACAAATCATACGCATAAGATCTTGAGGATCAAGTCACTCAAGCAATACAAAACAAGCCTCTACAAGAAAAATATACCAATACATAAGAAAGAGTTGCCACACAAATTCCCTTCAGATATGAATATAAATGTGAATCTACTGTTATATAGCTCAAATAATGCTAGGAGTGAAGATCAGCCTCCTAGACACCTTTCCAAGAGAACTCGGGAAGTGTTTCTGAAAATACACCCAAATACAAATGGTGATCTATAGCCCTAGGACTGAAGAGTCATTGCAAACTAAATCTCATGAAATAGAAGGCTGAAATAATATAGATCTGTTGTAGGTCTCTTCAAATGTCTCCTCCAATGAACGGTTGAACCCTTCAACTATAGGAAAACACTCTAAAAGAGCCAATAGATCCTTCCCTAAAGCTGCCCTACAAAATAACGCAATTCCCAGCTGAAACTGTGTTGTAAATTATGCGAATAGGTTTTCCTAGTGCCAAATATCTGAAATGTGCTCAGAATCACTCCTTGCTGATCTCCCAAGAGAAGGAATCCTTCCTCCTATGAAAAACAAGCTCAGAAAGTGGGTTTATCAATCCTCCACTATAACACCCTGCAATACAACACAATATCCTATAGAAATTGCACTGTAGATGAAGAACAAAGCTTGGCGATAATTTCAGATATGTGGAAGTGATAGATCAGTACTCTCCCAAGAGGCCTCTCAAGAAAAGAGGAGGGATTCTAAACTGGGAACACGATGTGCTAAACAGCACCAGCAATCTTAGCTAAACAGCTGAAGAGAGAAAAAGTTTAAACATCCATATCAAAATAATAATCATAAGCTAACCCCATATGGCTACCATCCTCCTCCTTATAAAAAATGTGAGCCTTCTCATCTTTGGTCCCACTCATTAGGGTTTCCACCATCATGCAATAAACCTCCCTCCAAAAATGCGTTGTCCCACCATTAATGCCACTCCTCCATAACAACATTTTTTTATTTGGTCAAAGTTGACTAAGTATTTAGGATCCAGTACCTTTTCACACCTAAGGGTCTTCCATGTAGCTTTTAAATTACCTCCATTCACATTAGGGGTGTCTTTTATTCCTACTAAGGAGATTTACGGGTCTCCATACCCTCTTATTTCTCTAACTAAGAGAAAAATCAAAATTTAACATTTCCAATTAGCTGCATGCTAATTTAGGAATATTATAGTCCTCCCCTCCCAAATGTTTCTTGTCCTCAAGAAACTATAAGGATAGAACTGAAGAGTCTATCCTCTTCCTCCCGTAGCATTCTGATATGATAATCTCCCCGAATGAACAAAATGATGTTTCATCAATAAGTCTCCAAGTTTCTCCTTCCAAGTGTATAAGTATGACTTTGGTGAAAATTCTAAATGACTCTCATCATGAAAAATTGGGACATCCATGGAAGAAAATATATGTGGTCTGGAGGCATTATTAAGGCATGGAATCTGCAATATATTGGGAATTTTCATTCCCATGTGAAGCAAGCTTTCATCCACAAAAAGTGAGTCACCCTCCAACATGGCAACTCATGTAGCATTTCCTCCACCTTAGGTTCCTGCAAAGAAGGTGGGCTACATAGCTGAACATGATGGATCAAATTTTCAATCCCACACTATCTCTCTTTCCACTTACGATAAGTGTAGAGCTGTTGCTGAATATGGGTTGCAATAATGTTTCCTTTATGAAGGTAATAGGACCCTCAAAGATCTCTTCTTTCATTCTTTCCCAAATCATACGATATAGAATGAATATGAAATTATCAATATATGGAATCGAAATGAGAGAAATAATGAAGGTTTTACATAGTGCTGGAAGGTACCAACAGTTTCTCAAGTAGTCACAATGTAGTTTTACCAACTACAGCTTCAGAAAAAGGTGTGGCAAGTTGTCTCCCAAAATATTTCTAGTTGTGCATGTCATCACACTTACTAGTGAATAGTAAATGGAATTGTATATCAACTAAACATTCGAGAAATAATACAACACTTTACTAAAGCCATACAATAAATCACCATCATAGATGTTGGTCCAAAAATGACCATGAAGCCCAAGGAGAGGCTTTCCCTCTTTTGGAGTAATGCACTATATAGAGATGGTAAGAGAATGCAAATACTGTGTTAGATATTCAATAAATGCAAAAAAATCATTCTTACCACGTATTGAGAGTAAGATGATAATAAGTTCTATGAATGAGTCTTCTATAGTGATATAGAATATCTCCATGAGAAGTAATAAAACATGTGCTGTGCACAAAAAATTCTTGTTAAGCTTGGAGATTGAAGTCAAGAAGCTCATATCATGGTAATAGATGTCTCCATCCACTACTCTGTCACTCTCATTTCCTACTTTTTCTTCAAGTGCATCATATGGGAAGTGATCCTAGGAACACTCCACCAATAAACCCAAGCTCCCAAGTGACAACACCATTATCCTTTGTGATAAGGCTCTTGTCATTTCATAGATCCATCCTTTGACATACCACATTGCAAAGCCATCAATCATAATGTTCCGATATGTGTGGGATTCCTTCCAAAGTAGAAGTACCTCCTGATCCTCCAAGGCTATGTAGTAGCCCCTTTGCACCGTGATAGTGCCATCTCCTACTCCTAAAAAATCATGCAAAGTATGGGAGAAAATCAGCCCATACTCTCTCAAGAACCTTCAAAGTAGCAACAACTCTTGTATCCCCCCCACACCATCACCATATAAACTATGGAGCAACAACATGATGGCTGACATGAAAGATATCACATCACCCCAATATACCCAAACTCCTTGCTGCCATATGATGTAAGTGCCATTCCAAGTTCCATCCACCAACCCACCCTTTGAAATAGAATGTGTCATAAGATGACCAAACTCTTTCAAGAGTAACCAACACAGTCTTGCCTCCTGTTGCCCAGTGTCATATATATTAAATTGGCTTCCCAACCTCTTTCTCATCAACATCACCCATCCAACCAATGTTGAGTGTCTATCATCATGTCCAAAAGTGGCATCCCTTCAATGGAGAATACCATCCTCCCAAATCAGATCTTTGTCTTTGCATTTCATCAAATGTTGAAATTCAATCTCCTGGAGATCTCCAAATGATGACCACACATCAATGACCAAGTTGATCCCATGGGGATCCAAATATAGTGAAGGAAAAATCTTCTCATTGAGCAATGAAATTCTCATCAAGAAGGATCCATCATAACAATAGAAGATAATATGTCTCTCACCAACCATTTTCCTGTCCTCTACTATGCATGTAGAAAGGTCATTTAAATGCCCCAATAATGATTCGGCCCCCAACTCATCGCTGCAACTCAATGAAAGCACTGCTAATCTCCATAATGGTGCATCTCCTGTCCCAAGATCATGCTTAGTGCTGAACGCATAGTTCTGCATTGCATGGTTCAGGAAAATTCTCATCCCATCCTCCAAGAATCTACACTCCAACCCCAAGACTTGTGTGCAACTCAACAATGATACACCAGGATGATTATATATCTACTCCTTGAAAAATTCAAGGTTTCTCAGCGCAATTATATTTTGTTGCTCCAAGTCAACAATATACCTTGACCCTAGGTCATGTAGTGGTACATTCCCACAATCCTCCATAACATGTTCTTATATAACAGAAATTGAAAACATATGAATACCTTGGTAAATCTTGGGAAAATATTGTACTTGTACAATGGTTCCTCCTAGTGTGTTGTCTTCCCCAACTACTGATGATGATGTTTGCTCCTCTATGATTACATTAGCACTGGTACAAGTCTCCTCCTCCTCATGCATCTCTGGAATATTGCATGGGACTATAAATGTTAAGAGATCAAGACCATCCTGCAAAGATGCAAGGGTTCTCTCTCCTGATGCAAGTGCTCCTGCAGCAAGTGGTGGTGAATTATCCTTTTCCTCTGATTTCTTCCTGTCAAACTTCTTGATCAACATTTGAGTAAAATCTTCATATGCAGTCACTTTTGCATGACTCAAATGGATGAACCATCAAATGTTTTCTTCACCCTCAAGGTGGAGCGCTGCAATCTCAACGAATTATTTCTATACTACTAGATGTAGAATAAAAAATGCATCTAACTTCATTCCCCAGGTCTTTTCTATTCATGAGGGTGACCCATCAAAGGTAGACAATATGAATGTATTGATATTTATTCTCCTACTGTTGCCAGGTCTCCTTTATTCTTTGAGCTAAATGAATTGTGGGACAATTAGATTCTCCTTGAAAGCTCTAGTTTGAGACTTATATTCTGCAAGATAATCACTTAGAATCTCATGATATACATTTTATCCATCTTCATACATCTTATCTTAAAATTAAAAGGGCATAGCATGTTTCTTTTGAGCTCTATTGAATACCAGATATTTTTTTTGCTAATAAGGGGTACATGGACCTTCCTCATCTTGAAACCCTAATGTGGTTTCACTTCTTTTGTCCCCTTTTCTTTGCTTGACCTCCTTGGCGAGGTCCTTCTTAGATCTTAAAAGAGATTATATGAAACTCATTATTTCCATCATTATGATCTCTTTCTCCTTCTTCTTAATCTTCTGATAGCATAATGGCTGAGATCCACAGGCTGAGCCAAGATTATGCTCGGATACCACTGTAATATTCCCAAATGGGGAATCACCAATACATGAACACAATAATGGATAGAACAGTGAATAAATCAACACATCCTGATATGAGACAAATTTATAGCCATCTTATTAAACATATCAGCGAATAATAGGTATAATATCTTGAGGATCAAGTCACTCAAGCAATACAAAACAAACCTCTATAAGAAAAATATGCCAATACATAAGAAATAGATACCATAAAAATGACCTTGAGCTATGACAGCGTATTTTTAGGGCACAAAATGTTGCATAAATATGGATCAATGTAAATCTACTATTATATAGCTCAAATAATGCTAGGAGTGAATATCTAGCCTCCTAGACACCTTTGCAAGAGAACCCAGGAAGCGTTTTCAGAAATAGACCCAAATACAAATGGTGATATATAGCCCTGGGGCTGAAGTGTCACTGCAATTTTAAGCTCATGAAATAGAAGGCTGAAATAAAATAGTTTTGATGTATATTTCCTCAAAGGTCTCCAACAATGAAATGTTGAACCCTTCAACTATAGGAAAAAACTCTAAAAGAGCCAATAGATCCTCCCCTGAAGATGTTGTCCAAGATAATGCAATTCCCAATTGAAAATGCACTGTAAATGATGGGGATAGGTTATCCTAGTGCCAAATATCTGAAATGTGCTCAGAATCCCTCCTTCCCGATCTCTCAAGAGAAGGAATCCTTCCTCCAATGAAAAACTAGCTCAAAAAGTGGGTTTAGCAACCCTCCACCATAACACCCTGCAATATAACACAATATTCTACAGAAAATGAACTGTAGCTGAAGACTGAAGCTTGGCTATAATGTCAAATGTGTGGAGATGATATATAATTACTCTCCCAAGATGCCTTTCTAGGAAAGAGGTGGGATTCCCAACCGGGAACACCTTGTGCTAAACAACACTATCAATCATAGCTAAACAACCGAAGAGAGAAAATTTTTAAACATACATATCAAGATAATAATCATAAGCTAACCCCATATGGATACCATCCTCTTCCTTATAGACAATGTGATCCTTCTCAGCTTGGTTCCCACTCATTAGGGTTTCCACCATCATGCAATCAATCTCCCTCCAAAACTGCGTTGTCCCATGATTAATGTCACTCCTCCATAACAACGCTATTCTATTTGGTCAAAGTTGACTAAGTATTTAGGATCTAGTCCCTTTTCACACCTAAGGGTATTCAATCCGGCTTTTGGATGACCTCCATTCACACTAGTAGTGTATTTTATTCCTACAAAGGAGATTTATGGATCTCCATACCCTCTTATTTCTCTAACTAAGAGAAAAATCAAAATTTAATATTTCCAATTACCTGCATGCTAATTTAGGAATATTACAAGGAAAATAAGAGAGGAAAAATTTTCAGAGGTTAAGGAAACTCTAATGAAATTCAACATTTATTTTGATAAGAGGAACAGAGTATGTCTACCTTCTTGCTAGGATAAATACGGAAATTTAGTACACTGGGAGACCTATGAGACCTTTTTCGTGGAGGAAAAAAGGAAAATTGGTTCTACACTTCTTAAAGAAAAACTTCCTAAGGGGGCAATGATTGTAAACTATTTGCATAGACATTTTAAGTTATTTTGGTTGATGAGAACCCTTTTTGTCGAAAATCCAACATACAGGATGATCACTAATTTTAGAATGGAACATACTAAATTTTCAAAATCCTAAATGTATGCATGGGCCTCTAGAAAATATGTAGAGAATATATTTTTCCAATAGTAACAAGTGTAGATGCTCAATCCTCAACTGTGCCGCAGTCTCGGCTTACTCAGTGGCTTAATGCCATCTGTATTTTCAATAACCTTTCTGAAAATGTTTTTGGAAAATGGTGTAATAATGTATTAATGTTCATTGTTTTGTGGTTTTATTTTCATTAAGAATGTAATATTCATAAGAACAAGTAGTTTTGATAATAGTTTAGTTAATTGACATTTTTTTACAGTTGACAGTTTGATAAGTGTCCCATTTGTAATGTTGTATTAAAAAAAATTGGAAAGGGAAGTGAGGGTTCTGATTTTTGGATCACAGAAGCACCAGTTCCTTCTATTTTGAATCTTATTGGTGATTTGAATAAATATTCCAAAGTGATTCCAAAAACTTGTTTAGTATGATACGTGTTTCCTGTTATCTTTTCATGTTAATGTTTTTCCTTCTATAGATTGGAGTAATGAAGTTGCTAGTCTTTTGCATTATAATTTTTCAAACATTTATTTTTGTAAGTTGAAGTTAAAATAACATTAATTATGTGCTCCTCATTTTTTTATTCCATTCCATCATAATTCCATATCTCTACTAAATTGAAAGACAAAATATTATACTCTAAGTATCCTATTGTTTAAATATTTTCATATTCTTTTCCTCACATGTAGTTCCATTAAATTCATATTCAACACTAGAAGGCCACTTCGAAATATATTTTTTTTCCAGTAGATTTGGAGGCATTGTCTTTAAAATTAATATTTCTTTGGTTTCAAAAAATGGGACAGCAAATTGATTTTTCCATATTTTGTAATAAGTGTCTTTGGCACTGATGTTGCCTTAGCTAGAGGTTGTCTTCGAAGGTACAACTTTTTTGGTGTCGTTTCTGGGGGAAAAAGAACGAAGCTATTTTTCCTTGGGTTTTCCTTGTTTGTCAATTATTTGTCTAGTGAGAAAAGAGAGTGTTGAGGCTGAGTATCTCACCAAGAAAATAATTCTTGGCTCCTATAGATACTAACATGAGGTCTAATACCTCACAAAAAAAGGATCCATTCCTTTCTGATCCAGAGAAATTAGACTCTCAAAAATTTTGGATAGAAAAATATCTAGTATCTCCAAACCCTATCTTCTCATATCCTGGAACAAGCTTTGTTTCTCAATATTCAAGAATATATCATTTAGAATAATTTATTAGGAATATTGACTTTCCTCAAGCAATATTGTTTTCTCCTCGGAGTATTTTTCCAAAACCTACATTAGAAGAAGAATACGTTAAATATATGTCCTTTTGTTTTCCTAAAATTAAATAAATTAAAGCAGATTATCTATCTATTTTTCATGAGACTATCCCTATTTTTACTCAGTCAGTGCCCATTCCTATGATTCCACCTAAACCATTTGTATTTCACGAAGGAGGGTCTCCTCATTAGAGGAATTTTGAGGTCTAAAATGGGCCTCCCAAGGAAATTATAAAATAATAGTGGAGATAATAAAATAATATTAGACTACATCATCAAATTTTAGAATGAAAAAAATAAAAGAATAATTTTTCAACTCGTATTTTTACCTTATACCCCAATGGGTTTACTCAAATTTTTAGCAGGAACACTCAATGGATGCAGAATTTGATTCCTCGTCGAAGGATTACCCACGTTTCGTACTTTAAATAAACCCTGCTACATGAGAAATTAGAAATACATGAAAAATGTGATTGCAATAACAATTTCTCATGTACTTCTCATTCTTCATGTAGCAAGGTCCATCAAAATTATGAAACATGGGTAATACTTGGATGAGGAATTAAATTTTACATCCAACATTTACTCCTGCTCAAAATTTGAGTAAAACCTTATGGATATAAGTTGAAAACATGAGTTGAAAAAGTAGTTTTATTATTTTATTATTTTTTAATATTTTTACTTTTTTACTCCAAAAATGGTGAATCATCCCCCATGGCTGACATCGTCATATTAAATCCTAGTGGTTCTTATAAATTTTATTTTGGTTGTATTTGTTTCTTAGGAGGCCCATTTTAGACCTCAAAATTCCCTTAATATCTTCATCCTCAAAATCAAAACTTGGAGATTCAACCTTTTATTTTAAACATATATGCCCCATAAAATCTTCCTCAACCCATGAATGAAATTCCTCAAGATTATTTAAAAATGTTACCAATATTTATAGGGGAAGATGAAGTAACAATAGAAAATCATATTGCATCTTTTTGTGGTTTTGCTAAAAATTTAAATGTTGAATATCTTGATGTGGTGATGAGATTTTTTTTCATGGGATGGAGAAGCAGGAAAGCTCTTCAAAACACTTCCTACTAATTATATAAATACTGGGGAGGAATTAGGAAATTAATTTACATAGATATGTGATGAAAAGAAAGATCCCATTTTTTTTACAATTGTGATTAATTCAATTAGAAAAAAATCAGAAGAAGACGTGACTAATTTTATTAAATGATTTAATAAATTATAAAAAAATCTACTTAAATAAACCACCACATGTAGGAGCCAATTTGGTGTTTCCAGGAGCATTTGAATCTAGCTTTGTTTTATCTTTGAGGGAGAGAAGATCCCATACATTGGACCAAATTCACATCGATGCATTGGAAATACAAGAAAAATTATCTACTATAGGAAAGAACAAATCAAAGGATGATATTCAACACAAGAAAAAAGGAAAATAAGAAATGAAGGCTGCTAGTCAGTCTAAATATTCTCTTCAACATAAGCTTCATGAGATGACTAAGTTCATTAGAAATTTGTCAAATAAGCTTGTGAAAAATATAACTGGAAAATAATAATCCCCCGAGGAAAATTCAACAAGGAAAAAACATAAACTTTAGTCCTCAGTTTAGGAAACATCCACTGCAAATCATGTAGTGATATAAAATAGAGTAAGATCAAATACAACCACCTAGGTATATCGAGTATGAACCAGAGGAAGCAGTGGAAGAAACTCCTAAATAGTATGGAAACAATATTTCTACCTTTTATGAAGAAGGAGATATAGTCAAGAACGAAGATTACAATTTCTAACCCCAAGTGGCGTAGGATGATGAAGAAATTGAAGAATATTGTAAAAGTTTCATAGATTGTATGTAAGAAAAATAACAAAAAAAATATGATCTTAGGTCAAGGAATAGATAAACAATTCAGGATAATCCATGGGATAAATCTAATCTCCCAAAAAAAAATGAAAATGGGATAGAATCATTGAATACATTCCCAAAAATTCAAGTGCGGCAAGGTGAAAGGTGAAAAGGTAACCAGGACATAATGGTGTTGCATAAATAACTTCACCGGCCCATTGCCAACCCACAAAATGTGCAAAAATATAAGTAAAGTGAATAATAAAAAATGAAAACTGTCAAGGAGGTCCATTCTTTTAATTTATTAAGAGAATTAGAAAATATAAAATTTTGACTTCATTGCTTGAGTTAGTAAAAACACCTAATTATAAAAATAAAGTATTTGATTTTATAAATATGTCTCTATATAATCTCGTCTGATGCAGTTAATTTGTAGGAAGAGAGGCAAGTGGTGATGTTTAGACCTCATGTGTAAGAACATGATTCTTCTGCACCTACTTTTTATATTTCTCTTCTCATGCACACTTTCATTCTGCATAATTCTATGTTTCATTCACGGACCTCTCATAATTTAAATCCCCTTTCAGTTATGAAACAACACAATCTGCAAATTACAAATCCATATAAATACCTTTACTCTTTTGATTCGAAAAAGGGTCAAATGTGTGGGGCTAATTAAATATTTGGTGGTTTCATTAGCTCAAATTACTTCCAGGAGGATTGTGATGGATTTCATTGTTTCATATATTCCAGCTTGGTTTGGAATGTTTCTTCTAGATCCCTCGGAGCCAAGTTGGGAGGAGTTCTCCAACTAGATTTTACATATTCTATTATTCCAGGTTTTTGTGTGAAAGAAAGGAGGTTCTATCGAGAGACCAGTTTTGTGAAGATCATTACCAAGGAGGGTTCAAGTAACTCTCATTTTTAGAATTCAGAAAATGATGACTTTTCCCATTTTATGTTGCAGGAATATCGAGAAATAGCTAAAGGTACTGAAGTGCAAGCACCTTTATCAATTAAAAGCAAGGAAGTAGTAGACAATGGATTTTGGAAACTTTATTTTGATCGTGAAAATTCAAAAGAAGGGAATGGAGTTGGGGTTCTTCTGCTTTCCCCTAGAGTTCATATTATTCCTTTCGCTTATAATTTATAGTTTCATTCCATTGATAGTATTACTGAATATGAGGCTTTGGTTTTTGGTTTACAAGCAACAAGAAACTTAGGAATACATTGTATTTATGTTTTTTTGGATTCTGAATTGGTTGTCAAACAGATCAATAACTAGTGCCAAGAAAAAGATACAAGGCTTAAAGGCTACATAAATCAAGTGTGGGATTTAGTGGATAACTTATTTTCTAATTTTAATATACATTTTTTACCAAGGGAAGGAAACAAAATAGTTGACTCATTGGTAGTTGTAGCTAATACTTTTGAGCCTCTATTATATCCCAGGCTCAGATCTAAACTTGAGATCAAAAGTAGAACCTCCATTCGAGATAATATAAAATATTGGCATGCTTTTGAAGATCAAGAGAAAACTAAAATGTTTCTGGAAATGGTAGGTTAATTTTCGAATTTGGATATTGACCAAGAAGATCAAAATGAATAATTTTAAGAAAAAAGATCGTACATGCGTTTTAAATATTCTCTGAGAGATCAGAAATAATGCAACTGAAAAACAATGTTATGCCTAAAGGGTTGGTGCCCCTCAGAATATTATTCAATCCAAATGATGTTTCTGTTAATACAAAGAAGACATATTTGGAAGATGATCCTGAAGACTGCAACCATGGAATAGAGCAGCGGCGAAAGTTGGTGATATTCGCAAAATATATTCCAAAAGAATTCAAACAAAGCTATGTATATATTTTTAAGAAATGTGTTTATGTGTTTGCATGATCTTATGAAGACCTGAAGACTTATGACACCCACATTATTCAGCATAATTCTATTCCTTTAAAGCCAAGGATTAATCCATATAAACCAAAATTGATGCAAATTAATCCTTTGTTGCTACCATCAATTGAAAAGGAAGTAAAAAAGTTGTTACATGAAAAAATAAACTTTCCTCTTAGATATTATGATTGGGTCACTAATTTAATACCTGTGAGGAAGAAGAATGTGGATATTAGGTTGTGTATTGACTTTCAAAACTTGAACATGACATCATTGACAAATAACTATCCTCTCCCAAAGATGGATCACATTTTACATAGAGTAACAAGATATTCTATATTATGAATGATTCATTCCTTTTTAGGCTACAACCACATATCAGTTCAGCCAGAAAATCAGAAAAATACAACATTCACAATGCCATGGGGAACTTTCATGTATTGAAATATTTGTTGAGCCTTTAATTAAACTGAGGGGGGGGGGGGGTGAATCAGTTTAATACATTCCTGATCTTTGAAATAACCTTTTCATTAAACTATTTACACCTTCATTTCATATCCAATTTAATGTGTGAGTAATCTTAGAATGCAAGCAGAAAGTATTAGTTTAATATAGCAGTAGACTTAATATGAGAGTTGTAGGTATTAAGCAGATGATACATATCAGATTCAATACATAACTATCATGCACATACACACCAGATATAAGTGGAAACCCATAACGGGAGAAAACCACATCTTACTATTTTTGTGATGCAAAGGCAAGCTCCTACTCCCTCTCACCACTATTTTTTCTGCAAGCACCAACCTATAGGAGGCTCCTACCTCAATTCTGCAAGCTGCAACTTGCAAGGAAGCACCAACTCCCTTCAATTTTCTGCAGGCACCAACCTACAGCAGGCTTCAACCTCAGTCAGCTACAACTGACAGCTATCAAGCAACAACTTCATAGGGAAGCTCCAAATTCCTCAATTCAACAACCTGAATGATTGTTGATTTACCTCAGATATTAGCTCTGTTATGTAGCTTCTCTTTCTGCTCTTATTTTCTTAATCTTCTCTTCCTCACTCTTCTATATTATGCCCTTTCTATATTTACACTCTCTAACCTCTATCTTGCTCCTTCTGTGCATATCAATGGGATATTATATATAGAGTTCATCACATGACTCTTTACATTCTTTAGAGAATTTGAAGTGAGTAGTCCTAACTTTTTGCGTTCTACCTCTTCATATCTTTTACCAACTCATTTTAAATTATAGCAATATGTACAAATTTTCATGCTACAGTGGGATTTTTTCTTTTCCTTAGGATACTTGCCTTTGCATCACAAACAATAAAAATAATTACATCATTTACATTCACATTCTTAATTACATATTTCAATATCACTCAGCTCCTCTTCTGAACTTTGGCTTTACTGGATTTTGTCTATTTCTACTGCTGTTAAGACACTGTTCTGCATATTCTTTGTTCTCTGTGTTTATTCACCTGTTCAACTCATTCCTGTAAATTTTTTCAACTCTGAAATCTTTTATTTCCTCTGTCAGGCCTCATACTTCCTCTTTCTGTGTGCATATATAATGAATAAAACAAATTTGTACTCAATCCAACTATCGATCTGGGAAAATTTGAATTAATGTGGAAACTTCATTTTCATGGTTATAAACCCATACATATGAATTCATTCATATTTAAGTCATTACAATATTCCCAATCTGGGCAATCTCGTCACATTTCTTTATTCTAAGCTGGCACATTTAAGTAAATAAGTCTGAGTATTTTTAATGTCTCAATTCACTGGATTTGGACCCCAAGGAGAAGTTGAGCTTACTGTAGTGTGGCTCTGTTAGTGTTTCCTTTTGTTTACTTCCGCATGGCTCTTTTATTTTCTTTGCGAATTTTATTTATCAGTTTTGGAGAAAATTAATAAATAAATTTATTCAGTGGCTTTTATAATTCCCGGCTTATATATATATTTACCTCCGAACCTTTATAATCAAAGTTTATGATCCATCGAAACTTTATATTAAACCTGTCGCTTTTTAAATAAACGACTTCACGTACTTGACATTATACATAATATATCAATGTGTATAATATATGCAAGTCTTCGCATATTCAAATATTTCACACACAATATAATATCTCAATGTATATAATATGCGTCCACATGAATAAATCGACCTCCGTAAGGATTGATCGCCAATTATATTAACCTTGGTTAACTTCTTTTAACATATTCCATCAACCCTTATATTAAGGCTATAATACGTCGAAACATAAATAAACCAATTCATTATACATATAACTCCATCGGGCCCCACAGTTCAATCGAACGACCAATAGAATACACGTATAATACTTGTCTATCCTCCGCGCACCTCTATTAAACTTCGGGCAGGTCCGACACGTGATCGTCGTCTGATGTCGAGCCTTCAAATCAATGGTCTACACCCATTTTGCTCGGCGTCTTCATATGATATATAACGCAGGATGGCGCACGTTAGACGATGGTATTTGAATAGTGGCCTGGCCACGTGTCATGAAGTCTATGGAATCGTTGCAATTTTACCAAAACCAGTTTCCGTATAATGGTGGTGTGATAGAAACCACCCTTCATGTTAAACCACTGTTACTGTTCCTTGGTCAAAGTTCCGCCTCTCCAGGTTCCAGTTCTTCATTGCACTTAGGTCCCATCCACACCGTTCCGTAATCCAAAATTTCAATTATCATTGTATTTTTATGATTCGACTCCGCTTCATTAAATTATATATATATATATATATATATATATATATATATATATATATATATATATATATATATATATATATATATATATATATTGTCGACTATGGTTCCGTTATTTATATGGTTCCGTCTTCTTCATACTGCGCATTTCAACACAGTCTTGCCATGTATATAACGCATAGTTCTCTATTCTTGGAATAACAGCAGTGATAACACCTCTTTCTTCGTATTTGCTTCCTCTGCCTCTGCTTCTGCTCCTGTCTCTGCATCTGTTCCTATCTTTGCATCTGTTCCTGTCTCTGCATCTGCTCCTGTCTCTGCATCTGCTACCTCCTTTGCCATCAATGACAATATTTCCAACAATCTCCCCCTTTGGCATTGATGGCAATACATTTTCTCTATTTTCCTGCTCTTTCTCCTGTTGTTTTCTCTTCCTGTTTGCCTCTCTTCCTCCCCCTTTGACATCAATGGCAAAGGGCTGCTTTTTGTGTTTCCTCTTTCTGAGTTATGGTTAGGCTCTCTTATGGCTTCTGTGTACCATAGTGATGTATACGACTTGTTGAGAGAACACTTTGAGGATTATCGATTTTGAATGTACACTGTAAATTGATACAGTTCTTTCACTTGTATAGAGTTAAAAGTGAGAATAATGATACTTCATAGACTTTTGATGCTTGAATAATGTAGGTAACTCTAGGATAATAACTTGGTGTTCTTTTTCCTTAATCCTTTGATCCTGAGGACCTGATTCATGCTTTTCTTGCTGGCTGTTCTCCCCCTAGAATGATATTTTCGTTTTGTTCTCCCCCTGAAATTGTGCTTTCTCTTTATATCAGAGAGTAGTATCTGCAGATACTACCCCTAGTTTATTTCTCAAATATTGAAATGATTCTCTAGCAAGAGGTTTGGTAAATATATCACCTGTTCATTTTCCGTCGTGTACATATTCTACTTTACTATCTTCTCGAGCCACTTGTTCTCGGAGGAAATGATACTTGATTGGAATATGTTTAGTTTTTGAATGAAGTACAGGATTTTTAGATATACTTATAGCACTTGTATTATCACATTTAATTGAGATAGGTTCATCAATGCTTACCTTCATGTCTTGTAGAGTTTTCTTCATCCACATGACTTGTGTACAACATGCTGCCGCTGCAATATATTTTGCTTCTGCTGTAGATAGGGAGATAGATGTTTTTTTCTTGCTTAACCATGCCACTAGACTTTCCCCTAGATAGAATGCACCTCCACTTGTACTCTTTCTGTCCTCCACACAGCTGGCCCAATCTGCATCTGTGTATGCTGATAAAGTGATTTTTTTGCTTTTAGGATACCAAAGTCCATACTGTGTTGTTCCTTGTAGATATCTGAATATTCTTTTGACTCGCCGTAAGATGGTTTTGTTTAGGTGTCATGGATATCTAGCCACTAGTCTCATCGCTAGCATGATGTATGGTCTTGATGCAATCATATATAATAGACTTCCAATCATGGATCCGTAAAGTCTTCGATCTATATCAAATAGACCCATCATTAGCACACAGCTTGCAACCTGTGGTCATGGGAGTTGACACAGGTTTGCAGTTCTCCATTTTGAAATTTTTCAACATTTCTTTTATGTATTTTTCTTGTGAAATAAATGTACCTTTGTTATTTTGCTGAATTTGTAGTCCCAAGTAGAAACTGAGCTCTCCAATAATAGACATTTCAAACTCTGTTTTCATTTCATCAGCAAACCCTTTTGCAATTTCATCTTTGTTGCTTCCAAACATAATGTCATCAACATACACTACAACAATAAAAGTTAATTTTCATGGGCTTTTATATATAGATTGTTGTCTACTCCACCTCTCTTAAAACCCTGTTCTTGCAAATATTTATCCAGTCTTGAGTACCAAGCACGAGGAGCCTGTTTCAGTCCATATAGGGCCTTCTTCAGTTTACATACATAGTCTTCTTTATCTGTCAATGAGCAACCTTCTGGTTGTTCCATGTATACTTCGTTCTAGATCTCCATTAAGAAAAGCCATTCTTTACATCCATTTGATATACCTTGAAGTCTCTCGTAGCATGCAAATGCCGTGAACATTTTTGATAGCTTCCATTCTCGTTACAGGGGCAAATGTTTCTTCATAATCAAGTCCTTCAATTTGTGAGTATCCTTTGTAGACTAGTCCGTCTTATTCCCTTGACTATTTGTCCTTGTTCATTCATTTTGTTTTTATATACCCATTTTGAACCAATGACATTCTTCTCAGAAGGTCTAGGAACTAGTTCCCAGGTATTGTTCTTCTCAATTTGGTCCAATTCTTCATTCATTGCATTCACCCAAGACTTGTCCTTGCTGGCTTCTTCAAATTTCTTTGGCTCTATTTGTGACAACATTGGTATGTATACCTCTTTTGTCTGTTTAGTTAGCTGCCTTCTTGTCTGCACTCCTACACTCTTGTCTCCAATGATTTGATCTTCTGGATGGCTCTTTTGAGTGTATCTCGAGGGGGTTTTCGAGTTTAGTTCAGTATCTTCTGATGTCTTGCTTGTTTCATCATCATCTTGGTCCTCTTCTTCATGATTTTCTGAATAGCTACTGCATTCTATATCTCTTGTCTTGTTTGGGAGTTCTTCATCAAATCTTACATCAATACTTTCTACAATTTTTCAAAGAGTCTTGTTGTAGCATTTATATCCTTTACTCTTGGATGCATATCCTAAGAATATTCCTTCATCTTCTCTTGCATCAAACTTCCCTAGATTTTCATCATTATTTTTTATGTAGCACTTGCTGCCAAAAATTCTAAAGTGCTTGATTGATGGTGGTTTACCATGCCATAGTTCATAAGGAGTCTTATCACTATTAGGTCTTAAACAATGCTTATTATATGTACCTGTGTGTACATCTTCCGCCCGCGTTCGAGCAATATTATTCTCCGCATCATGGCTCGGCCATTTGTTGTACACCATTTTTTGTCTCTCGCTACTCCACTCGCTAAGGTGTCCCTCCAATGGTAAATTGTTGCTTTATTCCATGTTCATCACATAAGTCCGCAAAGTCATAATCCGTGAATTCTACTCCTCTATCTGATCCGATACATTTAGCTGTAAACAGCTTGATTTTCAAATTTAATTCTTTCAATATCTAAACTTTTCCAAAGGTTTTCCGCGATTTGTTCTCGAGAAAAGCAACCCATTGTCATTCTGGAGAAATCATCTATTATCAGCATGAAGTAGGATTCTCCACTTGGTGTCTTGGTTCTAGCAGGTCCACACAGATCCATGTGCACAAGCTAGAGTGGTCTTCTTGTTGATAGCTCATCTTTAGATTTAAAGGATATGCGAGTCTATTTCCCCAATTGACAAGATTTGCATATGGTATTTGAAGGCCTTTTTATTTCAGGCATATCTCTGACAGCTTTCTTCTTACTCAGTCTGATGATATGGTCGAAGCTGAGATGTCCCAATCTCTTATGCCATAACCATGACTCGTCAAGTTTGCTAAGATGGCAGGCTTCATTCTCCTCTTTCACTATGTACACATTACTCTCTGTTCGGACACCTTTGAGCAGAGTCTTTCCGGTTGTACTTGATCTGACTTCACAGTCTTGTGCTCTGAAGAGAACTTCATAGCCTTTATCACACATCTGACTGACACTCACCAAATTTTCTTTCAGCCCATCTACATATAGTACATCTTGGGCCTTTCCTCTGCCATTGTCTATGCTGACTGAGCCTTTTCCCTTGATCTTTCCTAATTTGTCATTTCCAAAAGTGACATTGCCCGATTTCTTTTCATCAAGAGTTATAAACTTGCTTTTGTCTCCTGTCATGTGTTTAGAGCATCCACTTTCCAAATACCATTGACTCTTCAAATCTTGAGCAGTTAAGGCCAAGTTACATTTATTCACCTTCTTTATCCACTGGAGGCCCCCTTTTGTTTGGCATCTTTTGTGAGGTGATGAATTATATCCTTTTACAGAACACTTGGAAGGCATATGTCCAACTTGATTGCATATACAACATTTGATCATAGTTTTTGCAGAATTGTGAGTATGAACAAAATTGCTTTGACTCATAAACCTCCTTGAGGTATTGAACATTAGTCTTTTTCCATATTTTCTACATTCAATAATTCTATGTCCAAATTCCTTACAATAAAAACAATAACCATAGAAATTACTTGCATACCTGATGTAAGGTTGTCTCGTCCATGCTTGCATCTTTTGCTGGTTTGAATCACTCCTCCTTGCATGACAAAATGCAGCAATGTGTCCCAGTTTGTGGCAGACATAACAGGTGGCAATATTCATAGGAGGCAAGAATCTCCTTTCATGGCTTCCCAATTTCATATATTCAGGAGTATATGATCCTTTCTCTTTTGTCTTAGTATTTGTTGCAATTTTTGTTATTAGAGATTTCTTCTGGTCTCTGTCTTTCTCATTACATGTTTCTTCCTTTGTAGGAATTGTTTGAGGTGCTTCATCATCCTTCTTTGCTTTTACAAAAATAATTTTTCTGTTTTCATTTTCTTTGCTTTTACTTGATTCTCCTTCATAGCCTATTCCAGTTTTTATCAGAGGAGATCTTTGACCATCCAAAATTTCATTCAACTTACCAAATCTTGTTGTTTGAGAAGAGTTTGTATACACTTTCCTTTGAACATTTTTTAATTTCTTTCTCAGACATACAACTTCTTCTTCTAGCTTCTCTTGTTCTCAAGTATTATCTTTAATTTGCTGAAGTAACATATCTTCTATCTTCTTGGCTTCTTCAAGCCTTACCTTCAGTTGCATGAGGACTTCTGAATTTTGTTCTTCTTTCACACATTTTAGGAGAATCTCTTTTTTTTTTTCTGCATTTTAGTTTGAGTCTGTCAATCTCCTTCGAGCACTTCTTAGCTCCCCCTCGAGAGTCGACTTCCCCTTCTTCTTCTTCTTCTAGCAAAAGTCCTTCAAGATCCTATGGACATCGGTAAAAATTTAGAGTTCCCTCTTCTCACGAGGGATTCATACAAATCTTCGGATACCTTGCTTCTCATTTCTTCATCTTCTTTGGGCAATGGGCATACAAGGATTTTCTGTCATCTTCTTTCCTTACGCAGTTCTGTGATGTGTCTTTATAAGTTCACCAGGCTTGATTTCTTACTTTCTTGTGAGGACATTTAGCGACCATAATGTCCAACTCTTCCCACAGGTTAAAGCATTTAAAAGGAAGTTTACCTTTGTATCTACCTGAGCCTCTATCCAATTTCTTGACAAATTTAGCCTCTTCTTCATCAGAGCAGGAGCATATGTCTTCCTTTTCTTCTTTCTTCTTTTCTGTTTTGAATGCTGCCTTTCTTCTACTTGGCTTCTCCTGTGAGAGCCTCATCTCATATGTTGTAAGATTTCCTAGTAGCTGGTTCATGGTCAAGGTATCCCAATCAACTGTTTCTTCTATTGCAGACACCTTGGGATTGAATCTGGATGGAAGAGATCTTAGAATCTTTTGTACAATTATACCTTCTGGCATTGTTTCTCCAAGAGCTTTCATACTGTTAACAATTTCTGCAACTTTTAAGAAGAAGATGCCAACATCTTCATCATCATTCATTTTTAAATTTTCAAACTGGCTCTATATACTTGAATTTTGGCAGTCTCAACCTTTTTATTTCCCTCATGGATATTCTCTAGAGTGTCCCACATATCTTTGGCAGTCTTACTGTGCATTACTTTGATAAAATCAGCTTCACATAGTCCATTTAAGATTGCATTCATTTCTTTTGCATTAGCTACAAAGCTTTGTTTAGCTTCTTTCTCTATATCAGTTGACTTTGTGACATATCCAATTTCCACAGCATCCCAAACTTCTAATCCTAGAGACATTAGATAATCTTTCATTCTTATTTTCCAAAAGGAATAATTTGCACCTGTAAAGAAAGAGGCTTTATTGGTTGAGTTTCCTTCTTGACTCGCCATCTTGAGAGCCTAGGATCTCCTTTCAGTTGTTAGACTGATATACAAAGGCAAGCTACGTACCAATTGTTGAGCTTTAAATTAAAGCAAAGGAGGGGAGTGAATCGATTCTTCATTCTGATCTTTGAAAAAAATTTTCATTAAACTTATTGACATCTTCATTTCATATACAATTTAATGTGTGAGTAATCTTAGAATGTAAGCAGCAATTATTAGTTTAATATAGTAGTAGACTTAATATGAGAGTTGCAGGTATTAAGCAGATGATACATATCAGATTCAATACATAACTATCATGCACAGAGACACCAGATATAAGTGGAAACTCGTAACGGGAGAAAAGCACATCTTACTATTGTTGTGATGCAAAGGCAAGCTCCTACTCCATCTCACCACTATTTTTTCTACAGGCACCAACCTACAGGACACTCCTACCTCAATTCTGCAAGCTGCAACTTGCAAGGAAGCACCAACTCCCTTCAATTTTCTGCAGGCACCAACCTACAGGAGGCTTCAACCTCAGTCAGCTACAACTGACAGCTATCAAGCAACAACTTGATAGCGAAGCTCCAACTTCCTCAATTCAACAACCTGAATGTTAGTTGATTTACCTCAGATATTAGCTTTGTTCTGTAGCTTCTCTTTCTGCTCTTCTTTTCTTAATCTTCTCTTCCTCACTCTTCTGTATTCTGCCCTTTCTATATTTACACTCTCTAACATCTCTCTTGCTCCTTCTGTGCATATCAATGGGATATTATATATAGAGTTCATCACATGAATCTTTGCATTCTTCAGAGAATTTGAAGTGAGTAGTCCTGACTTTTTGCCTTCTACCTCCTCATATATTTTACTAACTCATTTTAAATTATAGCAATATGTACAAATTTTCATGCTACAGTGGGATTTTGTCTTTTCCTTAGGATACTTGCCTTTGCATCACAAACAATAAAAATAATTACATCATTTACATTCACGTTCTTAATTACATATTTCAATATCAATCAGCTCCTCTTCTGAACTTTAGCTTTACTGGATTTTGTCTATTTGTCGTGCTGTTAAGACATTGTTCTGCATATTCTTTGTTCTCTGTGTTTATTCACCTGTTCAACTCATTCCTGTACATTTCTTCAACTCTGCAATATTTGATTTCCTGTGTCAGGCCTCATACTTCCTCTTTCTGTGTGCATATATAATGAATACAACAAATTGGTACTCAATCCAACTGTCGATCTGGGAAAATTTGAATTAATGTGGAAACTTCATTTTCATGGTTATAAACCAATACATATGAATTCATTCATATTTCAGTCATTACAATATTCCCAATCTGGGAAATCTTGTCACATTCCTTTATTCTATGCTGGCACATTTAAGTAAATAAGTCCGAGTATTTTTAATGTCTCAATTCACTGGATTTGGACCCCAAGGAGAATTTGAGCTTACTGTAGTGTGGCTCTGTCAGTGTTTCCTTTTTTTACTTCCGCGTGGCTCTTTTATTTTCTTTGATAATTTTGTTTATCAATTTTGGAGAAAATTGATAAATAAATTCATTCAGTGGCTTTTATAATTCCCGGCTTATATATATATTTGCCTCCGAACCTTTATAATCAAATTTTATGATCCGTCGAAACTTTATATTAAACCTGACGCTTTTTAGATAAACGACTTCACGTACTTGACATTATACATAATATATCAATGTGTATAATATATGCAAGTCTTCGCATATTCAAATATTTCACACACAATATAATATCTCGATGTATATAATATGCGTCCACATGAATAAATCGACCTTCGTAAGGATTGATCGCCAATTATATTAACCTTGGTTAACTTCTTTTAACATATTCCATCAACCCTTATATTAAGGCTATAATACGTCGAAACATAAATAAACCAATTCATTATACATATAACTCCACCGGGCCCCACATTTCAATCAAACGACCAATCAAATACACGTATAATACTTGGCTATCCTCCGCGCACCTCTATTAAACTTCGGGCAGGTCCGACACGTGATCGCCGTCCGATGCCAAGCCTTCAAATCAACGGTCTAAACCCATTTCGCTCGGTGTCTTCGTATGATATATAACGCGTGGTGGCGCACGTTAGACGACGGTATTTGAACAGTGGCCTGGCCACGTGTCATGAAGTCTATGGAATCGCTGCAATTTTATCAAAACCACTTTCCGTATAATGGTGGTGCGATAGAAACCACCCTCCGTGTTAAACCACTATTACTTTTCCTTGGTCAAAGTTCCACCTCTCCAGGTTCCAGTTCTTCGTTGCGCTCAGGTTCCATCCACACCATTCCGTAATCCACAATTTCAATTATCATTGTATTTTTATGATTCAACTTCGCTTCATTTAATTACTTATATATATATATATATATATATATATATATATATATATATATATATATATATATATATATATATATATATATATATATATATATATATATATATATATATATACATATATAATATATATATATATATATATATATATATATATATATATATATATATATATATTGTCGACTATGGTTCCGTCTTCTTCATACTGTGCATTTCAACACAATCCTGCCATATATATAACGCATAGTTCTCTATTCTTGGAATAACAGCAGTGATAACGCCTCTGTCTTCGTATTTGGTTCCTCTGCCTCTGCCTTTGCTCCTGTCTCTGCATCTATTCCTGTCTCTGCATCTGCTCCTGTCTCTGCATCTGCTACCTCCTTTTCCATCAATGACAATATTTCCAACAAGATTCTGTTTCGATTAATGAATGTTGGTGCTACTTTCCATAGGGATATTGATATATGGGGGATTCACTGGGGAAGCAATAACATACCACGTGCATTCATATTGGGGGATTTATATTGAGGAAAAAATGACATAATATATTGGGGGATATATAGGGATAAGTGGTTTTTATATTTGTATGTATAAAAAATGGAGCTCAAAGTTAATGAAAAAATATAAAGGGTTATAAAAAATGTTAATGAAAAAATGGTATCTAGAATATTTAGTGAAAGTAGGTGTTTTTTAAATTGGGAAGGTGTATTGGGTATGTATTGGTAGGGAGGTAAATAATGTGATTTTTAGAGATATTTTCTAATACATAGTCAAATTAATGTTATTGTTTAATATGTTATGAACGCACATGACATGTCATAGGTTGATTGATTGAAGCCCCCATGTATGGATATATCATTTGTACGTTCAAAAGAGAAGTTTGTGGAAATCTATTTATATGACAATGCAATTTTCTCTAGGTCAGATGAAGAGCATTTGAAGCATTTGAACCATAATTTTGAAAAATGCAGAAGGTATGGCTTATCTTTAAATCCTAAAAAATATCATTTTATTTTAAAAGAGGGAAAACTACTTGGGCATATTTTATCCATAGAAGGAGTTAAGATTGATCCAAAAAGAGTAGAACCTATTAAAATATACCTCTGCCAAGGAGTAAAAAGGGGATTCAATGTTGGAAAAAATAAATTTCCTCAGAAGGTTGATCCTAAATTATGAAAAAATTGTAAAAGAGATTACTGACATGCTAAAAAGGGATGCAAAAGTTAGATGGACTATAATTGCCAAGGAATATTTTGCAAGAATTAAAGACGATTTTAAACAAGCTCCAGTATTGGTGAGTCCATATTATAAAATTCCTTTTCAATTATTCCTATTTGCTTCTCCTTCTACCATTGCAGTTGTACTTTTGTAGAGAAACCAAGATAGTAAGGAGCAACCAATGGGATTTTTTAACAGGGTGTTGAGGGACGTATAGTTGAAGTATAATATCCTTGAAAATAAATCTTATGCTCTGGTAAAATAATTTAAGCACTTTATATTTTATGTTCTTCAATCTTATATTATTTCTTATGTTCATAATTCTTTCCTTAAGTATGTGTTAATTTAGATTGACAATGATAGAAAAAAAAGGAAAGTAGATAGCAAATATCCAAGTGTATGAGATGGAAATCAGGACAAATAAGATGGTAAAGGGACAAGGATTAACCAAAATTATAATAGAGGCTAATTATCAAGCCATGGGAATCAATTTTCTTGCTGAAGTTGTTGAACAAAAGACTATAGAAGACAAAGGTAAGGATAAAGAGCCTGATAACAAAATTCAATGTAAGTACCTTTGTTCTAAGTCGTATAAAGATATTGTCCATTATCTTTGTTTTCTTAGTTTTCCTACTTCTTTAAGTGTAACAAAGTAAAAATATCTCAGATTCAAATTCGAAAAGTATGTAACAACAAATGGTAGGTTGTATTGGAAGGATTTCGCTGGTATTTTTCTGCTTTGCTTGACAGAAAAGGAGACTATAGAAATTTTCAATGAGTATCATGGATATCTTTGTGGCAGCCATTACAGTTGGAAAGTTACAACACATAAAATATTGTAGGTTGGTTTTTTGTGGCCCTATTTGTTTTTAGTTATTTATAGACTTGTAAGAAGTTGTGAAAAGTTCCAAATGTTTGATGAAAAGAAGAACTTGACACCATTACCACTAATTCTTCTGTTTATTAAAGAGACATTTAGAAAATGGGCTATGGAATTTATAGGAGAAATAATTCCACCTTCCAGTGAAAAACACAAGTGGATCCTAATAGGTACAGATTACTTTACTAAATGGGTGGAAGTTGTTCCAATTAGGAGGGAAATTTATTTAGTGCTAATCAAATTTTTGGAGGAAAATATTTTCACTAAGTTTGGTTGTCCAAAGAAGTTAGTTAAAAATAATGCTCAGGTGTTCAGGTCTGCAAATCTGATTGAATTTTTCCAAAATTATAATTTGACACTTTCAAATTCTACCATATATAATCCATAGGGGAATGGTATGGTATAATCTTTAAATAAGGCTTTGGTGAAAGTACTTAAGAAAACCATTGTAGAAAATAAGAAATATTGGGATTCACAGCTGAAATTTTATTTTTGGGAAAATAGGGTGAAAACTAAGAGGTCAACTAGAAAGTCCCACTTAGAATTGATATATGGAAAAACTTCCTTATTTCCCATTCAATTAGAAAAAAATGTGGTGGCACTTACTCAAGATGTTGAGCAATAAACAAATTCACTTCAAACGAGGATGAACTAGCACTTTGAATTGAATAAAAAAAAGAGAAAGGGATTGAGAATATGATTAATTAACAAGAAAAGATGAAGTTTATATTTGACATAAAATCCATAAATTTTATTTTACAGGCTAGATATTTGATTCTCAGATGGGATGTGAGAAGGGAGGATAAATGCAAACATGGAAAGTTTTATACTTTATGATTTGGTCATTTTAAAATTATGGAGGTCAAAGCTAATAACACTTTCATTCTGGAGAATTTGGATGGTGAGGTATTGCAACTTCCTCTCTATGGAGAGTATATGAAACACTAATTCCAGCACTAATATTGTTTTATTTCATCATTATACATAACATTTTGATCACTGTATATACTTAGTGAGCTCTTAATTTTAATGTTTTGAGCTATGATTATGACTCCATGCCAGAGGTGAACGCATTAATCTACGATTATTAGTGTTTTTCTCAAAACATTGTCCCCAGGTGGAGCCAGATGTTTTAGCTCATTTTACTTTTCTTCATGTATGAAAAACTAAAATTAAGAAAATATGTATGTACTCAAAAGAAAAATAAAATAAACTAAAAAATCAAAATCAGTGTTAAGTTAGGACTTTGAATAATTCCTTAATGATGTATTGCACAACATTGATCGAGTTTAATGCATCATTAAAATTTAATGAAGTTGGTGGGTCCTAGCACTAAATTTGGATGAGGTGTAAATTTTGATCAGAATGTAGGGCACGATGGAAAGAATGTGAGGGGTCCAATTAATGGTGTAAACTTGACACCACTACATTCATGATAGTTATCCTCCTTGATCCCTCGGTAAAAAGTTTCGAATATTTTTATTGACCATGGATCAATAGTCCAAATACATTGTAGGGAGGTGGTCCCTAATTTCCTCCATACTAGATTCTTCCCCCATAATACATCAGCAAACGAGAATTATTACATCGGTAGGAGAGTGTCAAATCCTTATCCCATTGTTTTTTCACCACCCCATCACCATCCTATTACCATTGTTTCTATGCCACCTCATCATCCACATCACCCCATCACTTTAACCCATCATGTCACAATGTCACAAATTCAAACTATCTTTCTCTCACCCTTATTCTTTCACTATGTATTCGTCATTAGGTTTGAATATTGTCAATTTAAAAATAGATGTTAGAGAGATAAAAATTCCTGATAAGGTCAAATCTTAGAGGAATTTTGGAGATATGTTATATAGTTATTTGAAAAAGAATTCCTTGGCTGCTAGCAAGGCTGAAGCTTTGTTAGGAAAAGTGGTCAATAAATTGAAATTGGAAAAGGAAAATTATAGAGATTTGACCACCGAAAATGAAGAGCTAAACAATATGATTGTAAAAATTGGTGTGAATCCTAAGGACATAAATATTGTCCATAAAATATTACAAGGAGTTGAGATAGATATTCAATTTATCAGAAAGAAGGTGAAACTGCTTTCTGTGGAACATACTATGGCCCAAGTAGCATAAGTAGAGAAAGAGAAATAAATTTTGACTAATGATATTTTACCAAGGAATGATGAAATTTAAAATTTGAAAGAGACGAGCTCTACTTTACAACAGAGAATTGATTCCCATATGTGTATTATCTTAGTACAACCAGAATCTGAAGATCCATTAGACAAATTAACTAGAGTAACGACTAAGCTACAAATTTCTAAAAATGAAATGTAGAACATTCCAATAAATGATGATGATGCACTAGAAATCATAAAAGGGAATTAAAGAGAATTTATGTTGTCCCAGGAAAATGTTAAAAAATACAGAAATGATTTCCAGACTGTCTCCCAAGATATCAAGGAGTTGAAGGAGAATGTGAAGGGAAATATGTCCTTAATTTAAGAAAGAGAGATAATATGGAATTATATGATTCATAATTTGAATAATATATGGGACTCTTTGTCTATAGTTTCAGTGGAGAAATCCATTACGAGGGATCATGAGAGTTTGATTTTGCAGCTAGCAAGAAGAATCTTCAATAGCGTGCCAACTTTCCCAAGAAAATGATTGATTTCCTTAACTCAAGGTCATCACAATATTTAAGAGAGTTAAATTTTGAAGACGAGACAAAATATGTCTTGAAGATAAATAAAATGATTTTGAATAATTTATGCAGGAAAATAATAGAGACAAAGTTGTCGTAGGTTAAGGAAGTTGTAATGAAATTTAACACTAATTTTGATAAAAGGACCAAAGTAGGTCTACCTTCTTATTGGGATCAAGAGGGAAATTTATTACCCTAGGAGACCTATTAGATATTGTTGGTTGAGGCCAAAATAAAATTGTTTCTACAGATTAGAAAAAAAAATTCTTAAGGGGGAAACAATTGTAAAATATTAGCATAGAGATTTTCAGTTACTCTAGTTGAAGAGAACCCTTTTTCATGAAAATCAAACATACAACATGATCACTAATTTTATAATGGCACATAATATATTTTTCAAAATCTCAAATGAAGGCATGAACCTATATAAAATATGTAGAGAATGGATTTCATCGACAGTAACAAGTACATATTCTGGACCCTCAACAATGCCACAGTCCTAGCTTACTTAGTGAATTAATGTCATCTTTATTTTCAACAACATTTTTTAAAACATTTTTTCAAAATAATGTAATAATATATTGATGTATTTTGGCTTTATTTTCATCAAGAATGTAATGTTCGGAAGAACAAGTAATTTTGAGAAAATTTTAGTTAATAGATAGTTTTTTACAGTTGACGGTTTCATAACTATCCCTTTTGTAATTTTGTATAAAAACAAATCGAAAATAGAAGTGAGGGTTCTGATTTTTGGACCACAAAAGGACCAGTTCCTTTCCTTTTGAATCTTCTTGGTGTTGGGATGCTAATATGTTATTATTATTATCACTTTTCAACACCTATTTCATCCATTTCTACTCTTCTTTATCATGTCATTTATCATAATTTATCATATAATTCCATTTTATAATTATTTATGCTCTTATGGATAAATATTATTTCTTCTCCTTTATTTTTAATAAATTGATGATTATGCATGATTTTACCAATTATGGTTTATTACTAAATTTTTTGTAACATCACTCGCCATTTTAGCCTCCAAGATATTTTCCAAATTGCAGAGTTGATATCTAGCTCATCATTAAATATGCCAACTTAGAATTTTGCTGGAATAAGAAGTGAAAGTTTTACATTGGATGTATTGGGCAAATGGAGAAGAATATGGAAAATTTGAAAGATGGGTTTTGTCCAGAATGGACAGAGTTAACTTTTCTGAGGAACAGTTTGCCCAAATTTAGCCTGTATTGAGAGAAACGGGAGGTTCTATGAGGATTATTTTCCCAGATTCACTGTTGTGGCCGTTTTCCAAATTCTTCTAGCTACAATACCAAATTCAACCCATTCCTGTTAAATGATTGATGGAAGGATATTTCATATATGATCTTTCTGATCAATTGGTTGTGAGAAATCCAATTTTGTAACAAGAATCATTTTTAATCATATTCGTTGTAACTTCTCTTTTCTCTATGTGTATTTAAATCAGAACAGAGATCAGAGAAGGGGGGGTTATTATGGGGATTCATGATGGATGATTAGAGAAAGAATTATATGGATTATTAGATTAGAGATAGATAGGATAGGATAGGAGGAATGGGAGAATTACTATTGAAATTGTAACTTTAATCATCGACTCTCACTGTTGAAGCAGAGCATGAACTTGTTGTAATGATTATGTAATAATGAATATATAAAAACAGTTGCAGTTCCTTCGCATCTCCTGAATTAATCTGGTAGTATTCACTGGCTTCTAAGGGCCTGTATCCTGGTGGATCTACTTGCTGTTCCTGTACCATACAGTGTGGTTTGCCTTATTTCTAATTTCTGCAAGTGTGGTTTGTTTAATGATTTCTTTTTGCAATTGAATTGTGTTGCTGCTTTTTTCCCTCATAAAAAGATCATTGCTTTCTGCAAGCATATTTTTGTGTTGCTCATTCTAATTACAAAGCTTTTTTGTTCATTTTAGTAACTTAGTTTTGTTGTTCATTGCAGTCACATAAGCGTTTCTGTCTATTTCTATTATATAGCGTTGTTGCTCATTTACTTTCTGCAATCATTTAGTTTTGCCTTCTAGCATTCTTACAGTTACCATAATTATCTCATTTCCATCAGTTGCAGTAGCATTATTGATTTAATTCATTGCCATTTACAATTGGTTATTTAGTGTGTTGTTTGTGAGATCAACAACTGTAAAGAACATTGACTATTGCTGTAAAATCTCTCAGATTGAGGATCTTATTTATGCTTGATTAGTTTACATCAGTTAAAATCGGAATGAGTTATTGCTACTGTATCCTCGACTGATAATTGCTATTACTTTGCTAAATGAATGATTTATTTTTAGAGCATTGAATTTCCTTTAGTTGCAAGTGGGATTTATTAAAAGCATCTGTTTATTCTTGTATTTGAAAGATCTATACTACATTTTAAGAAACATTACTCTCTGGGATTATAGCGTGCACATATTGTGTACGCTCTTGAAATAAGAGGACTTGCCTGGGTTGATAACCAATGTGGGATAAATAGGAGTTTTAAAAGGCACCTTCTAGCACCCAACACTTGGTGATTTGAATAAATATTTTGAAGTGATTGAGAAGAATTGTTGAGTATGATATGTGTTTCCTATTATCTTTTCATCTTAATGTTTTCTTTCTATAAAATGGAGTAATGAAGTTGTTGGTCTTTTTCAAAAATTGATTTTGGTAAGTTGAAGTTAAAATAACATTAATTATGTTCTTCTCCTTTATGTATTCCATTCCATCATAATTCCATATTTCTACTAAAATTAAAGGAAAAATATTCTACTTTAAGTAGTCTATTGTTTAAATCTTTTCATGTTCTTTTTCTCACCTATACTTCCATTAAAATCATATTCAACAGAAAAAGGCCACTTTCAAAGATTTTTTTTTTATAGAAGATTTGGAAGCATTCTCTTTAATATTAATATTTCTGCGGTTTTAACAAATGGGACATCAAAATTATTTTTCCACAATTTGCAATAAATGTATTGGGCACTGACCTCTCCATAGATAGAGGTTGTATTCCAAGGTACAATAATGTGCAAGTAGGAAATTTCTTTATGAATAGTGAAAATATCCTCATAAAGGCTCTGCATGGTCTCTCCTAGTGTTGATAATTCTCCAAGAATAGTTTCCTTAGGTTATTCGAGAAATTCCTATGTGGAAGTTTCTTTCTGGACCTCTGCTCGAAGCTATTCATCTTCTTTCCTTGCATCATGCAAGTTCTTTTCCATTTTTATATTCTCATCCATTATATACTCCATGTTTGACTTGGTAGCATCTATGAAGGCCAACCTGGTTGCAGTGATGTCTTTTGGATTTGTTTTGGTTTCTGTCACAATCACCCTTTCTTTGATGAATTCAAGAGACATGATATTTTCTCGGAAATTTTTCTTTCTTGATTGTACAATCTTCTTCTGAATTTCATCGTAAGTTAGATTGTGTGTATCCTTGACCAGACAATCTCCAAGAGGAACAATTTCCTCTTCATCTCTTAGACCTTGATGTGTTGTGTGAGGAGGGGGATATTGAATGGTGACAGACTCAGTACTTGGCATAAGATCATCATATTGGTTTTGCGGTTCCGAAATCCACCTCCATGTTTTGGATCACAATTATTTCTTCAATCTATTCGAACAGTTCCTTCTCTTGCAATTTTCATATTTCCTCTTCTAGTTGTCAGTTATATTCTTATTCTTCATCTTCTTTCTATGTTTCTTGTTCTTCTTACATTCTCTGCCTTTATTATTCTTCTCATTTATGTCTTTACTCCTCTTCTCGTTTCTTCTTTTCTTCTTCTAATTGTTTCTACTCTTGTTCCTCTTTCTGTTTTTTTTCTTCTTCCTGATTCCTTTGTTTACTCATATTTTATGTTTCTATGGCCTCTTTCAGGATTATTAGATTTTATTTTATATTTTCAGTCTTCTCTTCCACTTGGCTATGCACAACCTTCCCCTTTCCCTTCTCACATACTGGGTTTCACCTTCCTGTTGGTTCTACCTCTCGAGTGACTTCCTTCTGAGGAGTAACCTATGATTTTCATGGGAAGCCAACTTCTTCACAACACTTGGATGCATTGTAAAAATTCTTCATTTGTGCCTCCTTGGGCTTCTAAAATGTCCCTCTTTTCCACAATAAATGAATATTTTCACAATTTTCTTTAAAATCATTCCTAGGATCGTACAATTTGAAGTCCAAACAACTGAATCATAATTTTTCTATATCGTTTCCTTCAGTCTCCACAAAATTTAGATTCTTGATATTGTACAACCTGATTTTCAAAGCAATAGTGGGTCAAAGTTATTTCTTCTTCCTGTGAAAAAAATCTGATAACCCTGTGTAAATATGATAGGCGAGTTCTTGCATGACCAACTTGTTGGTGGCATACCTCAGTACAATATTTGGAGACTTTTGGCTACCATAAATTCTTAGGTAAGTGAGATGTATTGAGGCAAACTAATATGCCAGTTTAGAAACTTCTTCCATTTCCTCACAGGACATGCAAGATGGCTCTTCCAAAAATATTAACTTGTACAATGGAATGAGGAAGCGATTTATCAGTTTTTCCATTACTATCTTGAAGTTTCACTTTGAAAGCTCCTTGCAGTAAATGTGCACGACAGTTTCTCTTGGTGACCAGGTCCAATTCATCCTAGGGAATGAATTTTTAGTGCATACTACATCCAACAAGTAGGAATACATGTATAATATCACTTTCCTACGGTTGGTAGGGCTCTTAGAATTTTTCACATGGATTCTAAAATTTTGAGCCAGCATATCCGACCAGTTGAACGGTTTCCTTCTTTCAAAACTTGATTAAGAAAGAATTCCCACCCTTATAGGAATATCTCAGTATTGTTTTAACCATACATATGACAACATAAGACTCTAAAGTATAATTATTCCTTCCTGAGATATTTTTTCTTGTAAGTCTTATTGGGTGTCTGGCAGAATTTTCATGGCTCTTTCACCCAACCTTTGATGACATCCTTTGTGCTCAGGTAGCTGGTGACTGCATAAAAATGGGAATCCATGTATGATTTTGGCATATGTAAATGATACATTAGATTTTAATTATGTGCCATGAAAAATGAATTCCTTTTTCTATTGCATTTCTAGGAGTCATGGTCTTTCTATCTTTATGTGATAGTATCCAACTCGCAATGTATACACATGGGAAAACCAGGTACCTTCATGAAATTTTGTGCAGTCCTAACCTTTGTACATTGACATACACCTACTGGTCTTTGAGATCTTATTAGAATCGTTTTTCTAAGAATACTTCATTCACCTTCTCCCATGTAATGTTTGAATCTTTCTCTATGAACAACTTAGTGTCTGAGTAAATCAGCAAGTTCACTAGGGTACTCTCAACTGCCTCTTTGGTGATTATTTCTATCCTATCCTTTGATAGTTATTTTGGGAGGCATAGAGACAGTAACTGATCAATATTGGTGCTCAAGAACTACATTACCTAAAATATAGAAATGAACTCATGGAAAACATAAGTTAGCTCAAAAAAACTGACTAACAAAGCATGATCTAAGAAACAACCATGATGTTGATAGGGAAAACTAATCAATTTATGAGTCGAGGGAAGAGACTAGATTCATGAAATTTCCATTGGATAATCTCAACACTCAAGGGGGAAGCTTGAGGCTTGAGATGGTTCAATATGCAGTCCTGTCTTGGGAAGATTGAGGGGGACACTATGCATTGTGCAGTACCATTTTCCAAGGGTGAACCCTGAGCCCTAGAACTGTACAATGTGTATATGGGAAAGCTAGGGACTGCACAGAGCATAGTATCACATGCCAAGCATTAGGCTTGAGCCTTGGAGTTGCAAAATGTGTAGTTGAACATGGAAACTAATGGCTAAGTAAAGGGAAGATCTTCATAGGAAGAGGGTGAAAAAGTTTCATATCCTGATTGATAATGAAAATAAGAGTGAAGATATAAATAATTCAAGATATAATAGTGAAACAAAATTAATTCCAGAATATCATCATGAAAAAGGAAAAAAAAACATGCAGAGGGAGTCGTCGAAATGACGACCAATGGTGGGAAAAAACAAAAAGTCGATTTAACACTTGTAAAAGGTAGATGTCAAACCAAAAAAACATGTGTATAAGCTAATGTAAGTTAAAACCAAGAAAATATGAAAATAAATAATAAAAATAACACTCACAAAAGAGAAACGATAAAAAGCAACATAAAAAGTGACAAAATACAAATAAAACAAAAATTACCTTAAAAAGTGCTCCAAACTCCACCACAAGCTCCTTAATCTCCTTAGGAAAGCTAGATCTCCAAGATAACATGTGAAAATGAGCTCTAAAGATGCTTATTATATATATCTAATATTTTTATGGTTTATGACACCCATGCGTAAAAGCCAGGAAAAAGTGACACATGGCAAATAGTAAAAAATAACAACTTGTGTCACTCACTAGAAAACTAATAATCTCATCCCTATTTTCTAGGAGTTTCATTTTTTTCTTTTTTTTTTATGAAAAAATGGCCTCTCACACTTCTAATAAGAATTGTGTGATTCCAAACCATAAGGACTAGGAAATTCCCTTTCTTAGTTAATTGCATAGTTTATCAGGGTGCAGAAACCTTTTGCACAATTTCTGATCTCAAGGTAGGCCTGCCACTGAGGATTAAAAAGTCTCTAATATCAAGGCTAGCTTGCTTCTTAGGAATACACAATTGAGTCTTGAAAATTTGGTCTTCCTTCCAATATTGAACAATTTCTCAAGGGAATACTAGCAATGTTGCAAGGTCAAGGGAGAGCATGGCTTATGTTTTAAAAGTTGAGATCGAGATCAAAACAAGGCATCCCAAGCACTGTATGAAATGATAATTATTTGACATAAAATGAATACTTGATGACAATAAATGATAACATCTTTTAGACAGAATGAAGGCTCCGAAATAAAAGCATAGGAAATATTTCGAAGGGTGATTGTAGCAGCTACAACAAGAACCCAAGTAGCTAATGAAATGTGTCGTGTGTGATGACTAGAACCATCCACATATTCGATCAATGGGTAGAGTGAAGTGGATATCTGTGCAAAATAAGACATGTGCATGAGACAAATAACCAAGTAATTTCAAAATCAACTAGACAAACCAAAAAGAAAAAAAAATATATACATAAAATTACAAAGTCTATGCCTATCAGAGCACTAGGAAAAATATGTTTTGAGATAGAGTAGGTTGTTGAGCTCAGTGAGCAAGATTCCATTATAGTCCTAAAGTTGATAGGATTTTTTGGAATGAACCTTAGCGAAAATACAGGTATCGATCCAAAATGTTTGAAGGAGTCCTACCCCCAAGAGGGTTTTCTTTTAGTCATAAACTAAAACAAGTTCTCCCTCTTGGTAAGAATGAGGCTTGATGCATTTTTCATATTTAGCTTTGACTCAATGTTGTAACCACCCCTCCCATATCTTCCCAGTTTCACTAGCCTAGAAGGGTAAACATGAGAAGAAGAGCTACTAATATATGACCCAATCTACAAGCTTCATGTTTGAAATTGGGGTCGAAAACTAAACCTATCAAGCACAAAATAACATCCTACAAGACTTACAAGACACTCAGAGGCTAAAAAACTATTCCCCGTGGCCAAATACTAAGATGAATAACTATTTCACTGATCTAAATTCCCAGTCATAGGCATACAAGTAGATCCATGTGATTGTAGGCCTCCATTCACATGCATAACATTGAATCCATGTGAATATAGTCCTAATTTATAGTGTTGAGCTTGTGATCCCATAATCAATGTGACCTTTTCAAGGCTTGTCTCGAGACCACTTCCTATAATTTAATGAGAATTTCTATAATGTTGAATAACGCCAATACAAATCTATTGATACAAAACTTGATCAAAAATTTTACTTAACCCTGCCTAACCATGACAGTAATTTCATGAAATATATTGAGAATGGGAAATCCACAAGTCATGAATGTATATTTGAACATATGGGTCTTATAATTATCTTAGAATCATCAAGAAGGTCTAATGCCATCTCATAATATCTGAAATAACATATATTATCTCATGCATTAACTAACCATTCATTAATTAATCAAAACATGTCAAGAGCCATAACTAGAACCTCTTATGAAACCATGCTTATAACCAACATATAACCAAATAATAACCAGGATAGAAAAAGAAATAAAGCCATGTATTAATAAGATAAAACAATCATGAAATAGAAGAGTAAAATAACTCTTATTAACCCAAGTAAATCCAACCAAGTCAGGGACTTTCACTTACCATTCGACCATAGATTGGGTTGAACTAAATATCCCTTTGAGCTAATCACCCTTGCGTCATATTCCAAGCATGAATGTGGTATCTCTTGGAATAAACCAAGAAAAAACCAAACCATTTCTTCTAGAGGTGAAACCACCTCAAGCCTCAACTAAGGATTCCACCTCATGGTCAGACATCACTAACCATGACCAGACCAGTCTCTCCCAATGTTTTCGATGGATCTAGAGAATTTTTTCTAACCTGGTTGTATGACTAGTAAATCAACCCACATCTTTCACAGGGCTTCAGATAATTTTCCAAACCATGGCAGTAGAACTCGTAACTCAACCCAAGAGACTAATAGTGCTTATCCAACCAAGGCTCAAGAACTAGTAACTCAACCCAAGTTATTCCAGGGATTCCAAAGTGTATGTCAAAACAAGTCTCCAAGAACTAGTAACTTAAACCACAACCATAAGGAACATGAGGACAAATAATAAAATAAACATTTGGAAAACCCACAACATGATGGTTATCCGGGAGATGGAAAAGCATGGCTAAAACCACTATCAATCCAAGAAATCCTCCATTCCAATGATAACACATAACCAAGAAACCACATCCATGTACCATGCATTCCAAAACTATCAAAGAAATCATAAATGAAACTCAATACTTGCAAAGAAATCCTGCTATAGGTGTTGATCTTGTTGTTCCCTTGCACTTTTGCACTTTCATTTACCTTATTTTCCAAATGCAATGAAAACTAAAGTGCTCCAATAACTCTCCAAAAATGCTCCAAGATTTCTCCAAGTGTGCAACAATATGATAAATAGAGAACAGTATGAGAGTGAAAAATACTTAACTGCCAAAATCTTAAACTAACAAAAGCCGTGAACTTATCCTCATAAGACTTCTTATCATTGAGGCTTCTATTTTCTTCATTTTTCTATATTTTTCCTTCAATTTTGTCTGCATGAAAAATATATGACATTTCACCTTCCTTTTATCCTATTTTCGATTATTTCATAAATAAAATTCCAATTAATTCCTCTTTCCTTTTCCAATTCCTTTGAAATTTTTCCTTAGCCATAAAAAACCAAATAAACACCCACTAGGATGTTTCTCCCACCTTTCAGCTTGGAATATGTGTCCCATGACCTTGGTATTATATTTTTACATGTCAAATAAAACAAGGTCTATTAAAAAACCCTCCTACTCAGGGGAATACCATCCTCGGTGTTCTATGACACCTATGACTAGCAAACTGCTAAAAACAAAATATACTCAGGCTATTGAGCTTTATAACAGAAATCATTGCGGTATTTACAATGACCATTGCTGAAAATGGGACAAATGATACCATTTATTGGTGCTTATAACATAATCCATTATGGTATTTACAATAAGAATTGCATATATACTAATGCACATTTTTTTCAACGAACAAATAATCATACTATCTATGGATATTTATAACCACATCTCTATACAATATTTACAATAAAATACACATATATACACATGCACATTTTCTCAACCAATAAATAAAATGATATGATGCCTGCATCAACCAAAAAGGGAATGTAGAGGCTCACACCTCCACCCTCAAAAATAGTATTATGATTCACCTCCTTCCCAGGAATTCCAAAATCCACTGCCAAATTCAAACTTATATCCAATGTCCAACACCAGATTATTGCACTAATTGTTCTCTCAGTTAACAATTACTCACTCATTATTCGAGGGAACTCTCCAAATGTGCTTCTCATTCCATATGTAAATGCTAATAACCAAAAAAAAATCATTCCATGACCTTCCTGTCTCTGCTACACATTCCCTCAGGTAATCCGGTCACCCACTTCCATGTAGTCACACACCTTCCAAAACTCGTTGGAATCCCCTTCTCCATTACATAGTCCCTAGAGTGGTCCATCCTTTAGAAAGGTTTCTTTGCATCAAAAGGTCCAAAAACCAAACCTATACCTTCATGAAAACCATCATACTAGTTATATCATGCTCATGGAATTAAACGGACACTGGGATACAAGTGTCCCACAATGGCTCTAATCCTAAAGTATTTTACCAACATACTACTGCCTAGTCCAATTCCTTTCACTGTTGTTTGTAACCCTTGCAGTTATTTTCAACCACCCAAACCATCCATTTACGTAATCTCCTATACCAAGCCCATAACTTCCATTGTATTAAAAAAAAAAATGAAATAAATTCAAATGATACCTCATTCCCTAGCCAATCAATACGGTACACTTGAAATTATGTTTACTTCCTATCACTACAAGCCAAATAGTTGTTTGACCACATCATCATGTATAAAAATATTGTGTCCGATTAGCATAAAATGTAGCCATAATAATTTAGAATCATAGATCACATGTAACCATCATAAATTAGATTCATAGAGTATATGAATACTTAAACTAAAGCAAAACATTGATACTTATATTTAAATCTTTCCTTTACTTCTAACTTTATTCTTTTCCTATTCGTACACACATTAGATCGGTTTCCACAACTAGAGAGCACCCATTTCCTTATCTTCTATTTAGTCATGTACACATACACATAATGTATGTCACACACATACACCCATACAGGGTGTACAACACCACACAATACATACACCTACAACCAATGTACAACACGAGACATACAAATGCACCCAGTGTACAACACAACACGTACACTTACACACTTAATATAGCACAACACATACAACTACAATTGGTGTAAAAGCCAATATAATACATACATCTATGCCTGGTATGAAACACAAAACATACATATGTGTACACAAAGTAAAATACAACGAATACACATGTCACGATGCAATGACTACACAGTACCCATAACACAATAGCACATATACACAAAACAACACGTAAGACATGTACACAATACCACATGTATCACAGTATCACATGTACAACATGTACATAGTACTACTTGTACACATCACCACCTGCACAACGTATACATAACACCACATGTACATCACACCACCTGCAAAATGTGTACACAACACCAACTTCACATCGTGCACACAACACCAAATGTACCAAAACCACCTGCATAACATGTACACAACACCACCTGCACAATGTGTAGAAAACACTACATCCACAACACCACTTGAATAGTGTGCACACAACATCACATGTACAGAACACCACATGCACAACATGTACACAACACCACATGCACACAACACCACATGTACATAGCAACGCATGTACAACATGTACACAACACCATATGTACAATGTGTACACTACACCTCATGTACACAAAACCGCATATAAAACATGTACACCACACTGTATGTACACAAAAGAGATATATGACATGTACGCAACACCACCTGTACATAACACCACATATACCACATGTACAAATACCATCTATACACAGTACCACATATACCACATGTACACAACACCATATGATCACAAAATCCCATATGAAACATGTACACAATACCAATACTACACATTCGGAGACTGCACTGTCTCTACCAAGTAACCTTGCTTCTAGTGTCTTTCTACTATAAATATTTTTCCCAGCATGTCAGAGACTACACTTCTTCAATTTTTCTAAATTATCCCTAAGTGGTACCTATCACAGCATAAACATAGGCATAGTACAAACATATAATATCAATTCATATCCACATGATACTAACATCATAGATCGGTCATGGATACTCTTCCACTTGATTCCTTATAATACTAGAGACCTATTCATGCCATTGACTTGCATAAGAAATCATTCCTTCTCAATAATGATCCCTAACAACCCTATCATAAAATTACATGCACACACACACACATACATACATACATATAAAAATAATCTTAAAAGAATCACGATCCCTAAAAAACTTGTCAGACAACGGAATCCACACGTACATGTATACATATATGCATTAGCATAATAATGATCACAACATAATTACTACATACCATAAGTTCAAGGTTAATAGATCTACCTATATTTATGGATAACATTCAAAACATTGAGAAAAATATTTCCAAATAGAGACAAGTATTTTGACACCTAAAATATATTTACTTTACCTTTCCCATGATTGTACTGTGATCGTCTATTTCCCAATGGACCCAACCAATCCAACTCATTTTTATCTTCTTGCCTATTGTTGTCCTTTACTCATTCATTGAAGTTCATATGATTATTACATTACTTGTCGGGTTACACCCCACTCTTCCTGATCTTGATTAAATTACTCTTTCCTAGCCAATTTCCAACATGCTCAAGATAAAAGGAAAGAACAATAATAAACAAGAATAAAACCATGAAAAAAAAATAACAACATGATACCACAACCAAACTGGCATGACCATGCAACAAAAAAAACAAAACTACAAAGAAATATCGAAAAAAGCACAAAAATTTAAGCATACACCATGACTCAACACCATGGTTCTCAGTGAAAGCTCATCCCAAGCCTTCTTCAATATTTCATGGTAGTCTCTTTTTCGATGCAATCGCATGCATCATATTTCCATAAAAAAAAAATTGTCAGTGCATAAATTAATATAACAACATACTAGATACCTTACCTTTATGTGATAGGGACATCGTCTTGTAACTGAACACATACATATATCGTCTCCCAAGTGACTAAAATTACTTGATAATTATATTCATAATTGAAAACCAATTGTTATATCTATCAAATACATGTTCATGAATCTAGCACATATTCACATAATATCGGACAAAATCAAGGGTAAGAAGACTTCTTGTATTCATGCAAAGCACCATTCATTTGGAATTGCGGTTTCCAAAAATAGCCAATGGAATTATCACCCAATTCCTTTCTTTTACCTTTTCCATACTGCAGTTGAGTCTTATCATGTGCTATCACATCACCTAGTTATTAGATATATAAAAAAATCAATTGTTACCCTCCTATGCTAATACCAATCGTGTTTCCCTGCATTTGTTCACACATGTAAAAACATCATGTTTATTAATTTAAAATAAGTTCTTACCTAGACTAGCAATGATGTCTTAATTATATCACATTCATTAGTCATAATCGAACAACTATAACCAACTTGTACTCAAGTTCATATTATTTATCTCATCACATATTGTGTTGGTACAACCATCTTAAATTAAGAGAATTCATTGATGCAATATTATAGACACATACTCATACCATGAAATTAATAAAACATTCAAAATAACTATAAACATAGCATGTTAGATAAACCTAATATATGACGTAATCAAACACATACCTCAATGTATATAAGGGGAGGCTATCACATATGTACAATAAGTGCATATTAGTACGACACCATATCAAAAATATATCGACTCATTCTTGAATATCATAACCATAACCATCAGCATAGGCCAATTAAGATTAGCACAATACACATAACATCAAGACCTTAGTTGCAATGACCATAATCATCATGAATATGACCACAAAACATATAGCAACAAGTTACCATCATACATGAATATCTAATGCATGTGAAAATGGGAACACTAATTAAATAACATATATCATGCATGTAACCATAACAATAATAAAATGAAAGGGATGTACATAACCATAATTCACATAGAAATCATTAACGAGTTTAGTTGCATGCCTAACATACAAGCCTCTATGAAGATATTATCTTACTCTGAAGTCTAATGCTACAATCTCACTCTAATAAACTGTATATCTTGATTCATCTCACCCAGGATATAATAATAATGATGACAAAAACTGCAACAATTATTATCACAATGCATGGATAACAATCACATAGAAAACTAACATGCATGCATGAAAAATTAATTATGCCCATCCATTCCAAGTGTTTGAACTTGGAATCTTTGATACCATCTGTAACCACCCCTCCTATATCCACCCAGTTTGACCGGGATGTCAGGGTAAATGCCACAGTAATATCTACTAATACATGACCTGAACTTCAAGCCGCACTTATGAAAGTTGGGCTAACAAATGAACCTATCAACCATAAACTTACATCCTACTAGACTTACAACACACTAAGAGGTTGAACAAGCATTCCTTGTGCCAGAATCCTGAGCTGAATACTTATTTCACTAACCTAGACTCCAATTCACATGCATAAAACTACATCCATGCGAATATAGGCCTCTAGCAGCCTTATTGTGTAACCAGCTCCAAAAATAGAAGAAAAGAGATATCAACGCCCTAGAAATAAGCCACTTCGAGGGAACAACCTCCAATACATTACATAAATGAACAATTCTTGGATGATACAATTTAAAAAACCTCCTTTCTATATATAGGAGTCCATGTGGCCATAATGTAATCCTAGTGGGCCACAATGTAATCCTAGATGACCTAACAATAATAATTTAAGGGCACAATAATAACAAAATGGGGGTTACAAGGGTACAATAATAATAATAAGGGGGTTACACTAATACAAATAAGGGACTATACTAGTAATATAGGGACCTAACATGCCCCTCTCCTTCAAAAAAGTGTTGTCCTCAATGCTTGAGTAGCTGTGGGTGCTTCTATATAAACTTCTCATCCTCCCATGTAGAATCTTGAGTGGGTAAGTTCTTCCACTTGATGAGATACTCTGAAATTCATAGATTTCGTATCTATCGAGTTCTTGCTTCCGTGACCACTTCAGGTTCCAATATGATTTTTCCTTCCTCCTCAATTTCTGGCAATATTTTTTGAACTAGAAGATTTTCACCTATAACCTTCTTTAAGCATGAAACATGGAAAACTGGATACACTCACGAAGAATCAGGATGTTTGAATTTGTATGCCATAGTACCAATATTTTGCAACACCTTGTAAGGACCATAGTACTTTGGCGATAATTTATTATCCTTCTTAGCTTGCTTGAGGGACATTTTTTTGTATGGTTGTAGCCGTAAAAATACCCAATCTCCTACATCAAAAATTCTCTCTCTACGATGTTGATCTGCCTATTGTTTCATTCGATTTTGTGCCAAATTCAGGTTATCCTTTAAGAGTTGGAGAAATTATTGCTGATGCTCGATGTGATATTCCACTGCTTGAACCATTGAATTTTACCTTAAAGATGATGTGATGGATGGTGCATGATATCCATAAAGTGCCATAAATGGGGTCATTTTTGCTGCAGTATGGAAGGAAGTGTTATACCACCATTCAGCGAGAGGTAACCACTTGACCCATTGTGTTTTTTTATTAGATACAAAACAACGGAGATATCCTTCCAAACATTTATTTACTATCTCAGTTTGACCATCAGAATGAGGATGATAAGATGAGCTATGAGCTAATTGAGTACCCAAACAAGAAAATAACTCCGTCCAAAAATTTCTAGTAAAAATGGAATCTCTGTTGCTCACAATAACCCTTGGGCTTCCGTGTAGCTTTTGAATTTTGTCCATAAATGTAGTCGCAACTGTACTTGATTTAAATGGTTGAGATAATGCACAAAAGTGTGCATACTTGGTAAGTCTATCAACTACTACCATGATGACACTCTTTCTTTCGGACTTAGGTAAACCTGTGATAAAATCCATTGAAATCTCCTCCCAACGTTGACTTGGAATGGATAAAGGTTGTAGAAGTCCCGGGGTCTTAATTGTCTCAACTTTATTCTGTTGGCAAACCAAACATTCCGCCACAAAATTTTTAATATCAAATTTAAGACCATCCCAAAAAAATTCTTTCCTCACCCTGTGGTAAGTTTTTAAAAATTCTTGAGTGTCCTCCTAAAGGAGAAGTGTGAAATTCTAGAAGAATATTTTGTTTTAGTTGGGAATTATTACAAAGATATAAGCGATCTTTGTACCACAAGGAATAATTTTTCCAACTAAATGTATCAGATGTACTAGGATCTTGCTGCAACTTTTGAATGAGTGTCCATACATATTTGTCCTTCTTTCATTCATCTCCTGCTTTGGTTATCCAATCTGGTTGGATAATGGAAATGGCACAAAGAAATGCTTCCACCTCTTCATTCTTTCTTGAGAGTGCATTTGCAACAACATTAAGCTTTCCTTTTTTGTAGATTATTTCAAAGTCAAAACCCAACATCTTTGTGATCCATTTTTGTTGCTCTTCTGAAGATATTCTTTGTTCCAAAAAGTGTTTAAGACTATCATGATCAGTTACCTTGAAGTGTCTTCCCATTAGGTAAGTTATCCATTTATTTAGTGCATGCAGTATTGCTAACATTTCCTTCTCATAAATAGGTTTCTGTAAATACTTTCCTTTCATTGGATGACATTCAAAAGAAATGGGTCTTCCTTCCTGCATTAAAACAGCACCAATTCCATTTCATGAGGCATCACATTCCACAATAAATGTTTTTGTGAAGTCTGGCGTAGCTAAGACCGGTGCTAAACACATTTCCTCTTTAAGATGTTCAAAGGCCTTAGTTTCTTCAGGAGTCCATTAAAATGCATATTTCTTCAATAATGTTGTTAGAGGTGCTGCTATTCTCCCATAATTCTTAACAAACTTGTGATAACGCCCTGTTAACCTGAGAAATCCTAGCAATTGCTTTATGGTTGTGGGGACTTTCCATTCCTTAATGGCTTTAATTTTGTTAGGGTCTACTTTAACACCATCGTGAGATACAATATGACCCAGATATTCCACCTCTTGTACTCCAAAGAAACATTTGGATGTTTTTGCATATAATTGTTTCTTCTGCAATAGGTTGAGTACCCTGTCAACATGTTCAACATGATCCTTCCAAGACCTACTATAGATTAGTATATCATCAAAAAATACTAGCACAAATTTTCTAAGGAAGGGTTTGAAAATGGAATTAATCAACCCTTGAAATGTAGAAGGTGCATTGGTAAGGCCAAAAGGCATGACCAAAAATTCATAACGACCCTCATGAGTTCGAAATGTTGTTTTTCGAATATCTTCAGTCTTCATTCTAATTTGATGATATCCTAAACAAAGATCCAACTTGGTAAAATAAATTGCTCCATGTAATTCATCGAATAATTCATCAATCACAGGAATGGGAAATTCATCTTTAACGGTGAGCTTATTTATCTCCCTATAATATGGAAACATTCACCATGATCCATCCTTCTTGTGTACCAATACTATAGGAGCAGAGAAAGAACTTTGACTAGGTTGAATTATACCAACCTCTAACATTTCTGCATTCATAAGTTCAATTTCATTGTTTTGGACGTAAGCATATCTATAAGGCCTGATTTTTGGAGGACTACTTCCTGGAATAAAATGAATAGCATGATCATGATCACGAATAGGTGGGAGTCCTTTGGGAGTTTCAAACACCTTGGAATGATTCTCCAAGACTTGTTGGAGATCTGCAGAAATAGATGATTTTGATGTTGGAACTTCTAGTGAGCATAATTGTGCAATTGCGCCTCATTGTTCTTTCTTTCGAGGTTTTTTCATGACATTATAGCTTATTATATTTCCTGGATTCCCCGCAATACCCCTTAATTCGACTTCCTTTCCTTTTGAAAAAAAAATTCAAGAAAAGTTCTTGAAAATTAAAAGCTACCATCCCCGAAGATTGTAACCATTGTACTCCTAGTACAACATCAACACCTCCCATAGGAATGGAAAGCATTGGAATAGTCAATACATATTCCCCCATGGTTAGCTTGATATTATAGCATTTTCCAGAGCAATTTATGGTTCCTCCATTCACAACCATCACTTGACATTCTGGTGCTCGGTATAGGAAACAATTTAATTCCTTGGCTACCTTACAATGAATAAAATTATGGGTGCTACCTGAATCAATAAACACTATTACTTTTTTCTTCTTGATATGTCCTTCTATCTTGAGAGTTTGAGGAGTGGTAATTCCTACCAGTGTATTACACGATATGGTCGGATTCATTTCTTCCTCTTCTAGGGCTGGTTCCTGGTGTATATCCTCTTCTTTTTCATTTTCTTCTTCCTCTTCACAATCTATGTAAAATAATTTCTTCTCAGCACACTTATGACCTTTAATGTATCTTCTATCACAACTATAGCAAAGCCCTTTTTCTCTTTTTTTTTCCAATTATTGTGGTGTCAACCTTGTAGGTTGTGAAAATCTAGGCGTAGCAGCACTTCCTTCTTTATAGAATTTAGTGGTAGGATTCCTTGTCGCCATTATTTTACATTCAACTTTTCTTGCCAACCTGAATTCCTTCTCCAATGAATCCGGTTCCAAAACGTGAACTTCATGTTGGATGTTATCCTTTAAACTACCTATGAAGAGATTGATCTAGTGTTCCTCTGGAATATCAGTTACCCTTATATTAAATTTTTGGAAGTCCTCAATGTGCTTCCCCACTAAACCCTTTTGTTTGAGATTTATCAATTGGCTAAAGAAGGTGTTGCTCTTTGTATCCTCATAATGTGCTATCATTTCCTCCGTAAAAATTGACCAAGTGACAATTTTTTTACGGGAGCAAAGCCATCGATACCATAAAAATGTATTTTGTTCTAAATGTAAAGTTGCAATGCGTACCTTTTGTGTTTTTTTCACATTATGGAGATCAAAATATTTCTCCATCTGTAGTAGCCATGTTACAGGATCCTTTCCATCAAACTTACTCATATCCATTTTTGGAATATGGTGGTTCTTCCCGCCAACATTAGAGTTTATGAAATCACGATTAACATTTATTTTGTTCTCATCATGAGGTTCTTCTACTATGTTTTCACCTTTACGAAACATTTCGTGTATCAATTTTGTCAAACCTTCGATGCCTGCTTTTAGATCATTCTTCATGTTTTCCATGTTGTCTGTCATGTCATCCATATTAGCTTCCATGCCAAATTCCATGCCATCCATCTTATCTTCCACGCCTTTCTTCAAACCGTCCATCTTCACTTCCATGCCTTTCTTCAAAACTTCCATTTCATTTTTTGTTGCTCTTTACGAGAGTGAAATTTGTTGCATTTGCTCTTGTAATTCTGATAGATCATGTTGCAATTATTCATCTTCATGAGTCATGGTAGAGCCTTCTAAAGGCTTAATGGGTGTTGAATTATTTTTATGGGGCATATTTTAGAACCCAGTACTGATATCTATTCTACAATCTGCCCTTGGAATCAATTCAAATTGATTCTGCAAACAAGACTTATGCAATTCGGAAAAAAAATACACACCTTTTTCTTGCTTTTGAGGAGCTCGATATTAAAATTGGATTATCTATGTGATTGTAGCACTTCAATATTTGAATTTCAGTACCAACGTATCCCTCTGAACTATATTTAGAATGCCATAGGTCTAACCTGATTTGAATTCTCCAAGACAAATTTGTGTCCAATCTCCCACAATGACTTAATTATGGACTGGTTTAGTAGAGCGAACTTGTACAACTTGCCATGTGTCACTGTTTCATCCTTCGGCTCTAAAATTGATAGTTAAGAAACTAAAATCTGTGTACTTATGACCAATTTTTATAGCACTCCAATCCGATGCTCAGAGAGATAGTTATGAATGTTTTCCCATGATCACCTCTTTGAGATGAAATTCAGGAGCCTAAAAAAGCACTACCTTCCATAGATCATATCTCCGAAAATGTTACGAACCAAACTCTGAAATTTTTTAATGATTTTCCTTAGGATTTCGGCTTCGCATCCTAAAAATTTTAGCTTCTGAAACTTCATAAAAAAAATTTATAGTGCAAATGCCACGATGTGGTGTTCAGGAGCCTGAAAAAAGACCTAACTTCCATAGATCATATCTCCAAAAATGTTGTGAACCAAGCCATGAAATTTTTTGACGATGTTTCTCAGGATTTATTCTTCACACCCTAAAAATTTTAGCTTCTGAAACTTCGTAGAAAAAATGTTATATCGAAAATTCCACGATGACCTGTTTGGAGCAGCGAAACCCTAGAATCCAGAGCTCTGATACCAAATGTTGTGTAAGCAGCTCCAAAAATAGAAGAAAAGAGATATCAACACCTTAGAAATAAGCCATTTCAAGGGGGAAAGCTCCAATACATTACATAAATGAACATTTCTTGGATGATACAATTTACAAAACCTCCTTTCTATATATAGGAGTCCATGTGGCCATAATGTAATCCTAGTGGGCCACAATGTAATCCTAGCCGACCTAAAAATAATAATTTAAGGGCACAATAATAAAAAAATGGGGGTTACAAGGGTACAATAATAACAATAAGGGGGTTACACTAATAAAAATAAGGGACTATACTATTAATATAGGGACCTAACAAGCATGAATAACAATTCATTCATGTGACTACAGTTCCAAATTCTCGATTCAGATCCTGCGACCCCAAAATCAATTCCACCTTTTAAGGGATTATCTCTAGATCGTTACCAAAAACTTAACGAAATTTTCTAGAATGATGAATAACATTAATTCAAAGCTACTCATACAAAACTTGATAAAAAAAATACCTAACAATTCCTAACCATGACATTCATTTCATCAAAAATATTGAGAACATGTAATCTATAGTTCATAAATGAATATATGAACATAGGATTCTGATACTTATCTGAGAATCATAAATTATATCTAATTACCTCTCATAATAATTTCAATAACATCTATTAGATCATGCATTTAATAACCATCCATCAACTAGACAAAATGTGTTAAGAGCCATAACTAGAACTTGTTATGAAACCATCCTTATAACCAACATATAAAAATAATAATAACCATTAAATCCACATAATAATGATACAAAATACTCATGAAATACAAGATAAAAAGACATATTATTAACATAGAAAAATCCAACCAAATCAGAGACTTCTACGTACCACCTGACCATAGATTGGGCTTAACCCAGTCTCTCTTTCAACTAATCATCCATGTGCCATATTCCAACCATGAATATGGGATATCAATGAATAAACCAAGCATGGATACCAAAGGCCAAAACACCTTGACCCTCAACCAGTGATTCCACCCCATGATTGAACATCAGTTACCATGACCAGATCGGTCCCTACCCAAGTTGTTTAGGGTTCTAGAGCATTTTTTAAAACTGTGTTCCAGGACTAGTAACTCAACCCATACCTCATGCACAGATCTAGAGAATTTTTCCAACCATGGCTCCAGGACTATTAAATCAACCCACCAAGGGCTTGAGAGTGTTTTTCCAAGCAAGGCTTTAGAAATAAACTAATACAAATGGGGCCAAAATATGACGGTTATTAGTCGAATATGGGACTTTTTGGAATTTGTTATATGACACATCGATGCTCATCAAATTGTCTCTGGAATATTATCTAAGAGTCAAATTTGGTAATCTGACACATGTCAATTATACAACACATAAAAGGGTTGAAATGGTCACTAAAAAACTAATGTTTAGAAGTCAGTTTTGCAACGCTAAAAATCACTCGATATCTGATGGAGCAAACATAGAATACCTTATTGGTCTCATGCTACTCTGTAGTCGGATATTAGACACATAGGTAATTTTTTCCAATGGTAAAAAAAAACTTTTAGGAATAAGGTAATCAATGGTATAGGTCAGTTATGCGACAAGAGTGTTATCGATCTAACGCTTGTTGGTCAATGGTGAGGCGTTGTATATGAAACATACGATATTTTTGTCAAACAAAAGTGTTAAAATACCAATGCTTCTATCCATCGATTTAGGGGTTGATTACCAGATGATTACTCCAACCGATAGTTATCGAATTTAGGGGTTGATTATCAGATGAGTACTCCGACCGATAGTTATATAATACAACCTCAGTGTCGAGTTTTTATATGGAATAAAATATATGTTACTCGTAGTTTATGGAGCCCTTGTAATATATAGCCATCATGGATCTTTAACATGATATCCATTATTATTTTATTTTTGTAACAAAAATTAAAACCTATGCAGAGGTTCATGGGAACCCCTCTTATGAAGAAAATATGAGAGAGGAGTACAAATAATTAATGGATGTCAACACTTCAGAATTGACACCTCTTTCTGTAGATAGGTCTGCCATGACTAATATGGGATTTATGTCATTGTTTTTTTTTTTTGAGATAATCCAAGATGATTATAGGATTAAGTGGATTCATTCCGTAAATTCTAGTGACATTTTTGACATATTTTCGATTATTATTTGTAAGGAGGTCCCCACTTATTTTATTTTGAGAGTTAACCTAGAGGATTGAAATGATAAAACATTAGTGTAATATACCATATATCAATATTTTATTAGGAATATTTTGTACCTTACACATTCTATAATAATCATATCCTACATAGTTGGAGCACTTTCTAATACGCGCATGAGCAATATAAGCTAAACTAAAAAGAAGCTAAGATAATTCTTAGACATGTCACTACAAGTTATGGTTCACACTATGTAGCAGTTTTTTCCTTGGATATTATTGGTTATGTAGATTAATGTTAGGATAGTTATAGAACATATTTCAAATCCACATTAAGATATGTTCTATAACTTGGCTTCAATCCCATGTGTTGGTCAATCAAGAAGCATATAGCTACTATTGTTTCATTAGTGGAGGAATACTATAGGGGTGTAATGAACATATTTATTTAATCTATTTCTTATAAGACATTTTGGTAGATATTAGTGTACAAGTTCAACTTCCTATATCGATATGATTTGTTAACCAAAATACATTAAATATTTATATAGATTGAGTTTAGAGACATCAGACCAAGAAAATTAAGGTTCAAATGCACTACATCATACAACAGGTGAATAAATGATTAATCGATATGAAGTATTTCCATTTTCTTTACTATTATAAACATATTGACCAATATTTTCATGAAAAAAATATTCACGTCTTTATGGGAGCTCTTATGAGTGAACGACACAAGTTATTAGCTTTTAGGTCCATAAAATATTAGTGTAGCCCCCTTATTGTTATTATTGTGCCCATGTAGTCCCCATAATGTTATTATTGTGCACCATAGAATCCCAGTATTGTTATTGTTGTGATCTTACATTATTATTGTTATGCAAGCTCTGATTATATTGGGACCCCTTAGACTCCTATATATAGAAAGTAGGATTTTTTCATTTGAATAATCAAAGACTTGTTAATTTATGTAAGGTAAAGGAGGTTTCCCCCTAGAAGAGGTTGATTTCTAAGTCGTTGAAATATTGTTTCTTCTATTCCTTGATCTGGTTGCATAAAAATTGGTATCAGAGCTTTGGATTCTAGGTTTTCATTTCCTCAAAGAAGCCATATTGAACTATAAATCGTGATGAACACTGTGTAAAAATTTCAGAACTTGTTTCACAATATTTTTGGAGATATGATTTCTGGAAGCTAACGTTTTTCAAGCTCCAAATTTTCATCTCAAATGGGTGAAGGAGGTAAAATTTTCAAAACTTTCGTTTCAAGCATCTAATTTGAATTCTATAAAAAAGTGTCTAAAATCTCTCATAATGTAGTTTCTTGTATAACGATTTTAGATCTGAAAGTTAAAGCAATGAAATGTGGCACACCGTACAAGTTTTATCTACTAAATGAGTACATAATTATGTCATTGTTGGAGATCGAGCATAACTTTCCCTTGAAGAATAAAATTTATTTCTAACATGTGAAATTGGAAATAAGACTCATAGAGCTACTACATCTACGAATTTTAAATCTTGGGGATCCAAAATCACAGAGATACATCAGGTTCAATATCGAACTCCTCAAAATAAATAAAAAGGTTTGTTTTTTTTTTAATCTCATAAATTTTGTTTAAAAAAAATAGTTTGAAGGTATTCTGAGTGAATATTGAAGAATTGGGTTCTACAATTCCTCCCAAAAATAATTACACACCCATTAAGCCCTCATAAAACTCTACTATGGTGCATGAAGAGAAATAAGTGCAACATGATATATCAAAATTACGAGACAAAGTGTAGCAAATTTTGCTCTCGCAAAAAGTAACGAAAATTGAAATGGAACCTAAGATGGATGGTTTGAAGAAAGTCGTGGAAGCTAATATGAATGGTGTGGAAGCTAATATGGATAATTTGAAGAATTTTTTGGAAGCTAATATGGATGGCATGGAAGCTAAGTTCGATGGTATAGAAAAAAAACTAGAAGCACACATGGACGGTTTGAAGGAAGCTTTGACAAAGTTGCTACAAGAAATGATTCCTAATGGAGGAAATGTAGTATATGAAACTCATGATGATAAAAAAATAAATTTTAATCATTATTTTATAGACTCTAATGTTGGATTTAGGACCCACCATATTCCAAATACCGACATGGGAAATTTTTATGGCAAGGATATAACAACATGGATACTAGAGATGGAGAAATATTTTGATCTCCATAATGTGAAAAATGCACAAAAGGTACGCATTGCAACTTTATATTTAGAACCCAATCATTTTATATGGTATCAATGGATTTTTTCTTGTAAACAGATTGTCACATGGTAATTTTTATGGAAGAAATGATAGCATATTTTGAGGATACTAAGGGAAACACCTTCTTGAGTCAATTGGTAAATCTTAGACAAAAGGGTCAAATGGCAGAGAACATTGAGGACTCAAGAAGATATTCCAAAATTTAATATCAAGGTAGAATATATTCCAAACAATAATGGTATTGAAGTATTCATAGGGGCTTTAAAGGATAACATCCAACATTAGGTTTTCATTTGGGAGTCTGATTCATTGGAGAATGCATTCAGGGTGGCAAGAAGAGCTAAAAGAAAATTTATTGAAACAAGGAAGTCTACCAATCACAACAATAAAGATGGAAATTTTGTTGCTCCTAGCCTTCCAAACCCTACAAGGTTGACACCACAACAATTGGAGGAAAAAAAAAAGAAAAAAGGGACTTTCTATATTTTTGATAGCAAATACACTAAAGTTCATAACTGCACCAAGAAGAAATTATCTTATGTATATTGTGAAGAGGAGAGAGAAGAGGAACAAGAAACATCTAAATAGGAGGACATACACCAGGAACCAACCTAGAGAAGGAAGTAATGAATCCAACTATATCTTGTAATGCGTTGGTAGGAATTACCACTCCTCAAACTCTCAAGTAGAAGGATAAATGAAGAAAAAAAGGATAATAGTGTTGATTGATTTAGGTAGTACACATAATTTTATTCATTTTAAGATAGCCAAGGAATATAATTGCTTCCTATATCCCACACCAAAATGTCAAGTGATGGTTTCAAATGGAGGAAATATAAATTACTCTAGAAATTTCCATAATATCAAGGTAACCACGAGGGAGTATTTATTGAATATTCCAATTCTTTCTATTCCAATGGGTGGTGATGATTTTGTACAAGGAGTCCAATGGTTACAATCTTTGGGCACTACAAATCTTAATTTTCAAGAAATTTTCTTAAAAAAAAATTTTGAAGGAAAGGAAGTTGAATGACCGGGTATTAGAGGGAATATGGGAAATATAATTATATCTAATGTCATCAAAAATATTTTGAAGAAAGAAAAATGAGGCATAATTGCACAATTATGCTCATTACATGTTCAAACATTGAAATTGTCTATTGCTTTAGATCTCCAAAATGTATTGGAAAACAATTCTAAGGTGTTTGAGACTCCCAAAGGCCTCCCACCTATTCGTGATCATGCTCATTCTATTCATTTGATTACAGGAAGTGTTCCTCCAAACATCAATCCTTATAAACACTGTATGCCCAAAAGAGATAAATTGAATGTATGATTGCAGAAATGCTCTAGGTTGGTATAATTCAACCTAGTCAAATTTCTTTCTCTAATCCAGTAGTATCGAGGCACTTGAAGGATGCATCATGGTGCATGTGTATAGATTATAGGGAGCTCAAAAATATCACTATTAAATATAAATGCCCCATTCCTGTCATTCCTGAATTATTGGATTAATTACATGGAGAAATTTACTTCACCAAGTTGGATCTTTATTAAGGTTATCATAAAATTAGAATGATGATAGAAGACATTTAGAAAAAATATTTTATAACTCATGAGGGTCATTATGAATTTTTGGTAATTCCTTTTGTCCTTACTAATGAACCTTCTACATTTCAACGGTTGATGAATTCAATTTTCAAACTCTTCCTTAGAAAAATTGTGTTAGTATTTTTTGATGATATACTAATCTACAACAATTCGTGGAAGGATTATGTTCAACATGTTGATAGGGTGCTCAAAATATTGGAGGAGAAACAATTATATGCAAAAACCTCCAAATGTTTCATTGGGGTACAAGAGGTGCAATTTCTGGGTCATATTGTATCTCATGAGGATGTTAATCTAGAACCTAAAAAAATCAAGGCCATTAAGGAATGGAAAATCCATAAAACGCTAAAGCATATATGAGGATTTATTCGGTTAACATGGTATTATCACAAGTTTTTTTAAGAATTATGGTATAATAAAAACACCTCTAACAACATTATTGAGGAAAGATGCATTTTATTGCACTCCAGAAGAAACTAAGGTACCAAGCACTGGTCTTAAAGAGGCAATGTACCAAGCACCGGTCTTAGCTATGCCAAACTTCACAAAAACATTTATTGTGGAATGTTATGCCTCAGGAAATGGAATTGGTGTTGTTTTAATCCAAGAAGGAAGACCCATTGCTTTTGAAAGTCATCAAATCATAGGAAAGTAATTATAGAAAGCTATTTATGAGAAGTAAATATTGGAAATACTATGCACACTAAAGAAATGTTGACCTTACCTAAAGGGAATATACTTCAAGGTAAAAAAATACCATGATAGTCTTAAATACTTTTTCGAACAAATAATATCCTCAAAAATGTAGAAAAAATGGGTTAGAAAGATGTTGGGTTATGAATTTGAAATCATCTACAAAAAAGGGAAGCTAAACGTTGTTCTAGATGCACTCTCAATAAAGGATGAGGACGTGAAAGCATTTCTTTGTGACATTTATATTATCCAATTGGATTGGATAACCAAAGCAAGGGAGGATTTTAAGAATGGAAAAGAAGTGTGGACACCCATTCAAAATTTGCAACAAGATCCTAGTACATATGACATGTTTAGCTGGAAAAATGATTCATTATGGTACACATATCACTTATATATTTATAGTAATTCCCAGCTAAAATAAAATATTATTTTGGATTTTTATGCCTATCCCTTAGGAGGAAACTCAAGATTTCTGAAAACTTATCATACGGTCAAGAATGATGTTTTGTGGGATGGCCTTAAATTTGATATTCAAATATTTGTGGCTAATTGTTTGGTCCACCAACAAAATCAAGTTGAGAAATTCAAGACCCTGGGTCTGCTACAACCTTTATACATTGCAATTCAACATTGGGAGGAGGTTTCTATGGATTTAATCACAGGTTTACCCAATTCTAAAGGAAAGAGTGTCAACATGGTGGTAGTTGATAGACTTACCAAGTATGCACGCTTTTGTGCATTATCGCATCCATTTAAAGCTAGTATAGTTTCTACTACATTTCTGGAAACAATTCAAAAGCTACATGGAAACCAAAACATTATGGTAAGCGATAGAGATCTCATTTTCATTGAAATGTTTGGACAGAATAATTTTATTTTATGGGTACTCAACTAGCTCATAGCTCATCTTGTCATTCTCAATCTGATGGGAAAACTGAGATAGTAAAAAAAAAATTAGAATTATATATTCGTTGCTTTGTATCTGATAAAAAAACATAATGGGTCAATTGGATACCTTAGGTTGAATGGTCGTATAACAATTCATTTCACACTGAATAAAAAATGACCCCATTTATGACATTTTATGGATATCATCCATCATCCATAACATCATCTTTAAGAGAAAATTATAAGGTTGAAGGAGTGTAAGATCATATCGAGCATCAAAAAATATTTCCCAAACTCTTGAAAGATAACTTAAATTTAGCAGAAAATAAAATGAAACAATAGGCAGATGAACATCACATCGAAAATTTTTTTTACGTAGGTGACTGGGAATTTTTATGGCTACAACCATACAAAAAAATGTCCCTCAACCAACCTAGGAATTATAATAAATTATCTCCAATGTACTCTGCTCCATACAAAGTGTTGCAAAACATCTGTACTATGGAATACAAATTGGAGCTTCCAGCATATTCCTAAGTGCACCGAGTTATCCATGTTTCATGCTTAAAGAAGGGTATAGGTGACAAACTCTGAGTTCAAACAATATTGCGAGAGCTTGAGGAGGAAGTAAAAAAAATATTGGAACCTAAAGTAGTTAAGGAAAGAAAAACTCGACAGCTACGCAATCGATCAATCTTAGAGTATCTCATTAAGTCGAAGAAATTACCATCTGAAGATTCTACATATGAGGATGGGAATTTTATACAAGAGAATTCAATACATAGAGTAGCATTATATTTAAGTATTAGGTTGTTTTACCATTAGAGTGGGATTATTTAGATAAATGGTGGGATTATACACTTTTCCTCTCTCTTTCCTATCAGTATCAAGGGACTAAATAACTAAAGGGTTCTTTTTAAACTCTAAAAGGTTATATGTTTATAGCTATCCATAAATTTTCCCCTTCATCACTCCTAGGAGCATGTGCTTATTCTAAATATCTATTTTCAGATCATTGCTTCAGATTTCATTCATAGTACCCCAAGGGTGGATCCGGTCAATTCAATAATAATTCATTCATGCAATGGAATTCCACATGATAACATTCTAATACATGTGTTTTTCATATAAATATATATATTGCTTTATAACTTTCCAAACTTGTGTTTCATCTTTAAGTTCATTTAATTTTTTTCTATACCATTGATTACAAGCTTAATAAATAATTTTTTTGGAACCTCTAAATAATTAAGCAATGTGATCAAACATATTAAAATGGATGTTGTGCTTGAATTATAGCTCATGCCACGTATTTCCAGGATGTTTACAGTTGGGTAAGGAACATAATTTTCATCTCTTTCAACTTTATCATCACCTCTTGAAAATGGATCACTTTACATGGAAATATTTTGGTGAAAAAAATTATTCCTTTAACTTCATAACTATTATATAAATGACAAAAATGAATGATAAAGGGACATGCCTCTAAAATTTAATTTCTTAAATGTATTCCTTCAAATGCATTTTCTTGGCATTGTGAAGCCATATTTTTGTTGAGTCAAAGTCAAAGTCATTTTTGTAAGAGACCCTTCTTGCACTCTTTAAGGTCAAGAAAGGAAAATTTTTTTTGTCTCTAAATATATCCTACAAAAATATGTTCATCCTCCCAAAAGGATTACCATTCGTCCTTCAATCATTTCCTCCAAATAGAAGATAATCATGTCAGGCTTCATTACAGGCCTAGAAGCTTGGTTCAAGTCAAATTGTTCATGGTGTCTCAAATTCATAGTGAACAATAAATATAAATATCCTTCTATTTCACCATATAAAGGAGAGAAGTGAAGAATTCATTCAATAATTAAGAGAAACTATTACATGACCAAGAAATGGAGAGGAAGTCAATAATCTTAGAAGATTATTATATAGAGGAAGCCAAAAATGTTAATTTCAAAAACAATTATAGCGAGGCCAAAGTTCCTTGTTGTAAAGATGTTTAAAAAAAGGGTTGAGACTATTGCAAGAGGATGAATCACATTTTTCAAGTAGGAAGGCCAATATTGTTGACGTAGGATGGTTTAGACTACTGCAGAAGGAGGGTCAAAATTTTGAAGTTGAAACAAAATGAGCCAAGAATCATGATTGCAGACACATTTGTAGAGTGAAATAGTTTGGTGTTTGGACTAAGTATATTGATTTATTCAAAGGGTCAGTTGTGTCTCTACCTGATTTAATCTACTAGAGAAAGAGTTGATTGGGTTTTCTCCTTCATAGGGTTTTGTTGTGGATGTGCACCTACATATTTTGTTATTTTCTTTGTGATCTACATGTAATGTATTTGATGAAATGAACACTAATATAATCAACATATAATTTCAAAATTAAATTTCAAGATAAGAGAAATTAAATTGTGTTAGAGTAATCACCACACCTCTATGGAATATGTAATTCCCACCTAGGGGATCGTAGTTACCAGTTTGGAATTTTACCAACACATGCGGGTTTGGGTGTAACGACAAACCTCTTCATGGAGATGTTTCCCCCGAGATGCATTTGAGGGGCGATGTTGGAGTAATCACCGCACCTCTATGAAATCTGTAATTCCCACCATAGGGATCTTAGTTACCAGTATGGAATTTTACCAGCACCTCTGGGTTTGGTGTAACAAAAAACCTCCTCATATTGAAAAATATAACTCACATAATGCCCTATATTTCTCAACAAAGGAGAGGTATTGGACCTAATTTGAATCACACATGTAGTTTGGTCACTTCAAGAAGTCTAAGGAAAATCTTGATCGAGAAACAGGTGAAGGATGGTGAGGAAAACAATAATGTCTATTTTCTTGGATTGTGCATCGATTATTTCTTCCGAAATCTTACACGTATATGAATAAATCTATATATTTTTAGTTTTGTGCTATACAAGAGCATCAAACTGATTTATAGGGAGAAAAATCATTGTTTAGGTGGGTGGCCTATCACTTGGTGAGTTTTCTTGACTCAAGGTCTTGGAATTCCTCCTTCAATTTCTATAAGAATAGGAGTTTTTGGGGTTTTCCCCTTTGGAGGGGTTTTTCCTTGACCTGGAGCCTATTTTTGGTGTTCTTGTTTGCATTTTTATCTTATTTATTACAATTGTATTGACGATGAACAAAAAATAATAATGATGTTGATCAAATAATATTATATCAAAATCATTTCAATATAGAAAGAGAAAAAATTATAAAATAAACCTTAATTCTGTTTACCCTAGTTTTTTTCAACATCTATGGTCTTAGAATATTTGCAATGTAGAAATTAAATATATCCTAAAATTAAATGCAACACAAAACTAAATCATGCACTTGGTGGGCTAAAGTTGAGGAGTATTTTGATGATTTTTCTTCGCGTATATGACTCCAATCATAGTTAATATTTGAAATATATACATGCAAATGAAAGTACATACAAAACAAAGGAAGGAGGAGAAGTTATATGCTATAAGTAATTTATAAAATAAAATAAAAATGATATCATTATTTATGCCCAATTAATAGAGTAAGAGTTTCTCCTACTAGCATGCATGAAAAATGATAGTTTATGGTGTATCACTGAAATAAAAACAAAATTTTCAAAGAAAGAGAAAAAATACATGATTTTCTTTTCATGGAAAAGTTCGTTATTTCTTATAAAACTTTATCTAACTCCCACTCAGCCAAGAAAAACAACACAAATACCAAACCATTTTTTTTTCTCACCTAAACCCATACCATTTTCATCTATTTAATTTAGATTTTTATTCCACTTCAACATATGAATTGAAACTAGTTGTCATGCACATTAATGAGATCAATGAGGAGAAATTAGATTAGATTTGACTAAATATTAAATTTAATTGCATGAAAAAATAATAATTAAAAATACTTGTGTGCATGAATACCTGAACGAGATCATCTTGGTATTAAGAATAAATCAATTTAGTAGTTTAATTTTGGAGCAAACCTCACTACACTAAATGAACCAGCAACGAACTCAACATTGGAGTGTTGTTGCTCTGTTAGATTGAGGATTTTTTTCTCCAATATTATCCAAATCCTATTTTATTCTCTAGTGAATAGGGCCAACCACGTGAAGGTGGAAGCTCTCATGAAAACCCCCCGAAGTCACTCTCAATTGACCTAACCCAATCTATCTACTATATAGGAAAAATTTAAATCAGGAAATTAAGATAAATAAATCAAAATAGAAAAAATAGAAAAAAATCATTCATTCATTCACGAATTCCTAAATCCACAAAATATTTCATCTCAATAAATTGCGTCATAAAAATATGTTTACATAATATGAAACAATTGCATGTACATAAATTGACATATAGTAATTATTCATTAGCATGTAAAATTCATTCATTCATTCATTCCTAATACACACAAAAGACATCATCTCAAAATATTTTATCATCAAAACTATGTTTTCATAATCTGTTACATGATATTTCTAATGATATAACTATTAGAATAGTTTCTTTTTATTTTTCTTTATTTTTAATGGCCTAGTCATGTACCAGTGACATTGTCAAGGCTGTTGCAAGAGGGGCAGATCATCAAATGTAAAAACAAAAAATGTTAAATTAATATTTTTTATTATGATTCATTAATAAGATAGAATTATTTTTTAATTACCTCGTTCAACATCTGAATCTGTAATTTAAAAAAGGAAAAAATTACCAAAATATAAAAACATAAAATTGTAATTTTGTGGATACTTCTCAAACAAAGCATCAATATTGGTCAAGACAACTGATATTTCCTTCCATCTTCACCAGAAGTGTGTATGACATCTATGCATCAGTTTGTTTTCAATTCATAGATTCCCCAAATTCTACAGGTGATGAGATGATGCAATATTAGATGTCTTGATCAATATCGATGCTTTGTTTGCGAAGGATATGCAGAATTGTACATTTCCATGTTTATATTATGGTAATTGTTTCCTTTTTAAAGTTTTGAAGATCAGTTATAGGTTTTGTTAAATCCTGTCATTTTTTTTTAAACATGAATCACTAATGGATTGTAGAGATGCTACAATGGTTGAATTTTTTATTTCCCAAGAAGAGGACAATAATGTAAATATGGATATTCATTGTGCACGGTCTATAATTTTGAAGATACAAGGTTTAAGGGAATAGATAACAGGGGTTTTATAAAAATATTTAGGGAAAAATTTAGTCAATTATGTTTTTATATTCTTAAAATGAGAAATTTAATAGCATTGAGAAAATAATAATTGCATATTTATCCTTAAATATATTAGGTCTCATCCAAATGGAATGCATGATAATTTTTCTTCAAGTTGGGCATATGAATTGTTGCACCATTTCAGAAATCCACAAACAAATACTAATCATGATTAAAAACCAAAATTCACTTTCTAAACAAGTCATATGAATTAATTTTGAAAACAAATTTCTAAATTATTAGACATAGTCCATAAAAACCATCCTCTTACTCGAACAGGACAAAGCGATTTTTTACATACATACATAGTATCGGAAGTTTGAAAAAGAGTATAGAGGCTCATCCCTATATTCGATGCATATATATTAATGATTAGTATAGGGAAAATATTGGAATCTGTGTATGTGAGTGTGTGCTATGAGCATGAGACTTCTAATATTGATAAAACTAATAAAATAGATAGTATTAATGACCTAGACAAGCCCGTACCTATGATGGAATGTTTGCAAGATCTTCTTAAATATAGATTCAGGACAATTAACTACCTTCATTAAACCTATACTAATTAACATATACTTAGTGTACCACTTCAAGCTAGAGATTCATGCAGATAATGGAAGGCTAAAAGTCTTATAAATTGCTAGAATTTGAATTGAATCTCAAAGAAACATTATGAAATTCAATTATTATACAAATAAATCAAGACATGAGTTGATACACCATCCCATGAAGCATCAATATTAGTCTCAATATACACTAGTTGACATTGTTGGAATGACTACTATATTTTATACTATATATATATATATATATATATATATATATATATATATATATATATATACTAGTTTCATTTTATAAGATATATTAGTCTAACAAAATTCTAACATATATTACTTGTCAATTAATAATAATTTGTGATAATTTATGGGCATCCAAAATGTCTTCAAAATGTCATACACTTTCACCATCATTCTCATTTTTATTGCCTCATTTCATCACCTTGTCACTTCATAACCTTAAATTTTCATATTCATAAGGGTTCACATTAGTATTTTCCAAAGTTATTAATTTCATGTATTTAGACAGAATTTATGATTACAAGTTAGAAAAATAACATGTATTTTCTTATACCTAAAAGTGGCTTGAGTTTAATGACATGTATAGGTCATTTGGAAGCTTCCAAGACAATCATATGTGGCCTCCAAGGATCAATTTCGAGTACTCTTCAAGATTGGAAGAAAATTTGGGATAGGAATCAACCATATCTCATGGAGAAAAATCATGGATAAAGGGATATGCTTCTAATTGGTTGAGATTTTTATGGATCTAGGGAGAAAATAGTGGATCTCCATTAATAGGGTAGCTTCTTATGTTATTGTATAAATATGAGAGCCTTCTCCTCTTAAAGGAATGTGTAAAGTTTGAAAAATGCTCATGTTTCGAATAAAGAAGTTGTATTTGGCACCATGTTCATGAGTGATATTCCCATTGATTTGGTTATGCCTGAATTTTGAGCCTCTCAACTTTCCATTCTCATATCCTTTTCATTGACCATCTAATGAATGTGGGATGTATCACATTCTTTTCATTTCTTTATGTATAGTTTAAATTTCATTTATGTCCTTTCATAGATTAAGTTTTATTGCTTTCATATGCTCATTTCATTCATGTGTTTTTGCAAGTTAAGATTGATTGTTTCACTTTGCTTTCATTTCATCTGTATAATTAAGATTTTATTGATTTGAATTTCATAGATTTGAATTAATTCCTTGATTACCATTAGCATATTTTTCATTTCATGAATGGTATGCTTTTCAATTGTTGTAAGCATGATAGATCAAATTTCCTACTTTTGTAAATTAAATTTCATTTCGTGCAATTAACATAGATTTAATTTTTTTTCATTATATTAAGTTTGATTTTTAATTCCGAAAATGTGGTGTTATTTACTCCTTTTTAAAATAGATTTATTTTTATATCAATTGTCATTTTTTTCTTTTCATAGATTAGGATTTTTTTTTTCTTTCGAAATTGGAAACCAATCTATAGCACGTATGGTACATGTGTGCCTCCCAATTGTATGGAACCTCGGGTTGATAATTTATGAAAAGTAATTTAACTAATTAAATTACCTTTACATTTTGGCGTCGTTGCTGGGGAGGCGTACATAGGGATCAAATTTTTATTTAGATTTCCTTTTTGTTTAAAATTTCTGTTTCATTTCAAGTTTTTAAATTCAAATTCCATTTCATTTTTCAATTTCATTTTTACTTTCAAATTAATATCTTGTGTAATTTCATCTTATTTTTAAGCTATTTCAATTTTCATTTTTCCTCCACAATTCAAATTTAAGTTAGAAATCATTTTGATACATATCAATAATAACAATAATAAAAAAATTTTTTTCCTAATAAACTTTTAAGATAGATTAAATCAAATTTTTTTAAATTTTAGAATATATTATTTAAAAAAAAAAAAGAATTCAAAATCAGATAGGATACAATAAAAAGAAACATTGATAAAATTTTAGTTTTCAAAAAATTAAAATCCAAACCAAAGAAAAATCACTTAAAATTTTTTATCAAAGAAATTAAAACTAATAAACAAACAAATAAATAATAAACAATAAATAAATAATAAACAGTAAATAAATAATTTATTTTAATGCATTTTGAATTTTAATCAATTTTCGGAATCATAAATAAACCCATGCTTGGAAATAGTTATTTTTCGAATTTTTATTCAACTTTCAATGGCACAGTAAAATCCACCTCATTCACTAACCATTGGCAGACAGATCTACAATTAAAGGGATATTTATGAAGAAGGAAAACAATTCGAGTTTAGAAATCTAAAATTTTAGGTTTGAGATCAATTCCTCTCACATTAATTTCAAATTTCAAATGAATAAAAATTTGACAAAACCTCTGAGTATGCTCTCTTCTTGCGCTCCCTGCGATCTGTAAGGTCAAAAAATAAAATTGACCCAAGTTAGTTTTAAAAAAATTAAATAAAAATAGCCAAGAGATATAAATTTACCATTGATTCTAAAATTTAAAAAAAATCGATCTTTAATTGTCAAATGTATATTTTTTTTATAATTTGTTACAATAAACAAAAATTCATTCTTTTTTTTTAGGCAGTGAGTTTGAAGATGAGATACGAAATTTTTGGTGAAAATTTTTCAAAAAAAACATTCATATTTTAATTTTTTTTGAAAAACAACCCAAATTAAAAACAAAAATCGAGAGATATCGCTGATTTAAAATCAACTATTTTCTCAGAAATTTTTGTAACGACCAGTTTAAAAAAAAATGCCTTTTCAAAAATTATTCATCAAAGAAAATAAAACAATCCAGAAATTGCAAAGAAAGATGTTAGAAAATTTATTCCATACTTTCAACCTACAACAAAAGAAATAAAATAAAATAAAATAAAAATAAATTCACTTTTGGCATCAACATTTTCATAATTTTTATAGGAAAAAAATTGGTTGTGAGATCCTTTTTTTTTTTGCAAGAGGATGAGTTCAAATAAAAATGAAATATTTTGGTGGAATGAAATTGATTGAAAAGTTCCCTAGATAATTTATACACTTGGAATCTTCTCCCAAAATCTCAAATTTTGTTTGTTAGGCTTTTGTTGCCACATGGCGACATTCGATTGGTTTAGGTGGCAACATATCATTAGCCAATATTGCACAGTCATCACCTAGTTGTATACCACGTCACCTTGTCTAATCCGTAGTCCACTTCACTCTGAAAAGTCATCATCCACAACATCAAGTATTCCACATGGAACCTTTTAGTACTTCCATGTGGCATTCCCTAGTACTGGCACGTGGCACCCATACATGCAAATTTCACTATTTTTATAAAACTTCAAATGAAAATAATGTTGTCATACGGTGTCCATTTGATGTGATTAAAATGTAGTTGGAAAGATATAGAAAAAATATAAGAGATAAGATATTTTTCATCATCATTTGAGACACCAAAAGAATGAATAAATTGCCAACAAGACATGATAGGTAAACCAAGGTACTAGTTTCGAAATAGGTAAATATTCATTTGATTTTATTTCGTGAATTTATTTTATTAGTAATAATTATTAGTTTTTTTATTTATTTAATAAATAGATGGATTTATCACATCTTTCTTTTGATAATATTACATTTCATTTCAGAAAAATTATTAATTTTTTGCAGGTTCTAGGAAGATAAACAGATGACCATAAGAAAAACAGTGTCTCTCAAAGAACACATTTCTTTCAAAAAGAAAATGATCAGAGTAACTTCGAAGATGAGATATCAAATAATGAGCACATTATTTTGGATAAAGAATGTAAAATAGGACCCATCACACCAATCGAAAGCCTCTCAGATACCAGTTTTACCATTGCATTCCTACTCATTCAATAAAAAAAATATTCATCTTATATTCCTTCATAGTCATAATAATTTCTTGCAATGCTTCATTAACCTATAACCTAGAAATAAAACCATACATATCCCCTACAAAGATGATTCATTCCATTTCCCTTTTCATTTTTTCAAATAAAAATTTATCCATTGTAAAACATTCCATCCATAGTTCTTCAAAATTATTATTTTACGCTCGTGTCAGATGATGGATGATTCATTAAGGACTCCCTTCTAACAAGGCTTGGCCTATAGGCATCAGCACATTATCTAAATTCAGGGCTAGAGACATTATTAGTACCTTGAGGCTTGTATGCCTTAATGACAAGTTCTCTCGCTAAAAATCATGGGAATGCAACAATGTTCCTTTATCATTAGACCTTGCAATTGGCTCGACATCAACTTATCTATTCACACTTCGCAAGATGTAATTAGTTACCTTGGCACTCATTAACATTAATGGTGATTTTTCCTTGCATTGGTTAACGACATTCATTAATGGTTGGTAATACAATGACTTCTCTCCATGCTTGATAATAACACATTTATTCACATGACTAGAATTGTACCGTCGGGTTTTGTAGCAGGTAAAGACTATAACACTTCAGCATTTTGTAGCAGATACAAAAAATTTAGCAATATAAATAAAGAATCCACTTTCACAACCTCATCCAAGATTTATGCAACTAATAAGAAGATGAAATTCTACATTCTATTCCATGATCCATAAATAGCCACAGCTTTTCTACATATGCACAATTTGTCCACTTATTAGGTACGTAAAGGTATGTTCATTTATATATTTTTATCATATAATTCCTTCAATATTGAAATTATGATTTTTGAAAAATACTTCACCATATTCCCTTTCTCATTTCATAAAAATTAAAAATACCTTTTGTTGGGGTGGGAGAATACCAATTCATGTTCACACCTCATATCACATTCATATTTCATCACCTTTTATGTCACATGTCATTCTAACCAACATACTTTTCCAAACAACTACTATTGAATTATTATTCAAAAATTTATATGTTTTTCAAATGATTATCGAATAATGAGAACATTAGACAGTTGATTAAATGATTTAAAATAATAATAATAATAATAATAATAACTATCTTTATGAAACACAAAATTAAGAAAAGTATTGTTACACAAGAACCAATACTAATAAAATGTGGTGTCCACACAACAACCAACCAAATTAATATGTTGAATTCAAATGTTTTTCAAAAGAACACTTTGAAAAAGGAAAATATTTATCAAAGAATATGCAAAGTATAAGGAAGAATCAACATCAACCAAAGTTCATATAGAAGAAAAACAATCATGATAAATGCATTAGATTGCATGAAGACATGAAATAACTTCAGTTGGGGGGTATGTTGGGCCTCCAAAATGTCATACACTTTCACCTTCATTCTCATTTTTATTGCCTCATTTAATCACCTTGTCAGGTCATAACCTTACATTTTTATAATCATAAGGATTCACATTAGTATTTTCCAAATTTATTAGTTTCATGTTTTTAGAGTGAATTTATGATTAAAATTTAGAAAATAACTTGTATTTGATTATACATAAAATTGACTTGAGTTTGAGGACATGTGTAGGCCATTTGGAAGCTTCCAAGACACTATTATGTGGCCTCCAAGGATCGATTTCGAATTCTCTTGAAGATTGGAAGAATATTTGGGATAGGAATCAACCATATCTCATGGAGAAAAATCATGGATAAAGGTATATGTGTCTAATTTGTTGATATTTTTATGGATCTAGGGAGAAAATAGTGGATCTCCATTAATAGGGTAACTTCTTATGTTCTTGTATAAATAGGAGAGCCTTTTCCTCATGTTTAAAGGCATGTGTAAAGTTTGAGAAATGCTCATGTTTTGAATAAAGAATTTGTATTTGGCACCATGATCATGAGTGATATTCACTTTGATTTGGTTATGCTTTCATTTGGTGCCTTTAAACATTCCATCGTCATGTCTTTTTGATCGGCTATCTAATGAATGCGAGGTGTACCATATTCATTTCATTTATTTTTGACTACTTTAAATTTCATTTATCTACTTTCATAGTTTAAGTTTTATTGCTTACATATGCTCATTTAATTTATGTGTTTTTGCAGGTTAATATTGATTGTTTCACTTTGCTTTCATTTCATTTGTATTGTTAAGATTGCATTGTTTTGAAGTGAATAGATTTGAATTAATTCCTTGATTACCATTAGAATATACTTCATTTCATGAGTGGTATTTTTTTCAATTCTTGCAATAAGGATAGATAATATTTCCTAATTTCTTAAATTAAATTTCATTTCATGATGTTAGCATAGATTTAATTTCTTTTCATTAGATTAAGTTTGATTTTTAATTCCGAAATTGTGGTGTAATTTGCTACTTTCAAAAATAGATTTATTTTTATATCTATTGTGATTTTTTTAATTTAATAGATTAATATGTTTTTTATTTCAAAATTGGAAACTAATCTCTCGAAGATATGGTGCACGTGTGCCTCGCAAGTCTGCAGACCCCCGGGTTGATAATTTATGAAAAGGAATTTAAGCAATTAATTTACCTCTACAATTATGATGACAATTTAAGTAGACATGAGTCTAATTTCCACGATGGAATGCATGAATTTTCCTTTGCACATTGCCTATAAATGATTATAACCTTCAATGGGCTAGCTTTTGTCAATATTCACTATCTCAAAATGAATCAACAAATGAAAATTTACCATGTTTGTCATATTCACTTCACATTGCCTCATAAATGACCCCTTATAAATATTATATGCATGAATTTTTAGCAGATCATCCCCTCTTCATAGCCTTTAATTTATTATGAGAAAAAGTGAAAGAAGTATAATTTATAAGTAGGGGATCTTGTCAACAAATATCTTTCAATTCTCCTTTATTCACTTTTTGTAAAATCAATCATATGATAGGTAGAGGCGATGGCCTTCCATAAATTCATGCATATAATATATAGAAAGGGTCATTGATGAGGTGTGGTGATGTTGATAGAAATTGAATTCTTTTTAGATGATGATATAGAACAATGCTAGCCCATTTCAGGTTATAATCATTGATGGGAATTTGGGGATGACAATTGAGATGTCACATCATGTAAATTACACACATACGTACTTAAATTGTCATCATAATCACATTTTTTGTATTAAGCATTAAATCGGGAGTATCTAGCACCTAAATTAGGAATGTGGTAGTGTATGGTGGAGTGGGATAGGTATAAAAGCTAGTAGAGGGTTGAATTATAATGGGCATGAATTGTGTAAAGGCTTAGTTTAACACGAGAATTTGATTATATGATCTTGGTGTTCGTGACGGAGTTAATCGACTAATACCATGACTTTATCAAATATATGATACCTTACACCCTCCTTGTATCACAAAAAATATGTTTACACAATATCAAACAAAAACATTCTACTTTTTTTCAACGGAAAAATAAAAACCTTTTATTAAGATAGTCTAAAGTTACATGTGCACATGCCATTTTTTATTAAGACATTTTAAAGTTACATGTGCACATGCCAATTTTTATTAAGAGAGTCTAAATTTACATGTGCACATTCCATGAGGAATTCAACCTTTTTACACCATTTTTTCGTCATCTAACCTATCATCATTAGATGAACCCAAGTACACCATGTAAGACCAATTTTACCCTAAGTAAAATTTCTTTCACTATGTGAAATAACTTAGTAAAACACATTTATTAAGATGTTTATGGTCTAAACAAGAAACCCCAAAAGTAAATAATAAACAAATCTATATTTGTTTATATTTCCTGGTCATATTTAACCCAAAACAAGGAAATCAGTTAAATTAATCCTTATTTATTTGATTATTTCCTAGGAATAAGTTATTTAAATCGTATTTAAATAATATTCCTAGTTAAATTTGACTAAATCATTTATAAATAATTAAATAGATAATTATTTATTTAATTATATTCCCACCATTTCCTTAAAATAGTAAATAAATCATTTATTTATTTATTATTTATAAATAAATGAATTGACTCCAGTCAAAAATCCTTTTCCCTCCAACAAATATAATAAAATATTCCTAAAAGGTGATTCTAGAATTTGATTAATAATATTTTATTCATGCACCAAGTTCTAGACTGCCCTAATATTTTGTTATAAATAGAAGGGTTTTCCCCATTCATTAGTCACATTTGATTGCATTATATCACTTTGGATCTATACACTTGGTCACATTTTCTCCATTTTTTCCTTATGAGCTCCCATTGAGTTCTATGTTTGTCTAGGTTTTCTACACCAACAAGAGAGAGAGATTTTAGATCTGAAATGCTGAGGACTGTCAAGAACCCATCCCATTGAGGAGAACTGGAAAAATCCTTTCTTTTTTTCCTCTCAGGTGCCCCTTTTCAATATAATATAAAAATTCCTTCAAATACATCATTCTTGTCTTGTCTATTGGATGCATGGAGCCACATTTTACTTTATCTGCTCAATGTCTTTTATGCTTAGATCTGGATTTGTGTAGCATTATTTGGATCACCTAATTACAGATTTAAAGATATTTGGCAGCCATAATTAATGATAGGGATATTTTTTATGCGTAGCTAAAGTGGTCATTTACGACAAAAGATTCATACTAACAATTGGCGACTCCACACGGGTTTTTTTTTGCGACGGCTTTCGTTTTATATATTCCTGCATATCCAACTATTTCAGACCCTAGGGTTTCTCTCCAGTTTCCCGTTTTTCCTATTTTTATGGTGCTTTTCACCTCTAAAACCCTCAAACATTCAAATTTCTAACTTCCGTGTGTTTCTGGCCGTATTGCGCAGGTGAAAGACATCAGCCGCAATTGAGACGACAAATTTTTCTGAAATCTGCCACCGAGAGACCCGGATCTGTAGGTCACACTTATTGGCCCAAAAACTGCGACCTGGACCTAAGGACACACTTTTTTGCCCCAAACCTACGACCTGGACTAAAAACAGGTCAGAACCTGTGACCTGCACTTTTTTCTGCAATTTTCCAACAATTTTTTTGGGTTTTTCTGAAGCCTCTGTCATGGTTTTCCAGCCTTTGTCTCTACCCATTTAGACCTATTTCTGATCTTTTTCACTCAACTAAGTGGGAATATTTTTCCTTAGGGCTTTAATACCCTCCACTTTTGGTGGGTACATTTTAGTTGTTTCAGACGTCTGAATTTTCAGAGTTTCAGCCTTCTTCTTTTCAGATCTGATACCTCCTTTTCAGATCCCTTTAGATCAGCTCTTATCGCTTTCAAATCACCTCATATAGTTTTGTTTGGGTTTACCTTTATGGCCACCTCTTTGTCCCTACTCCCTTTAGCTGATTTCCCCTTTTGTTACAACAACCTTACCTCTACCTCTTTGCTATTCTTTGCACCTCTTTCTAGTAGACTTATCCTTTACATCCCTGTCCCCCCCAACCTTAGATCTATCGGCCATTTTTTTCGTGTGTTTTGACTAGATTTTTTCCCTCTTTTTAGACTAGTTTTGAGAGACTCGCCTTCTTGGGTTAGATCGATGCATTGTTAGCTGTTAATTTTCTGTTATTTCTGTCTTATTTACTGTTATCTATAGATTTATTTTCAGTTACGCAGCACATTTTTTCTTTTACTCTTAAAATGTATGGGTTTAAACATTAAAATTAACACATGACACACATTGACCCTAAGTGAAGAAGAGCCTCGTTAACACCGCCTGGAAAAGTCTTTAAAATCGATTGACACTGCACCTCTCTACTCCTATCTTGACATTGATCTCACTTGATTTTTTCCCTCCCTGCCCTTTTCGGTTATTCTTATTCCCGTCATCATTGTGCCTCCAAGGCATTTATCCCGGAGACTTCTTGGCCTTCACCCTCAGTTTCCGGTTGGTCGAATTCCTCCTTCCCGTCGTCGTCGAGTTAGTCCTCCCCCGAGTTTTCACTCCAACTCCTCTTCTGATTGTTCGGGTTCTCCCCCTACTTCTGGTTCTCCCCCTATTACCTTCACCATGTCTAGCTTGGGACCTAACGCTAGCAACCTTGGTCCTACTACTGGGTCTGGTTCTAATGGAACCACCACAGGAACTACGTCGACTGTTCCTTTGCTCCCTTATATGGATGTTCTTAGTCTCCCTGATTTCAATCAGTTGACCAATGATCCTATCCACCACGATGTTAGTTGGACTACTATGCAAACCAAGCTCCCCTCCGACATTCCAAATTTCCAAGGCCTTGCTAATGAAAATCCCTCCAACCATATCCGATCTTTCCACATCTGGTGTTCATCCAATTCCATTACCGATGATTCCATCCGTCTTCATTTTTTCCAACGCACGCTTACAGGTGAAGCTTCTAAGTGGTATGTCGACCAGCCCACTTCTTCCCATACCATCTTTGCGACCCTTGCTCGTGCCTTCTTATCTTATTTCCAGCTTCCCCCTCGTCATGACACTGGTATCAAAATTTTGACTTCTTTTCATCAATCTTCTATGACCCGCCTATTCGATCATGTTAAATAATGGTGGAGAAGAAAGAGCCTATGTCAAGCCCCTACCTTCGAAGACCGTATCTACATGAAATGGTTCCTTAGATCTCTCTTACCTGCCATCGGAAAAGATGTCGCATCCCATTTTCCTCAAACCGAAGAAGCTACCCTCCAAATAGCCTTGAAATATAACCTGATCTATGATCAATCTGGTTATGTTTATACCGTCCTTCCTGACCTCCCCAGACTCGATGGCACTAACGCACTGAGGGCACCTCATGGCATTGACGGTATTTTTGGAGCTCTCTCTCATCCATCCGCTCAACCTCCCATGAGCTATGGTTTTCCTGGGGGAGGGAGCACCACCTCCTACACTTCTCCCCCTCTCGGTAGCATGCATCCAGGATCCGGCATGCCTCCTCTTTCTTCCCAACCTCCTTTTTACCAAATTTTTACCCAACCCCCTTATTATCCGTATCTGCAGCTTGCTGCTCCAGCTCCTCCAACACCAGCACCTCCACCTCCCTTGCCTTCTCAACCCCCGCAACAGTAGTCACCGCCCCCTCAAGAGTAGGTGGATGTATAACAAGGATTTGTGGCTACCCAACCACCTGACAGACAGGCAGCCACTCAACCTTCCCCTTCTGGTTCCTTCAATTACCAGATTCTCATGATGAAATCTGATCAACATTTACCTGTCAACCTTAACCTTCAAACTCAGTCTCATTAGTACCCCAAGCCTCCCGCTCTGTCTATCCTCGAGTCACCTTCTTCAGGTTCTATAGAGCCTATTTCAAAATATAATGGTCCCTTGCATATCCCTCAGCCCAAAGTTGAGGTTCATACGAAGATTCCTAAGGGCCCATTATGCCAAAATTCTGCTTCTGGTCGAGCTGCTCATTCGTATAGCATAGTAGATGATTGGGCGCAGTCTCCTGTTTCCATTTCAACACTGGAACTCCTCTAGTCATGTCCTTCTCAAAAGAAGGCTCTACTATCTACCATAGGCGCTGTAGATCCTTCCAATGACCAATTGATTGTTTTCGACGCCCGTCAATTAGAACATCCTCCCCTTCCTGCTTCCGTAGCTTTCCAAATTAGAGTCAAAATCTGGAATGCTCACATTTCTCGATGTATTATTGATGAGGGGGCATCCACCTGTGTGATGTCTGCTTCGGTTTGGAAACAACTTGGATCTCCTAAGCTGGCCCCTTCCACAATCACCCTTCATGCATGGGACGGCCATGCCTCCTAGACCATTGGACTATTTCGTAATTGTCTTATCACTGTTGCGGGCAAGACTGTTTATGTTGACATTGAAGTCATCGATGCCCCTCTTGATTATAAAATTATTTTGGGGCATAGCTACACCTATGCCATGTCTGATGTCCCATCTGCGGTCCACCACAAGATGTTTTTTCCTCATAATGGAAATATAGTCACCATTGACCAGTTGACATATCATGAGCCAAAATCCTAGACCTCCCTTGAGTTGACCATCTCTTCTATAGCCAATAAGAAAGCCGTCAATTCTTTGACCAATGTCTCCCCCAGCGTCTACAAAGACTCCTCCTTGCTTGCAACTTTCCCTGGTATTCCTCCTCCTCCTGTCTCTAATCCCAGCTTAGCGAATGTTTGCATGATGCAATCGTCTCAGGCTAACCTTAAACATCCCACTTCGGCTACTCAACAACCTCAACCTCAACCTCACCCACCGCAACCTACTCCTATCCCTTCACCTCAGCCAGCCAGACCTCTTCCTTCTGGCCCTTCTCCTACCGCTGGTACCCATGAGCCCTTCTATCCTATTGGGTTAGTTCCACCAGGTCTCAACCATATTGGAGCCATCCCTCCTGGCCACTACTCCACTAGTAAGATACCTTTCCTTACTCCCCCTCCTGGATTCTATTCGGTTCCTATCATGGCCACCCTCTCCCTCCCCAATTTGACCCTTAGCATACCCGTCTGGTACCTTGACCCTCCAGCCACTACCCCGCCTGGTCAACCCAAACCTTATCTTGCTTTGACCCCGATTCAACCATTCCCCATGACTTCTCCCGCTGCAACAGTGCCTTAGTCACCTCAAGAGGAACCACCTCTTGTTGCGACCGCTTCGGATAAGAATGGAAAAGCTCGCAGGAGGGCATCAAAGGACAAGGCTACCCCGATAAACCCTGCCCCTCCTCGGCCTCCAAAACATACCGTCCAGTGTGCTTTGTGTGATGTTGTTGGTCACGCCACCCATACCTGTCCTGAATTGCCTCATCTCAAGCCCAAGGTTAATGTCGCGTTCCCTGAGTAAACAGTCTCAGAAGTCTGTTTTCCTTCTGCGACCGTGGCCACGAACCCCAAGACTATTCACACCAACCACCCCTGTGATTTGTGTGATCTCCATGGCCATTACTCCCACCTTTTTCCCCGCCTCAAGGACTTCCGCACCTCTCTAGCCATGGTCCGCCAATTTGAGGACAAGCGTAACGAGTCCACCTCTCCCCTATTTGCGTGTTTTGCTTCTGAAGAACTACTAGACATGATGGCTCCCATTGAAATTACCCCTCCTGATGTCAAGATGAGAGTGCCTTCGTCCACCATAGTTTACCTATCATCATCCATGAGACCCTCGGGGAACATTCCCTCTAAATCCTCCCCTGTTGTTTCGCTTGACCTTCCTTCAGCGATCACCCTGGGCTTAAAATTGGTAGATCCTTTCTCTGCTTACTCTTTTGTCACCTCTTGTGATGATGTGCATGTGAACCTTCCTTCTCATGATGATGAGTCAGGTAGCTTCGCCATGTCAGCTGGTATTTCTTCCACCAGTCACCCCATCTTCTATCACTCTGACAACATTATGGAAGAAATCCCCACCCCTGACTTTATTTATTCCCACTTACATCGAACCCATGCATTTGCACCACATACACCTTGTGGCAATTACATTTAAACCCCATATTTCGGTAAGGGGGCACGCATATTTGAGGGACCAGGCGAAGAAATTCTCCACAACTCTCCTAGTGTATCTAGTCATGTCAACTTTAGCACCATTATTATTCGACATTTAGATGAACCTCTAGAGCCCCATATCACTTCAGATTACTCTAGGGATGATACCCCTTATCATTACTTCATCTTACATCAACAACCCAGTCTCTTATACATTGTTGTTGAACAACCTATGGGTTTTCTAGGAGAGAATTAGTTCATTATCTCCAAATCCTCTCTTTGGGATAGTGACACCAGGTATGCCAACCTGGAAACTTAAATTCCATTTGATTCATATATGTAGTACTAAAAGAGATTGGTAATCCTCCATTTCCTTTCTCATACTACATAACCATAACGAAACCAAATGGCACAACACATCATTAAAATGTGTTTAGTTTCCCCTTTATACATTTTCACATGACCACAACATGCTTGGGGGGCACCTATGCCCCTCAACCAGAACCCTCCTCAAAATCGAATTTCTTCACTTGCAACACTCATACTAGGGGCACCACTTGGCCTCCATACTTGTCCATGCTCGTGTTGATATTCGTCGTGAGTTACCATCTTGTACTCATGTTTTTATGATCCCCCATTGGACCTTTACTGTGTGGCAGCACCATCGAGTCGCCCTTGTTTAGAGCATCTGAGTTGAGTCATCATCTTAGTCATGGAGTCTATCTCGAGTCCCTTTGTATCCCGCTATAGTCCTCCATCCTTCATTGCTTGGTCCCTCTCTCGTGTTGCACATTATGGCCTTCAGTACCATTGTCCCCTATCCCTCATGATATTGTGTCAGTCGTAGCCAAGCCATTCATGCCCTTTATGCTCTGACAAGGGAAGTCGTACATCCGCTACTCAGTATCCCTCATTCCATCATCATCATTAATGTCTGTCTATTTTTCGCTCTACTATTTTCTCTCGTGCCTTAGTTGGGGATCCCTCAATACCTCACCTATGGTAAACCTCCTTCTGTCGACATCAACTCATTTACTCTAGACCCCAGGTCTAGAGAGCAGTGTACTTTGGTTCGAGCTCCTTTTAGCATGATCTTGATCCGTATACTTGATGGTCCAGTGATGCAGCAGTAGCTATTGGTGATTCTCGGGTGTGTGTGAGATGTTTCAACCGTCATGAGGGGGTGGCCTACAGGTAGCCCCCCACATGCTCGGATGACTTCTTCATTTTCAGCCTTTGATGCAACTTCTTACATTTGATGATATCAGCCTCATCTGCTTGCAGCACCTTTTCGATTTGCATATATCAGTCAGATTTTGCGAGCCCTTCCCTGAGTATAGGGGACATTTGGGTTGTATTTGTATCTCATGTACTACAATATTATTGTATAAGTCCTGGCTATTATTCTAGGCACAACATGTATGTGGGATTCATCATTCTCTTTTCTGGATCATATTTATGCCAGCATGTACTTTATAGTTCGGTTCCTTGTTTACTGGACATATTATTCTTTTGTACTTTGTCTCGGCGGGCATAGGTATGCCTCCCCCGCCTCCTTTCACACAGGTACCACTTCATAAACTAGAGACTTGTTGCACCTATAAGTCTCGTCTCCTCAGGGTTTAGTCCTTTAGCACATTAGACTACCTTACATTTCTCTCTTTGACTTCCCTCTTGATGTCTAGTGATTGAGTTCTTACACTGTACTTCGGTCATACGATTTTCTCCTAACACTCGTACGTTGGGGGAAAATATATTACACCATTTTTTGGTCATCTAACCTATTATCATTAGATTAACCCAAGTACACCATGTAAGACCAATTTTACCCTAAGTAAAATTTCTTTCACTATGTGAAATAACTTAGTAAAACACCTTTATTAAGTTGTTTATCATCTAAAAAAGAAACCCTAAAAGGAAATAATAAACAAATCTATATTTGTTTATATTTCCTAATCATATTTAACCCAAAACAAGGAAATCAATTAAATAAATCCTTATTTATTTGATTATTTCCTAGGAATAAGTTATTTAAATCCTATTTAAATAATATTCCTAGTTAAATTTGAGTAAATCATTTATAAATAATTAAATAAATAATTATTTATTTAATTATATTCCCACCATTTCCTTAAAATAGTAAATAAATCATTTATTTATTTATTATTTATAAATAAAGGAATTGACCCAAGTCAAAAATCCTTTTCCATCCAACAAATATAATAAAATATTCCTAAAAGGTGATTCTAGAATTTGATTAATAATATTTTATTCACGCACCAAGTTCTAGACTGCCCTAATATTTTGTTATAAATAGAAGGGTTTTCCCCATTCATTAGTCACCTTCGATTGCATTAGATCACTCTAGATCTATACACTTGGTCACATTTTCTCCATTTTTGCCTTATGAGCTCCCATTGAGTTCTATGTTTGTCTAGGTTTTCTACACCAACAAGAGAGAGAGATTTTAGATCTGAAATGATGAGGACTGTCAAGAACCCATCCCATTGAGGAGAACTAGAAAAAATCTTTCTTGTTTTCCTCTCAGGTGCCCCTTTTCAATATAATATAAAAATTCTTTCAAATACATCGTTCTTTTCTTGTCTATTGGATGCATGGAGCCACATTTTACTTTATCTTCTTAATGTCTTTTATGCTTAGATTTGGGTTTGTGCAGCATTATTTGGATCACCTGATTGCATATTTAAAGATATTTGGCAGCCATAATTAATGTTAGGGCTATTTGTTATGCGTAGCTAAAGTGGTCTTTTACGAAGAAAGATTCATACTAACAAACCTCTCAATAAAAAATGTGGTGCTAAAGAAAAATGCTCTAAATAAACAAGTCACAGTAATTTTTTATTAGCTTTCTTTCTCGTTTTTAGTATGTAATTATCTATAACGTCTTGATTTTGGCCCCCTTCAGTTGTTGTGGTATCTACTATAATATGTCTTGTTGTTGACCTAATCCTACAACTATGTTGCTGCAAGTGGGGACAGGCATCAACTGCAATAAGAAAGAAATGTTAAATTCATACTTATAGTTATTATTATTATTACAAATTTTTTATTAATAAAATGAGTAGTATAGTGTTCTTTACCTGCTTCGGTAGTGGAGGGAAGTGGAATACTTCCAGATGTGGCCATATGTTTTTCCTTTTCTCTCTGAGCATCTTATAGATGCTCTTGTGTAGAAACAACAAAGGTTATAATTAATACACCATTTAAATTTGAATATTTTTATTTGTATTCCATACTAAAAAAATATTATAACACATGAAATAACTTTAGTACAGAGTGGAACACAAGTCTCAAGATCAAGCACTCCACCGTTAGTAGGCTCATGTGTTGTATCTACATTACTTTATGGCAAAAAATAATAATGAATAGATTTTACAAGTAATGATTTATAAATGTTGCTCGTTGATTTTATTTGACAGAGTATTATGTTAGGTGGTGGAATATTGTGAAGGAACAGATAATGTCCTCCATTCAACCATGGATTGATATATGTACTCGAAATAAATATTTAGGTCTTCTTTTGTGGGAGCCTCTTCTAAATGTCCCCCCTATAGTTTTGCATTAGAACATGGAGACTTATTCTTCTGTGATATTAAATTAAAATTGCTAGCAATTTATAATTTGGATGAAAATTATATTTTTATATACTTACAATTTTTGTGGCCAGTTTCAAGTAATCACCCGAGCCAATATGATGTTTCCCATGTTTCGTTATTCTAGCCTATGTGGATTTGGAAGTATCTGGGAGCATATATTTAAAACATTGGAAAATGTAATCAATGTCGCAATGATGATAAGGCATCATAATTAAATTATTAAAATTGTCTCATACCTTCCTGGTCCTGGTGGATTCTTCCCTTCTTTTAGAGGTTCCTTTTCGTGTGCATCTTCCACGAGCACTCTCCACTCCATCTCTAGAATTGATGTAAGGAACTCATGTGACATGACCCTTTCTAATTAAGACCTATACTGGTCCCACAAATATTTTAAACAGTATACCTGCCTTTGTTGTAATTCTAGATTTTTTGAAGGTACCATCACTGAACAGGTGAACAATCCTGTTAATAAGTTCCTATTTTAACTTGTAAATTTTGGGTTTATAGTTTGTGCGAAAGGTCAACCCACATGTTTCCAAGGTTATGTCATACAAATGCCTCTAAAATACATCATTTTCTACAAAATGATATTATCATTAGTTTATAATAATCAACGACTATAGGTTAATTTCATTTAGGTTGTACTTAATATTTAAAATGCTTCTTCAATACTTTCAAGTCTCTCTATTTTCATATGGACATTGTCATCATCCACCAAAAATCTAATCGATAGTGATCCCATGCTAGTAACATGGGAAGATATAGGAAATCTCAATTCAAATTGTGCAAATGTACCATTCTCTACATCTACAACGTCGTGTGTAGATCTTGATGTACATTGTTTTGGGTGTGAAGATCCTTCTGTGGTTTCTTGAGTGGTTGTACTAGTCTCAATGACCAGTGATTCACTCATAGGTGGAGCATCGATGTGGCTACCAAGATTATTTTGACCCATAGTCATAGCATGAGGATCGTGCTCTGCCAAAAATAGCTGTAAAATAAATAATTTCTTTGTAAAGGATTAGATAACTAAATCATAAGAAAATAATTATGGTAATTAAACTATTTCTCACCCCATACTGGAAAACTTGTTGCAACAAGGTTTCAATTTCTCCTTTTATCCCATATGTCTAAGGCTCATTCAAAACTAAAGAATCAAGTGTCTCGTTTTATTTCAATTTAAGCTTCCTTATTGTTTGAATTGGATTGACATACATAAAAATTGCATGATCAATAACCTCTTCCTCACAATCATATGTGGATTTCCATAAGGATGTTGCCTTTCTGGTATCACCATGTTTATCAAATAAGTGTACTTTGCAATTCATCCAAAATTAACCTTCATTATATTAATAAGAAAGCCATTATTGACATATGTATAAATTTATATAGAAAATTCATGTAGTAAATGATAATCATAACATACAATAGACATTTCTTACAAGTTGGGTAAAATTTAATACATACCACCCCAATAATACAAATGTGTATTTACTCTATTCAAATTGTAATCCATGATAAAATCTTCACTTGCAGATATTGATTTAATGGCACGTACGAATACAAAGTTCATTCACATCCCTTGAATATGAAATTGGGTTTCTTATTTGTGGTGATGTTCCATGTACTATTAATAAACCCTACAATATGCCTTGTTGTTTTTTTCCTTCCATCAATATAAATAGTTGCACCTTTATTTTCTTCATTGTCTTTTAGTTGTATATAATTTGCAACCAGTCCATATTTTTGCATACTTTTGGTATATTGGACTAGTTGTACACAATCATTGTCGTTGTAACCAAGTCTGACATATTCCATAAATTTAGTTAATCCTCCATAACATACCTTTATACCATACATGGAAAATAGTCGCAAACCATGTAATGAAGATGGGGAAATGTGATATATCCTTTCATTAACACAAAAAATATTCTTTATTTTAGGAATATCCTTGGGCACCCATTCCTTCACTAGATTTTTATACCTCAAGAGCACATTGATGTTTTATATTCTCTCATTATCATAAGCACATGACTCCCCTTTAGACAGAAAAATTTCCATGTGTCTATGGAATTTTCTTCTAATCTTTTCAACTCTAGTTTATCTTTTGCTGCTATACGACATAGAAGAAGTTTAGTCAAGTTCTTCTATCCTACCTTAAATTTTTTCACTTGATGAATATAGATATAATGAATAGCTATTTGTTTGAACGTACTATAACACTACATCAAATCAGAGAAATTATTAGTGAGTGTTAAAAGGGATGTTGAGAAATGCCTTGATGAAACCACAAGAAAATTATATTAGTACAAGTGAGTTATAAGGAAGTTCCTTGCATTTAAAATATTAATGTAATATTTAAAAACATGAGAACTCAACTTAATCTGATAGGATTTAATCTTCCATTATAAAAAAATTACCCACATACTTTGATATGTTAAATAATTTAACTAGTTTCAGTCTTCATAATTTTCATTTCACTCATGTCATGATGTAACTCTTATGTATCTATCAAAAGAGGAAATAATTTTTTTTTAAAGCATGGGTTTCATGCTCAAGTCACTTTTTCATTAGTTAAAGCATTCATTTAATGCTCATAGGGTGTGTCATGAGTCAATATTCCTTGTCATATTGTAAAATACCATTTCGGGAATTTGAATCAAGGAAAGAAAAATTATTCTGAAATTAGAAATGTCTAGAAGGCCTCGAAGACCAACTCAACTAGCCAAGGCAAGGTCATCCTAGATAAGCATAGGGGATCATCTTGGAGATTTTCTATAAATATTGATCTTCTACCTATTGAGAGACACACCAAGGTTTCGATATTTTTTAATTTATCTTCTAATGTTCACAAGTGTGAATACCCTAGGTTTTCTATGATTTCCTTGGGGCTAAAATTGTAGGAAGTAATTCAGGTTTCCTTAGTGAGAAAGAAAGGCTATAAGGGCCATCATATTGAAGAGATATTATTTAAATGCACTTGTAGGACTATACAATATCATCATTAAACATATATCATGAACCATATTTGTCTTTATGTCATCACGTATCAAATGAAACTTTGTCCCAATCTGAATGAGAAAATCAAAATGGAGACATAATTGATTGTGCTTCTATGTATTATTTGAATCAACATGTTCTTGTGTATTGGGAAATGTAACTATTTTTGGTCTTCATAATTTCCATTTGTCTCATATCATGATGTAATTATTCTATATTGATGAGAATAAGAAAGAAAATTGTAAAAAGAAAATTTTATAAAACATGGGTTTCATGATTGAGTATTTTTTTAATATGTGAGGCATCCATTACATGAATATAGGATTTTTTTGGGTCAAAAGGTCATTTTAATTTTGTAAATACTCATTTTGACACTTGTATCAAATAAATAAAATCATTTTGTATTTAGAAAAAAAAACTGTAGTACTCCTAGGAACATGTCATCTAGCTAGTTGAATTTGGCCTCCAATTGTACTTCAAGAGCCCTTGGAAGGATATATAAAGTATAAATTTGACCTCCATTCAGAGAAATCACACATGCACTTAATTTTAAAGCAATTCCGCATACAAGAAGAAATGTGAAGTACAAAATAAGGAGAGACGGGTTTAGTTGATGAGTAATCTACCCTAGAATACATTGAAGATTTGTAACATGAGAAGTTCCTAATGAAAGTTGTAACTAGTATTGGTATTCATAATTGTTTTTGGATCAAGACATGATGTATTTTTTATGTACTTATCAAAGAAAAATAAAACTAAAGTAAAACAAAAATTATTTACTAAAGCATGGATTTCAAGGTCAAAATTTTTGGTTCCTATTTCTAAGCACCCATTGAGTGCTCTAGTGTTTTTGTCTTGATTCAAAAATTTTTCCATGATGTAATAGACCTGATTGGGCTCTTTTATTAAGAAACAAAATATTATTTTTTATGTTTATAAAATTCTACAAAAACCCCATGACCAAGTCATCCATCCATGATAAATTTGGCTTGGAGAGGCCCACTCTAGCCCTTATGAAGATTATAAATAAGAGGACTTTAACCTCCTATAGCGATCCAGACTTACACAAGAATTCAAGAAAATACAAAAATAAACATAAACATAGATATCCAATAGGAAAAAAACTTCATTTCATTAATATCAAATAACTGAAATATGCTTAGAGACCGAATGGAAATAAACTAACTTGGGTGATGGTAGCTTACCTATGAGAAGAATGCGGCAGATACATACCTCCAAATCATGTTACAAAAAAGGCCTTTTTTTAATTTAAAAACATGGGAAAACCCTAAACAACCAAAACCCTAACCCCAACAGATGGAATACCAAGTGTTTGTGGGTCCCGTTGGGGTTCGTTGGGAAACCAACTTCCCTGGGTCATAACTTGGTCATATTACCTCCAGTTGGCGTGTAAAACATATCATAAAAATGATCTCTCTAAGTACTAAAGGATTTTTAGTAGGCCCTTACCTATAGAAATGGGCCTGCAGTAGACCTAAAAAAAATGTTGTTTACGAGGTCAAAATTTCTCAGGAAGTTCACAACTCGAAAAACTGTAAAAATAGTAAATTATGCTATAAAATAGGAAACTGATGAAAGTAACTGGAGGTCTAGTTGCAATAGATAGGTTTCTACCAAAATCAACCTATATCATTCCTCTCCATTTAGGAATAAATGTTCGTCATTACGTGCAAAGCCTCACTGAGGTAAGGAAATTTTTGTTGAACATAGTCCCTGGCCAACCACTTGCCTTGGTGAAAGAGTTGGATTGCTTTGAAAACTCGATATAGATATATCCTCTACTAGTAGGCGTTCTTGACCTGTGTGTCCATCATCCGATCAATTGCGGATTGTTCCATGCAATCTGAGTTTGACTCCATTGACATGAGTTTTCTGCAATGTCAGAGATGTCCAGTAATGGTGGAAAGTAGGACCAAAGGCAGTCCACATTGAATAATGGGTGTAGAAGAAGGAATGGTGGAATACAAATATCGAAGGAATTCTCCCCTAAAACATTTATGATTCTGTATGACGCACAATGGAGAGATTGAAGCTTGTGGTGGGTTCCAGCGAGGCGCTCCTTCTGTAAATGTAGCCAAAATTTATCGTCCACCTAGAACTTGTGTGGCACTGATGTTGATCATGTCACTGATTGTACTTATAATTAGATCTATGAAATATGTCATGGACCTGTAGGCAGATGTGTTGAATGAAGTCTTTCTCCTTGTCAGCTTCAGATTGGACATGAGCCAAATCTTCCTGAGTAGTTACAAATGGTATGGCCACATCAATGGGACATAATGAATGGAATCCAAAACCCATTTGAAAGGGGTGTGGCCAGTTGAGCTATGGAGAGACCGGTTATGTCTATGTTGGACCTAGGGGAGGCTTTAATACCATATGTCTGGATGCTTCAAGTTGTACATGCACAAAATGTGTACGATCATCCTCTTGAAAACCTCTATTTGGTCCTCATTTTGGGGGATGAAACTTGTGGACTTAGTGAGATTGGTTCCCACCATCGACCAGAGACTTGACCAAAACATATTGGGGAACCTATTGTATTTATATGAGATAATAGGTTGCGGGATCTGAAAATGTAGCCATACTCATTCAAGGAAAATTTTAGTAGTAGATTTTGTTGTGATATTATTCTTGAAGGACGCCATAATGGCCATCTTAGAGAATATATTGATGACCACAAAAACAAAATCATTTCCATGCTTGGTAGGAGGAAGGCATGACATGTAATCCATGGAGATGGATTCCGAAGGTCGACTAGGGGTAGGTAGTGGAGTATATAGCCCTTTCTTCTGGATGATTGGTTTGGAAATGGCTCAGGTAGTGGAGGATCTAATTTACTTCCTGACATCCTATCGAAGGTTCAGCCAATAGAAATAATTTTGTAGTACTGCCACTATTTTCTTGGCCCCAAAATTTCTAGCGACCTTTCTGTAGTGCACTTCAAAAATTATCTCAGCACGCTCACTTGAAGGAAAAAAGAGGTGTCTGAGGTGGAATAACAGTGCATCTTGGAGGTGAAAATATGTAACTTTCTCACCTTCAAGGATAATTTCGTATGTGTTGTCTTATTTTGTATCCCTTTTTTAGAGATGCAACCAAGCCGAAGTCTCACAACCACAAGAGTCGAGCATAGTGGTTAGCGCCATGATCATCACTGGACTGAGGTAGTCTACAACATCATTGGTGCTTCCTTTCTTTTACTTGATGTTCAAATGGAACTGTTACATGTCTGTGGACTATTTCTGATGGAAATCGTTCTGCAACTTCCCTTGTCTCTGTATGAACTATGGGGGTTGGTGATTTGTGTGGATGACCATTTCCTTCCCAAAACTGTAATGCTTCCATTGTCAATAGGCTTGCATAATGGAATACAAATCTTTTTCATAGGTGTGATACTTCTAGATTGTTGGAATGTGTTACTAGGTTATGTCTTCATAACGACTTGTAATTATGAATTTATGTAATCAAGATGAAAAAGTTAATAAAATTTATCTTGTAATACTTGCATCATGGTTTCATGATCGAGGAAGTTTTTATTTTAGTTCAAAGAATTCTTCTTGATGTCTGTAGGGTTTTTTCATATTTTCATAAATATATATAACTAAGAGTCATGTATATGAATAAGTGTTACACTTGGGAAGGACAAATATTGATGTAATATTTATGCTCCAAGAACTTGTCTATATGCTCCTTGAAGTTGGCTCATATTATGGTTAATAAATGATCCTTTTCAATTCGGCTTCAGAGCAAGCAATCACGGCATATTGAAGGATGTGAGACAGTCCCTATAAATAGACAAGACTACAGCATCATACATCATCAAGAAACTCAGGCACCTCTACAATAATAAATGTGGATCATAGTGTGAAAGTTTAATCAATCTATGGTGAAGAAGATAAGGTTTAAACACAGTGAAGTAAAAGACTATATAAGAGTGCGTAAATGTCTCTCATATTCAGACTAGGTTTGCACTCTTATCTGTGTGATTATAGTGGAGGATGAAGGTTGTTGTAAGGTTATCACAGTTTGGTCTAGGGCTATCAATGAGAAAATAAGGGAGCTGGTAAGAGACTGAGAAGAGGAGAATATTGGGAGGAAATAAAAGGAGACTATTGGAGGCTAAGAAAAAGCAAGATACTTCAGGAGGAGATCAAATATATACATTGTGAGAAGCAAGGTTTCTACAGCAAGAAATATTCTTTGACATTTTCCATGAAGTGTGGCTAAAAAGGGATCTCTATTAAGCCAAGGATAGTTCAAGAAAGAGTAGAAATGAAGATCACTAGTGACCTATCTTTCCTAGTCTTGATGCAAATAAGTGCAGAAAAGAAGATCAACATAAGAAGCCTAGTGAAGTAGTGACAAGGCCTTGGAGGCATACTGAAGTCAAGGGTATATGTCATGGTAATGATACTTCTCAATTGAATATTATAAGAAGAATTGTTATCTAGTTTTCCTTTCCAAGAGGGAGAGATTTTCACCATGGCTTGAAGAGCCTAAATTTTGTGTCCATTGTGTTTTGATAATTGACATGACGAAATACATAGTAAGATAATAAAGATATTATCTAAGTAAGAGAAGCATAATAAGTTCACAAGTAATTATAAATAAGATAAATTGAATTAAACAACCTAATTTCTCAACATGGTATCATATCTAAGGTTTTGAAGACAAGAAAGGGCTATTTGAAAAAAATACACTCAAATATCAAGAGATCAAAGATCAGTTTTCTATAAGGCACCAAAGGAAAATTCAGAAATTAACATTGAATATTCAATATTTAGATCTAAGAAGACCTTCATTCATTCAAATAAGGAGCAATTTGCAGAAATTAAGGAAACCCTCAAGCCATCTCAATATGATCAAAGACATTTCTCAAATGATCCATACATTAAGGACACCATATTGAGGCCATCACCATCAACAACTATTTGGTGTTAAAATCAAATAAACATTGTTGGGGAAATCATCAAACCAGTTTTCTAAAGTCAACCTAAGAAGGAGTATTCACATCCACCTATATTATCATCAAGGAAAAAGTTGGTAAAGGAAGAAAGAGTCTACTCAAGTAAGTATATCTATGACTTTTGTAAAAAATTATTTTTTCAATGAAAGCAAAAAATTGTCTGGGACTACAAACTTTCTTGTATGTAAGATAGGGACAGATTTAAATTTGATTGAAAATTAAGTAATGGACTATGTTAAAGAATCAATAGTTGAACCTTCAAAATAGTATACTCAATCTCATGCCAAATACATGAAGGGATATATAAGAGCCCAACGAATACTTATATAATTTATAAAGAACTCTCTCATTTCCTATGTATCAAATCTAGAATCCTCAAAAGAAATGTATGATAATTTTGTAGAGCTATTCTCGGTAAGTACTGTAGGGAAAATAATGTCTCTCAGACAAGAACTATACAACATGAATATTTCAAGAAAGGAATGAATAACTTTGTATTTTATGAAGAATTTCTGAAATATGAGATCAACTACAGAAATTGGGAGAAGTAATGTCTGATGGAGAAATTTTTACTATGATACTAAATCCTCTATGAAAGGAATGGGGAAGATTCACTTCAAGAATCTATGGGAATAAAAAAGCAATTTCATTCCAAGATCTATGGAATTTATTTAAGACATAAGAAACTAGATCAAACATCAATATGGGATCAAATAAAGCCTATGCTACTATGTCAAGAAGGAAATAAAACATTGATTTGTTTGGTGCTGGGAAAAAAATAAGGAACATGGATAAAATCCAATGCTTCAAATGTAAAGAGGAACTATAGAAAGGATTTTCCAAAATAAAACAAGGAGAAGAGAAAAAAAGGCGAAGCCCATGTTTGCAGAGAAATAAAAGAACTTGATTCAAAGAAGCCTAAGAAAGAAGAAGTGAAATATCTCTATTATGATTGAGATCATCTTCCTCTTTAAGAGGTATTTGTCAGTTTTAAAATAATATGTTAGGAATAATTGTATATTAAATAAATGCATAATTTTAAAACTAGTATTATGATATAATATTTTAATAAAGAGAAAATTTCATAGGAAAATGTTTGTAACACATTTATGTGACAACTATGCTATGCGATAAGAGGCTCCTCTGAACCTTAGGAAATAATATTTATGAAAGGGAGTAATATAGATCAAGGATCATCATTCTATAATCAATAAGGAAATTGTTCTGAGACTTTCTAATATAATATTCCATGGATATAATATTTAGGAAGAGAGAAAAAGGTTTCATCCATAATTCTAACTTCCATAATTCTGGGATTAGTATATGATGACATATTGATGAAGCAATTCAAGGGAATGAAACTCTCCATTCTAAGGAAACCTATTGCGCGCTCACTCAAAAGGAAAATAATGAGATACATGTAAACATAAGCTGACACTAGTTGCTATGAATTCATGTGGTTGCAGGTAGTATACTTCTATATTTAGAAGTATGATCAAAATAGAAAGCATAAACTCTTCTGATGCAAAGGTTTCCAAAAGGCATGATATATACTGTATGAAATCAACATACCTCATATGGAATATGAGGTGATTGTACATTATCAAGGAATTGAACAATGTAAGGTACTAATAATTAAATAAAATTGTGTGGAGAAATTAAAAGGAAGAGATCATGGGAAGTATAACAATGGAAAGAAGTAGTCAACATCTAAGGAAGGTAAGAAGACTTGACTAGAAAACATGCTGGGAAGATATGTAGACTCTGATAGAAGTCTGGAAAATATGGATACCCTTGACAATATATATCTTTAGGATATGTCCCAATATTCAAACAAAGCATGGAAATGACTAAAGAAGATGTCATGGTGAAAGATCATCACTAAGGCAAATTTTGATTTAAAAGTTCATATTTATAATTAATTAATATCTCATGACCTTATGCAGGGCCTCCAAAGGGAAGTATATGTCTTCCATAGGTTGAAAACCATATGGCAGGATGAAATATCCTTGGAAGATGTATGGTTCAAAGGAGGGAAGCATGGCATGACCATTGGATGAAAGTGATGGATTATTTGTGCCTTATGTAGAGATCCCAAACATGAAAAATCCTTAGCAACAAAGAAATTCATTTCATTGAAGGAAGGAGTTCTTCATGAGAAGTTGGGTGTTTTCATCATTGATACTACAGGTCCCTGATTAAGAGGGAGCTTGGTAATAAGTTTCTTACTTGGAATAAACTCGATAATTCCTAAGCTAAGAGGGACCTTAGGTACATTCCTTATATAGGAAGGAGTAGACTCCTATGTGGAACATGTCCTCCTTATTTTAGAGGGAGAGGTATACACATCATCATGGTCTTCACCTGGAATATAGAATGTGTTATTATGTAATCATCTAGAATATGATACTCTTTTGGGGTACATTACTGCATCCACGGAAAGGGTATTCATGAAAGGATGAATATTCTTTGAGGACTAGGAATCCAATAGTGAGAATAGCCTTGCTGGACATATCTTATACGAACCTGGGTAGGATATGATCCAAGAGAGATAATTATGAAGGAATCTACTCATCTTTGGTATCTCCAGTGTTGTAGCTCGCGGTCTCGTGGAGAGATGGTGTTGTTATTAAAGGCCTTGCACTGTGAAAATTCTAGTTAATATGATGTTATACAGATGGATTACCGATTAGATTATTCTTATGAGGTTATTTAGATTGAGAGTGGTCATGTACCATTATGAATACCTCTCTAATTAAGAGGGAGTTTTGGAAAGCATAACTAGGTTCAGTCTTCATAATGACTTGTAAATATGAATTTATATAATGAAGAAGAAAAAGATAATAAAATGTATTTTGTAATACTTACATCCTAGGTTTCATGAGCCCAAAATTTTCTATTATAGGTCAAAGGATTCTTCTTGATCTATTTATGGGTTTTTCATCCTATCATAAATATATATAACTAAGAGTAATGTATATGAAGAAGTGTTACCCTTTTGATGGACAAATATTTATGTAATTTGTATGCTCCAAGAACTTGTGTATATGCTCCTTGAAGTCATCTCATATTATGGTTAAGAAATTCTCCTTCTCAATGCATCTTCATAGAAAGAGATCATGTCGACCTAAAGGATGTGTGACAATCCCTATAAATATCTAGGATTCTAGCCTCATATCTCATCAAGCAACTCAGACATCTATGCAATAATATATGCGGATCAAAGTGCATAAGTTTAAGGGATATACAATGAAGAAGTTAAGGTTTAAACACAACAAAGTAAAATACTATATAACATTGTGTAAGGGTCTCTCATATTTGGACTAGGTTTGCACTCTTATCTCTGTGATTATAGTGGAGGCCTAAGGTCATTTTAATGTTATAAAATTTTGATCTATGGATATAGATAAGAAAAAACGGAGATGGAAGGATACCTAGAAGAGGAGACTCTTGGGATGGAAGAAAAGGAGACTATTAGAGGCTAACAAAAGAAATATATGTCAAGAAGGTATTGAAGATATACATTGTGAGTAGAAAGGTTTCTATGAAAATAAAGAGTCCTTGAAATTGTGTATCAATTGTGGTTGAAAAAGGTATCTCTAGGAAGTGGAGGAAATTTCATGAAAGAGTATAAACAAATATCACTAGCAACTGAGCTTTCCTAGTCTTAGTGAAAATCAATTCAAAAACAATTCCTAGTGAAGCAATGTTAATGTCTTGGAAGCATACTGAAGGCAAGGGTCTAGGTTATGGTAATGGTAATTGTCAATTGAAGATCTATAATAAGAATTGTTATCAATTTTTCCTCTCCAAGAGGGAGAGGTTTTCGCCCTGGCTTTAAGAGCCTAAATTTTGTGTCTCTTTTGTTATGATAATTGACTTGATTAAAGACATAATAAGCTAATAGAGTTACGATCTAGGTAAAAGAATCACAAAATTTTCATAATTAATTATCAAGAAGAGAAATTTAATTAAATACCCTAATTTCTCAACACGGATTGTGTCTAAAAGTGTCTCACTGTGATATGTTGTTGGATGCCCCTGCTGAGTAAGAACTACCCCAATAAAAGAGTCAAAGGAATTTGTCATGGCCTCAAATAGTTGGTCCCAATCTGGTAATGTGATCATTAGTGTGGAGAAGATGTAATGCTTCAAATTTTAAAATTCCTTCTGCTGAGATTCTAACAAAAATAAGTTTTCTTTCGCTGGTCCTTTAGAGACTTGATTCAAAGGCCAAGTGATATGAGAGAACCCTAACACGAACCTGTGGTAGAAATTGGCAAGAGCCAGAAACTTGTGGAGCTATGTTAGAGTGGTTGTGGCTAGCTAATCCTGAATGACCTAGGTCTTGGATGGTTCCACATGCACCCCATGCTCATCAATGATGTATCCTAGATATTGAACCTAGGTCATGTGAAAATTTAATTTCTCCAAATTCCCAAACAACTTGTGTTGCCGCAATGTTGGGAGGACCTATAGAATGTTGTGGAGGTGCTCTTCAAAACTCTGGCTGAAGATAATGATGTCATCCAAATACACCACCATGAATGATTTGGTGAATGGTCACAATGCGTCGTCCATCAACCTCATGAAGTTTGCATGGCCATTCTTCAACCCAGAAGACATGTCCAACCATTCAAAAATGGCCTCCTTGGATTTGAAGGGAGTATTCCGAACATAGGAGGGTTTTATTGGTACCTAGTGATACATGTACTTAAAGTCAATCTTACTGAAATATTTGACCCCCTTCATTTGGTCCAGAAGGTCATCAATACATGGGATCAAGTACATATTCTAAACATTTATCATGTTCAATGCCTGATAGTCAATAAAGAGTCTTGAAGTCCCATCCTTCTTCTGCACCAAAACTATAGAGCTCCCACAAGGCGATGAACTTGGTCGGATGTGACCATTCTACAACAACTCCTGAATCTACCTCTTGATTTTGTCATTCTCCAGAATAGAGTGTCGATATATCAATCCATTTGGTAGCAACATGGCTAGGGTCAGATCGATCATTAGGGGAATTTTGAGGTCTAAAATGGGCCTCCTAAGGAAATTATAAAATAACAGTGGAAATATTAAAATAAGATTAGAATACATCATCAAATTTTATAGGGGAAAAGGAAAGAACTACTTTTTCAACTCATATTTTCAACTTGTCTCCCCATGGGTTTACTCAAATTTCAAGCAGGAACACTCGTTAGATGTAGAATTTGATTCCTCATGTAAGGAGTAGCCATGTTTCATACTTTTTATGATCCCTACTACACGAAATATGATAAATACATGAAAAACGTTATTCAAATCATGTTTTTTCATGTATTTCTAATGTCTCATGTAGTACAGTCCATCAAAAGTATGCAACATGGGTAATCCTTGGATGAGGAATTAAATTTTACATCCAACGAGTACTCCCACTCGAAATTTGAGTAAAACCTTCGGGAGATAAGTTGAAAATACAAGTTGAAAAGGTAGTTTTATTATTTTATTATTTTTTAATATTTTTACTTTTTTACCCCAAAAATGGTGAATAATCCCCCATGGTTGAGATCATAATCTTAAACCATATTGGTTATTATAAATTTTATTTTCGTTGTAAATTTTCCTTAGTAGGCCCATTTTAGACCTCAAAATTTCTCTAATGGGAGTGCTTGACTTGACAGTGTAGAGGTACCCTTGCGGGTGAGCTGAAGATGTCCCCATACTCCTCCATGATTAATATTGTCAATTTTTTGTTGTTGTGTGAACAAGACCTATCTAGAGGTCATGGAAAAATTATTCTTCTTGCCCCAAGGGCAGATCATAAGGAAAAAAAAATCCCTGTTTTGGAAATGTGCTTACTGCATTGCTTTCTAGTGATCAAAGAGGTGGCATTAGGCGATGCTACCTTTAGTATCCTGTACAAATTATTGCCCAAAGTAATAATAACAATGTGAGGCCTAGACTCATACACACCATGTCACTTCCAAAAAATATGGTTGGCCTAATAATACATCATAAACTTCAAGAGGAGAGACATCACATAATACCTCATTCATGAAGGGCTTGATGTTGTAGGGAAGCATTGTTGGTTAATGCAGAGATCATGTCCTTGGTGAAGCCACCTCATGGTGTATGGTTATGGGTGTGTTGTGGTCGGAAGGCCCAACTGCTTCACTAACTCTACTGAAATGAGGTTCTTTTGGCTCCCACTGTCGACAATGAACTACAGCGGGGAACACTTCACCCATATATGGAAATGGAAGAGGCACTCCCCCTCCTATGGATCTTTGGATTCCTCCTTCTGGATATTTATGGTGGCCATAATGGCATTGGACTTTTCATCCATAATATGCATCCCTTTTTCATTACCCTTGTTGAGTTCTAACTCAGAGTTGGAACAAGAATCTGACTCAGAAGCCTTGAGCTCTGCTACCAATGACTGCTTAGCCCGACACTCACTCATGTTGTGAGTAGAGCTATTATGAAACTCACACAATTTCCTCGTGTACTTCTTTGGCTTTGTGGTGTTGTTCTTCGCTTGCGGCTTTGGAGGGTTGTCTTCGGCCACCCTCCCTTGGCTTTGTCCCTTTCTCTTTAGCTTGAGGGTGCCTTTCCCCTACTTCATACTTGCATATCCAAAGTCTTTCTTCTTCTGTTTGAATTTCTGCTCAATCTTGGCATCATATAGGTATGTTTCACCAAGCTAGGAGATGTCTAGGAACTCCATTTCCTCTTGGATGTATTTGTGCAAACAACTTTGGTACTTAAGCACCAAATTTTTCTCCGAATATTTGATACCCAACTTTGTACACAAGGTATCAAATGAATCTGTCAGCTCATGCACATCTTTATCCCTTTGTTGTTGTAACGTAGTCCATTGTATGTACTTGTACCCATAGCTCCCCATGGGGTAATATTGTTCCTTGATGGCGTCTCAGAAAGAATTCCAAGTGGGTGTGGCCAAGAATAGGGAGGATTAACTGTCATCCGTTTTCTCACTATAGGTTTGAAACCAATTGTTGACATGGGAGGCGGCTCTAAGGAATGAAAAATTATTTTTTTTCTCGGTTTGAAAAGTCATGAACTGAAAAATATCATTGTAATAGATTCAACCATATATCTACGACGTTTGCATCTATTTGGCCCTCAAATATTGGAATGTCAAAGTTAATTTGTGCCTTAAAAGGACTGTTACCTCTAGAGTGGTTGTTTGATTAAGATACGTCACCAGTGGGTAGTCGTGGAAGGGTCTAGGAAACAAAATCCATCATCGTGTACCTTTTTTTCTTGAGGGCCTCCTCGAGCAATATTTTGATAGGATATCTTGCTCCATTCTCTTTATTTTGTTTCACCATGGGAGGTTGTTGGGGATTGTGAGGATCATTGATCCAAATTTATGCAGGAATGCAAAATAATACACACATAACCATATATACAAAGATGCAGTGGAAATAACACTTAATTTCACTAATATCAAAGAACTGAAATATGTTTACAGACATAATGGAAATAAACTAGCTAGGGTGTTGGTAGTTTATCTCTGAGAAGAGGTGTTGTAGCTACAGGCCTTTGAAATGTATTATAATGAGGCTCCAAGGCCTAAGTATGATTGAAAAAAATGGAAAACCCTAAACATCCAAAAACCTAAGCCTCGTAGATGAAGGGCCAAAACTATGGGCCCCATTTGGGTAAATCGACACATCAACTTCTCGTGGACGTAATTTTGGCATACGATATTTGTTTGACGTGTAAAATACCTCATTAGAAATATATATCTTCAAAATACAATTTTTTAGTTGGAAACAATTTTTAGGGACACATGTTGCTCCCATTTTACCAAAAAATGTCATTTACGGCCTCAAAATGGCTCTAGAATTTTAGGACCCAAAAAATTGCTAAAAATAGTAACTTGTGCTACAATTAAGGAAACTGCAAAAATTGAAAGAAACAATGGTGGTCATCAAATTAGAATAGGTGGGTGACCAAAAATTTCCTTTTGTATCATTCCTCGCCCCTTAGAAAGCAATGGTCCCCTTTACGTTGAGTTCCTCCATTAGATGAGGAAACTTCTGCTGAACTTGGTCCTTGGTGAGCCACTTGCCTTGGTGAAGGAATTGGACGACTATAACAACTCGATATAGCTAGATCCTCTGTTGTCAGGTGTTCTTGATCTATGTATCCATGATATAATCAATGGTGGCTTGTTCCATGCAGTCTGTGTTTAGCTATGTTGGTGTGAGTTGTTCTGCCTTGTTGGATGTGTCTAGTAGAGGTGGAAAGTAGGGCCGAAGATAGTCCACATTGAACAATGGGTGCATACCAAGGAATGGTGGAATAATGATCTCGAAGGAATTTTTCCCTACAGTCTTGGTGATTCTTTAACGCCCATATCAAAGTGGGTTGAGCTTCTAATGGGCTCTGGTAAGGCATTCTTTCTGGAAATGCAGCCAAAATTTGTCTTCCACCTAGAACTTGTGTGGCACCTGATGTAGATCATGTCATTTCTTTTAATTGGCACTTGATTTCTCAAAGATGTCATCGACCTACTAGTAAATTTTTTGGATGCATTCAATATATATAGTTTCTTTATTATCCTTAGATTGTACATGTGTGGATCATGAGGTATGACAACATGAGGCAACAACATGCCTGAGATTAGCTCCATGGAGTGCCTGAAATGACACCATAGACTCGAGAAAATTTTCCTGTATTCCTCCACATATTTCTCCATCTACTATTTCCATGCAAGTGAGCCTTGTATGGAGGCTGCAACTACAATATTCTTCTTTCCCTATGGCTGAATCTTAATGAAAATAAATTTCCTGGTTTGGGAAATAATTTTACTGCATTTCTTTGCACTACTCAAAGATATGGTGGAAGGCGGTACTACCTTCGGCATCCTGTAAAAAACATTTTCCAAAGTAATAATAATAGAACAAGACCTATACTCATACACAACATGTCGCTTCCCAAAGTATGGTTGTCCTAATAATACATCAGAAACATCAAGAAGAGCAATGTCACATAGTACATCATCCATGAACAGCTTGATGTTGTATGGAAGGTGACACTACTGGCTGATAGAAATATATATTCCTTGATGAAGGCACCCAATGGTATACAATTTTGGGTTTTTTGTGGTCATCAGGCCAAGCCACTTCATGACCTCTATTAAAATGAGGTTCTTTTGGCTTCCTCTATTGACAAGTAATTGTAGTGGATAACCCTTCACCCACATCTACGAATGAAAGAGGTTCTTCCCCTCCACTGGATCCTTGGGATCCTCCCTTTGGAGCTTGGTGGTGGCAACAATGATATTCAGTTCTGCATCAATGATCTTCTTCCCTTTTTCATTCACCTTGTCTTAATCTAACTTAGAATCAAAACATGCATCTGATTCAGATGCCTTCAGTTTGACCACCAGTGATTGTTTGACCTGACACTCACCTGTGTTGTGAGTGGAGTTGTTATGAAATTCACAAAACTTCCCCGTGTCCTTATTTGGATTTTTGATGTTTTTCTGAGTCACCCCACTTTGGATTTTCCCCTTGTTCTGCGGTTTGGGGGCACCTTTCCCTTGCTTCGGATTCACGGATCCAAAGTCTTGCTTATTCTGCTCGATCTTGGCAGCATATCGATATGTCACACCAAGCAAGGTAATGTCGAGGAACTCCATTTCCTCCTGAATGTATTTATGAAAAAAAATTTGGTAATTGAGCACCAAATGTCTCTGAATATTAAATACCTAACTGTTGGCACATGGTATGGAGCAAATTTTCCAGTTCATGCAAATCTTGATCCCTTTGTTGTCACAAGATGGTCCATTCAATGTACTTGTCCTCATAGCTCCCCACAAGGTAATATTGTTACTTGATTTCATCTCGGAATGAGTTCCAAGTGGGTGTGACTAAGAGTAGAGAGGGTTTCCTCTAGTCCTTTTTCTCACAGTAGGTTTCCCACCAATATTTGACATGGGGGTCGGCTTTCAGGAGTGCAGAAGTAATATTTTCTCGATCAGAGAAAGCACGGATTTAAAAATACCCTTCCAGCAAATTCAACTATCTATCTTCAGTGTCTACATCTATGTGGCCTTAAAATATAGGAATTTTGAATTTGACTTGAACCTTGAAATGAGTGGGGCCTCCAGAGTGGTTGCAGGATGTAGATGCGTAGTCAGTGGGTTGTCGTTAAAGTTTCTGGGAAAATTTATTCATCATCGCATTCCTTTGTTTTTCAAGGGCCTCCTCAATCAATATTTTGATAGTATCTCCTACTACCTCATATTTATTTTCTTTGCTCATGGGTGGTCGTGGGGGTTTGTGAGGTTGATCTTGCAAGGGTTCAACTAGATCGAGCGCTAGCTCCTTATACCCTGATGTCATTGGGGACATGAAAATAAAAGAATAGAAAGAGCAGACCGCTCTGAGACCACTAATCCAAATCTATGTAGGAACACAAAATAATACACATATAACCATAAATAAAAATATGTAGTGGAAATAAAACTTCATTTCATTAATATCAAAGAACTAAAATATGTTTACAGACATAATGGAAATAAACTAGCTAGGGTGTTGGTAGCTTATGTCTTAAAAAAGGTGTGGCAGCTACATGCCACTGAAATGTGTTACAATGAGGCTCCAAGGACTATTTATGACTTATAAAAAATGGAAAACCCTAAACATCCAAAAACATAACCCTAAGAGATGAAGCACCAAAACTATGGGCCCTGTTTGGGTAAATTGGTACATCAATTGCTCGGGGACATAACTTTGGCATACGATCTCTGTTTGATGTGCACAATACCTTGTTAGAAATATCTATCCTAGGACTAAACATTTTGACTTAGAAATATTGGTTAAGATCAATAATTGTCATTTTTTTCCCAAAAAAGCGTTGTTTAAGGCCTAAAAATGGCTCTGGAAGTTCGGGACCTAGAAAACTACTAAAAATAGTAAACTATGCTACAGTTAAAGAAACTGAAAAAATGAAAGAAATAATGTTGGGGGTCAAATTGCAATAGATGGGTGGCCACCTATATCCACCTATATCATTCCTCCCCGCTTAGGAAGCAATGGTCTCAATTGCGTTGAGTTGCTGCATGAGATGAGGAAAATTCTGTTGAACTTGGTCCTTGGTGAGCCACTTGCCTTGGTGAAGGAGTTGGCCTGCTTTGACAACTTGATATAGTTGGAACCTTTGTTTTTGCATGTTCTTCATCTGTGTATCCATGATCTAATTAGTGGTTGCTTGTTCCATGCATTCTGGGTTTAATTGTATTGGTGTGAGTTGTTCTGCCATGTTGGATGTGTCGAGTAGAGGTGGAAAGTAGGGCTGAAGGTAGTCCATATTGAACACTAAGTGAAGACCATGGAAGGGTGGAATATTGAGCTTGAAGGAATTTTCCCCTACAGCCTTGGTGATTGTGTAATTCCCATATCGAATTTTCTTGGGTTTTCAATGGGCTCCGATAAGGCATACTTTCTGCAAATGCAGCCAAACTTTGTCGCCCACCTGGAACTTATGTGGCACCCGATGTTTATCATGTCACTGCTTATACTTGGAATTGGATTTCTCCAAGACGTTGTGGACCTGCTAGTGGATGTGCTAGATGCATTAAATAAATTTGGTTAATTTATCAGCCTCAAATAGTATATGTGTGCATTCTATTTGTGTGGTCACATGAGGTATGGAAACATCAAGAAGTGACACACCTAGGGTTAGATCCATAGAGTGCTTGACCTGACAGTGTAGATGAACCTCCATGGGTGAGGAGAAAATTTCCTTGTATTCCTTAACATATTTGTCCATCTATTGTTTCTGTCCAGGGGAGACCTATTTGGAGGCTGCATCAACAATATTCTTCTTGCCCTGTGGGTGAATTGTAATGAAAAAAAATTGCCTGGTTCGGGAAATAATTTTACTGCATTTCTTTGTAGGACTCAAAGAAATAGTGGAAGGCAGTACTACCTTCAATATATTGTACAACTTATTTCCAAAAGTGATGATAACAGAATGTGGCCTAGACTGATACACATCATGTCCCTTCCACAACTATGTTTTCCCCAATAATACATAAGACACATGAAGAGGATAAACATCACACAACACCTCATTTGTGAAGTGATTGATGATGTATGGAAGTCGGAACTTATTTCTTACATGAAGATATTTTCCTTGGTGAATCCTGTTGATGGTATACGAATGTAGGTGTTTTGTGGTCGTTAGGTTGGGCCACTTCACGAGCTTTGCTAAAATGAGGTTCCTTTGGCTTCCGCTATCGACAAGGAATTGCAGTGGAGAACACTTCACCCACATCTACAAATGGAAGAGGCACTCCCCCTCCTCTATACCCTTGGTATCCTCCCTTTGGAGCTTGGTGGTGGCAACTATGGAACTGAGTTCTGCATCAATGATCTTATTCCCTTTGTCATCCCCCTTGTACGATTTTGACTCAGAATCAGAACATGTATTTGATTCGGATGCCCTCAATTCAGCCACCAGTGACTTTTTGGCCCGAAATTTACTTTTCTTGTGAGTGGAGATGTTATGAAATTCACATAAATTCCTATTTCCTTCTTCAAATTTGTGGTGTTTTTTTTAGTCATCCTACTTTGCCTTTTCCCCGTTGTTTTGCAGTTCGGGCGTGGCTTTCCCTAGATTTGAATTCACAAATCCTATGTCTTGCTTCTTCTACTTAAATTTCTTCTCAATCTTGGTGGAATATTTATATGTCGCACCAAGTAAACTAATATTCAGAAACTCCATTTCCTCCTTAATGTATATGTGAAAAAAACTATGATACTTTAGCACCAAATGTCTCTTTGAATATTTAATACCCAACCTTGTGCATATGGTATGGAACAAATTTGTCACTTCATGCACATCTTGATCCATTTGCTGCCACAACATGGTCCATTAGTTGCACATGTCCTCATAACTCCCCGCTAGGTAATAATGTTCCTTTATGCCATCATGCAACAAATTCCAAGTGGGTTATATCAATAATAAAGAGGGTTACTCTTGCCCTTTTTCTCACAATAGGTTTCCCACAAGTATTTGACATGGGGGGTGGCTTTCAGGAGTTCAAAAGTAATATTTCCTCAGTCAATGAAATTATGGACCAAAAAATACCCTTCCAGCAAACTCAAACATCTATCTGTGATATCTACATCTATCTAGCCTTCAAATATAAGAATGCAGAAGCTGAGTTGTACCTTGAAAGGAGTGACACCTCCAGAGTGGTTGTTTGATGCGGATGCATCCTCGATGGATTGTCATTGAAGGATCTGAGCAAAGTCATCCATCATCATGTTCATCTTTTTCTCAAGGGCGTCCTCAAGAAATATTTTGATAGTATATCATGCTCCCTCATATTTATTTTCTTCCCCCATGGGAGGTCCTCAGGGTTTGCTAGGTTGGTCTTTCAAGGTTTCAACCATATCGAGCCGTAAATCCTTATACCCCAAGCTCATTGGGGACATGCAAAGAAAAACAAAGAAAGGGAAGACCATTTTGATACAACTGATCTGAATTTATGCAGGAATGAAAAAAAATACAAATATAACAATAAATACAAATATGTAGCAGAAATAACAGTTCATTTCATTAATATCAAATTACTGAAATATGTTTACAGACATAATGGAAATAAACTAGCTAGGGCACTTGTAGCTTATCTCTGAGAAGAGATGTGGAAACTACATTCCTATGGGATATATTACAATGAGGCTCCAAGGCCTATTTATTATTGATAAACAATGCAAAACCATAAACATCCAAAAACCTAACCCTAGGAGATGAAGCACCAAAACTATGGGCCCCATTTAGGTAAATTGGTACATCAACTTCCTCAAGATGTAACTTTGGCATACGATATCCATTTGACATGCATAATACATTGTTAGAAATATTTATCGAAGGAATACAAATTTTGAGTGAGAAAAATTGGTGAAAATCCCTTGTTGCTCCTGGTTTTCCGAAAAAATGTCATTTAGGGCCTCAACATGGCTTCGAAAGTTGAGGACCCGAAAGAGTAGGAAAAATAGTAAATTGTGCTACAATTAAAGAAACTTTAAAAATGGAAGAAAAAATGGTGGAGATCAAATTGAAAGAGTCATGTGGCCACCAATATCCACCTAGATCACTAATCTTGCAATGGTTAAACCAGATTGAGCCCTAACTGCTTATACCTTGATCTGGTTGGGGACATGCAAAGAATGATCGAGAAAGAGCAGACCACTCAGATACCACTGATACAGACTTACACAAGAATGAAATAAAATATAGAAATAAAAATAAATGTAGATATGCATCATGAATAAGACTTCATTCTGTTAATATCAGATAATTTAAATATTCTTACAGATAGAACGTAAATAAACTATCTTGGGCGATGGTAGCTTATCTTTAAGAAGAGATGTGGCTGCTACATGCCTCTGAAATGTGTTACAATGAGGATAAAGGGCCTTTTTATTATTAATAAACATGTGAAAACCCCAAACAACCAAAGCCCTAACCCCATGATATAGTACACCAATAGTTTGTGGGCCCCATTGGAGTTAGTTTGACAGCCAACTTCCCAAGGTCGTAACCTGGTCATATAATCTCTGTTTGGTGTGTACAATATATCATCGAGAAGAACTCTATGAGTACTACATGATTTTCCATATTCCATTAACTATGGATATGGGCCTACAATGAACCTGAAAGAAAACACCATTTACGGGGTAAAAATTGCTTTGGAAGTTTAGGACTCGAAAAACTGCTAAAAATAGTAAATGATGGTATAAACAAGGGAACTAATGAAACTGACTGGAGGTCTTGGAAAAATAGGTGGGTGGCCAGAAATATTGACCTAGATCATCTAGTGACACATATCTTAGTGTTTTATCTGCGATATAAAATTAGTGTAAGGAGGCTCTAGAAAATCTCTAACATAACTCTGATACCATGTCGAAATTGTATAGAAAATTTATACCAACAGATTCAATCCAAGAATGTAATTTACGAAAAAAAGATACTAAATCCTTCTACAATATTTGTGGAATAGAAAACATGAAAATTTAATCACATGCAAGTAATAGAAAGGAAACTATAAATATGGTGAAAGCACATGCTCAAAACCACTATGTCATATATTGTACATTGTCAAATAATCATGAAACAACACAATGTTTTTTCACACCAAGAAAATCCTGCACTCTACCAATCATCTCACTCTAATCCTGCTCAAAACTGACTAGCAATTCATAGGAAAAGTTGATCAACACTTAGCCAATTCTTAGCCCCTACTTAGCCCAACCTTTATCACTCAATCCCTAGGAAATTAATCCCTATTAAATAGGATAATCAACCTTCCTTGACTGTGCAATCCCTATGGAGTCTTGCTTTGACCTTATAGTTGCGGTCAAGAAATTCACTAATAATACAACTGATAGTTAACTTCCCTTTAACCTTTGTCTCAACTGGGTCATCATCAAAATTGATATGCATGCAGCTATTAATAGTGAATCATCAGTTACTTGATATATCACTACTTGTGAATTAAATATAATTTAATTCACTTGACCTTCCACTAGCTTGTCACTCATTAATAAATAGTTAAGCTGATTTTAACAAAATTATTTTGAGTTAATTGATTACACTCACACCACACTAGAGCTACAACTGCAACTGGGCCTTGAAAATAATAGAATCACTCTACATGCCTCACCTTTGACCCTCAACTCGAAATTCTTGAGCTAACTACATCTATCTCACTTAGTCAACTGATACAAGTTGTTATGAGATGAAATTACAATTTAATTTCAAATTAATTAATGGATAATTAAATCAAAAGCCTCACATGGTGGCCATTTCTAGGTTCCATTTTATGGATTTTTTTTATGGATTCTAATTTCACTATTTCTTGTTGCAAATTTCAACACTCCCTCTCAAAAAGAAAGGAATCAATCTGTATTGATCCAGTACCTTTGGAATGTTCTTGCATGCAAAACTTCTCTACCGTTGTTTGTAAATGAAACTCTCCTAAACTTGAATAGCCTCCAAACAAATGAATTAATGTAATGCATTTTTCATCAGAGTTTTCTAACTATTGGATCCTACTGCATGTGTCTACTAGACTCTTTGCGTTGCTAGTTACATATGCATCCATGCACTCTGCACTGCTTCCAACTCTAATCTGTGCTCTAGTATTTGACATTTTTCACTTTGATTTTTTCTGCCTAACATTTTACTTCATCAATCTAACTAACCCTTCCTAGTACTTCTTTATTGTGGGCTCCTCCTAGCTAGGTCTGATCCATGACACACACCATCTCAATGGACCCTGAACAAATTTCATCTGGGGATTATATCTTCACATTGCCCCACCTCACACTTGGATGTATAGCTTCATGTACTCCCTCTTCCCTTATGGCTCAAAATTTCCCCCTCCTTGAGGTCTCTGATTTAGTGTTCTCTTCCACTTATTCTCCTCTCTACTTCTCCAATTGTGGCTAGTCCAAAACCTTATGAGACTACTTCTGAGGTTGCATGTTGAGAGATCATTTCTCCATCTCAACGACCAATTCATTAACCACTGATTTTCTCCTCAAAGCCTTGCATGCATCCTCAACATTGAGAGCATATTGGTTCTTGACTCTTAAACCAATCCGCTTCACCTGTCTCGTGGTTATGTGTTTAAGGAACAATTTTCATTTTCTAAACATCACCTCAAAACCATTATATTCCAATACCACTATGAAAACAAGATTCTTAGTTAGGCCTCGATCATACAAAATATCTTCTAGTCTGAGAGGGGAGCCAAACTCCCTCTGAAAGGTAATTGTACCTATGTTGGTTGTGCTATACCTCTCGTCATCTCCAAACTCTATGTTTTTTTAGAGATCCTTCTCCTCCAAGTCACTGAAGAGATGATTATTCCCCATCATATGGAATGAGGCGCCACTGTCTAGATACCACATACATCCCACTAAAGTGCTATACATTCTTGGAATGAGAGTAAAATCATGTTTTATGAGTGAATCCAATGCTTCACTCACTGCGACTATAGGCTCCTTCTTGCTTCCCTTCTTCTGTGGACAATTCAAACCATAGTGCCCATGCTTATGAGAGTGAAAACATCTGATATTGGAAAATTCTCTCTTTCCCTATTCTCCTTGGGATTTTTTTCCCTTGGAATCCTTTTATTTTCCCACTAATGCACAATCTTCATCTTTTTTGGTGTTTGAGGTCCTGTCTCTGGTGCTCTGCCTTATCTCTTCTATTACCAAATATGACCATAGTCGCTCCCAATATCGTAACTTCTCCCTACCATTCACAGAGTCTTGGTAACCATGCCAGCTCTTGCGAAAGTATTGAAGTTCTAGGCTCACCAAGTCATCATCGGATATGGTCACACCAACACTTCCAAGATCATCTTGACATTGAGTGAACTTTCCAACTATGTTGGTAATGTCTCACCCTCCTCCTTCTTGATATTTCTGAGCTTTTCCTTCAACACCAACTTCCTTTGGTCGATGTTGTTCTAAAATATATCTTTCAAGGCCTTCCATAAATAATATCGAGTCTCCTTCCCATGGATACTCGAGAAAATATGATCTTTAACTCCCTACAGCAAGATCCTCCTTGCCTTTTCTACCTTCTTCTGCCATGCATCAATAATTTGGGGATATGTTGCTACGGGCTTGGTAATATCATTATATATGAATTCCTTTAACCCATTTTCCTCCAACACTGCCTCCATCCTATCCTTCCATGCAATATAATTTGAAATTTCATCAAGTGCATATTCGAGTCTCAAGCCATTGAAAGACATATTGATCTGCTTCTAGCTCCGAAGAAAGTATCTGCAAATTTGAATATTGTTCAACACAAACTCAATTTCATCTCCACTATTGTCAATCCTGGTGCTCAGATACCATGTATAAAATATATAACACAACTCTGATACCATGTAGAAATTATATGGAACCTCCATACCAATGCATCCAATTCGATCATGTAATTTACTAAAACAAGATATTGAATCCTTCTAAAATATTTGCGGAATATAGAACATGATCGCTCAATCAAAGGCAAGTAAGAGAAAGGAAACTATAAATAACACAATAGAATATGTATTTTGGGAAAGAACCTACTCAAAATCCCTCTATCATATATTGTATATATTCAAAGAACCATGAAACAATACAATGGTTTCTCACACTGAGAAAATACTACACTCTACTGATTGTCTCACTATCACTATCACTATAGGGACCTAACATGCCCCTCTCCTTCAAAAAAGTGTTGTAATTCTCAAAGCCTTAATATTTATGGATGCTTCTGTATAAAATTATCATTCCCCCATGTGGAATCTTCAGTGTGTAAGTTATTTCACTTAATAAGATACTCTGAAATTGATCAATTCCATAGTCATCGGTTTCTTCTTTTTTTGACTACTTTAGGCTAAAATATGATTTTTCCTTCTTCATCCAGTTTTGGAAACATTTTTTGAGCTAGAATATTGTCACTAATAACCATATTTAAGCATGAAACATGGAAAACTAATTGTACTCAAGAAGATGCTAGAAAAATTAGTGTACTCAATCTGTATGCCATAGTACAAATATTTTGCAACACCTAGTAATGACCATAGTACTCGGGTGATAATTTATTATCCTTATTAGCTTCTTTGAGGGACATTTATTTGTATGTTTTTAGCCATAAAAATACTTAGTTATCTACATCAAAACTTATCTCAATGTGATGTTGATCGACCTGTTTATTCATTCGATTATGTGCTAGAGTGATGTTATAATTTAAGTGTTGGAGAACTTGTTGTTCATGCTCGATGTTATATTTCACTGCTTCAACCTTAGAATTCTCTCTTAAATATGATGTGATATATGGTGAATGATATCCATAAAGTGCCTTAAATGGGGTCATTTTTGCTGCAGTATTGAAGGAAGTGTTATACCATCATTAAGCTAGAGGTAACCACTTGACCCATTGTATGTGTTTATCAGATGCAAAGCAACGAATATATCCTTCCAAACATTTATTAAATATCTCAGTTTTCCCATCATATAGAGGATGATAAGATGAACTATGAGCTAATTAAGTTCGAAGACAATAAAATAATTTCGTCCAAAAATTTCCACTGAAAATGGGATCTCTATCACTTACTATAATATTTTGGCTTCCATGAAGATTTTGAATTTTTTCCATAAATTGAGTAGAAATTATATTGGATTTAAAAGTATGCAATAATGCACAAAAATGTGCATACTTGGTAATTATATCAACTACCGCCATGATGACTCTCTTTCCTTCCAACTTTGGTAAACTTGTGATAAAATCCCTTGAGACTTCCTCCCAACACCGACTTGGAATGGCTAAAGGTTGTAATAGACCTGAGGTCTTAATTATCTCAAATTTATTTTTTTGGCAAACAAAACATTTTTCGACAAAATTTTGGATATCAAATTTAGGACCATCCCAAAAAAATTCTTTATTGACCTTGTGGTATGATTTTAAAGATCCAGAGTTCCCTTCTAAGGGAGAGGTGTGAAATTCCAAAAGAATCATTTGTTTGAGTTGGGAATTCTTACAAAGATATAACCGATCTTCATACCATAATGAATCATTTTTCTAGATAAATGTATTGGATGTACTAGGACCTTTCTGCAACTTCTGAATGACTGTCCACACTTCTTTATCGTTATTCCATTTTCCTTTTTCTTTGGTTATCCACTCATGTTGGACAATAAAAATTCCACAAATAAATGCTTCCACATCCTCATTATTTCTTGGGAGTGCATCTTCAACAACATTTTTCTTCCCTTTTTTTATATGATTTCAAATTCATAAACCAACATGTTTGGGACCCATTATTTTTGTTCTTATGAAGATAATATTTGTTCCAAAAATTATTTAAGACTAGCATGATATATTTTTACCTTGAAGTTTCTCCCCCTTAGATAAGGTCATCATTTATTTATTGAAGGTAGTATTGCCAAAATTTCCTTCTCATACATAGGTTTGTATAAATAATTTCCTTTGATTAGACACCTCTAAAAATCAATGGGTCATCCTTATTGCATTAAATTCACACCAATTCCATTTCCTAAGGCATCACATTCCACAAAAAAAAGTATTTCTAAAGTCTGGTGTAACGAAGAACTGTGCTTGGCACATTGCCTCTTTATGATGTTGAAAGGCCTTAGTTGCTTCTAAAGTCCAAGAAAATTCATCTTTCTTCCATAATGATGTTATAGGTGTCGTTATTTTTCTATCATTCAAAAAAAACTTGTCATAATACCCTGTCAACCCGAGAAATCCTCGAAGATACTTTATGGTTGTGGGTATTTTCCATTCCTTAATGGATTTAATTTTTTGAGGATCTACCTTAACACCCTCATGAGATACAATATGGCCCAAATATTCCACCTCATGTACTCAAAAGAAACATATGGAGGTTTTTACATATAATTTTTTCTCCTCTAATAATTTGAACACCATGTCAACATGTTGAACATGATCCTTCAAAGACTTTTTGTAGATTAGTATATCATCAAAAAATACTAACACAAGTTTTATAAGGAATGTTTTGTAAATTGACTTAATCAAACATTGAAATGTGGAAGATGCATTATTAAGGCCAGAAGGCATGACCATAAATTTCTAATGACCCTCATGAGCTTTGAATGTTGTTTTCGGAATGTCTTCATTCTTGATTCTAATTTGATGATAGACTAAATTAATATCCAACTTGGTGAAGTAACTTTCTCCATGTAATTAATCCAACAATTAATAAATGAAATGGATGGGAAATTTTCCTTCAATAATGAGCTTTTTAAGCTCCCTATAATTTGAAAACATATGGAATGATCCATACTTATTGTGCACGAATACTACTAGAGAAGAGAAATAAGTTTTACTAGGTTAAATTATACCAGCCTCTAGCATTTTTGCAACCACACGTTCAATCTCACTCTTTTGGGCACAAGGATATATGTAAGGCCTGATTTTATAAGAAAAAATTCTTGTAATAAAATGAATAACATGATCATGGTCACGAATAGGTGGGAGGCATTTTAGAGTCTCAAACACCTTGGAATGATTTTCTAAGACTTTTAGGAGATTTGGAGGAATAGATGATTTCGATGTTTGAAACTCTAGTAAGCATAATTGTTCAATTATTTCTTCACAATATTTTTCATGACATTCAAGATTATTATATTTTCTGGCTTCCCTGTGATACCCCTTAGTTCAAATTCCTTTCCTTCCCAAAACAAATTCAAGAAAAGTTCTTGAAAATTAAGTCCTATCATCCCTAGAGATTGTAACCATTGGACTCCTATTAAAACATCATCACCACCCATTGGAATGGAAAGCATTGAAATATTCAATACATATTCCCTCATGGTTATCTTGATATTATGGAACTTTCCAAATCATTTCGCAATTCCTCCATTTGCAACCATCACATGACACTATAGTGTTGGACATAGGAAGAAATTCAATTCCTTGGCTATCTTACAATGAATAACATTACGAGTACTACCCAAATCAGTAAGCACTACCACCTTTTTCTTCTTTATATATCCTTCTATATTGAGAGTTTAAGGAGAGGTAATCCCTTCCATTGAATTATAAGAAATGGTCGAATTCATTTCTTCATTCTCTGGGGTTGGTTCATGGTGTATATCCTCATCTTAAAATGTTTCTTGTTCCTTTTCTTCCTCCTCTTCACAATATATGTAAAATGATTTATTCTCACCAAACTTATGACCTTTACTATATTTTCTATCACAACTATAATAAATCTCTTTTTATATTTTTTCCTACAGTTGTTTTGGTATCAAACTTGTAGGTTGTGGAAGGCTAGGAGCAACAACGCTTCCATCATTATAGTTGTGAGTGGTAAAATTCCTTGTTGCCATTAGTTATCTTTCAACTTTTCTTGACACCCTGAATACCTTCTCCAATCAGTCAGGTTCCGAAAGGAGAACATCATGTTGGATGTTATCATTTAAATTCCCTATGAATACATCAATATTGTGCTCCCCTGGAAAATATGTTACCCTGATATTCAATTTTTTGATGTCCGCAATGTGCTCTTCCATTGAACCCTTTTGTTTGAGATTGATCAATTGGATAAATAGGGTGTTTCTCTTTGTATATTCATCATGTGTTATCATTTTATCCATAAAATTCTACCAAGTGACAAGTGGTTTACAAGAAAAAATCCATCGATGCCATACAAATTTATTGGGTTATAAATATAAAGTTTCAATGCATGCCTTTCGTGAGTTTTTCACATCATGGAGATCAAAATATTTCTCCACTTGTAGTATCAATGTTACCAAATGATTTCCATCAAAATTCCTCATATATATATTTGGAATGTGGTGGTTTATAAATAAAAGATTGGAGTCTTTAAAATCATAGTTCATATTCATTTTTTCCTCATCATGATTTTCATGGATTACCTTGTCACCATTGGTAATCCTCTCTTGCAATAGCTTTTTCAAACCTTCCTTCAAACCTTCCATGTCTGCTTTTAAGCCATACATCTTAGCTTCCATGCCATGCTTCAAACCTTACATTTCTACTTTTAAACCATCCATTTCATCTTTGGTTTCTCTTTGTGAGAATGAAATTTGTTGCACTTGGTCGCATAATTTTGATATATAATGCTACAATTCTTCCTCTTCATGTTCCATAGTAGACATTTCTGAGGGATTCATGGGGGTAAAATTATTTTGTTTTGGACAAATTTTAGAACCAAATATTGATATTTGTGCTTCAATATTCCATTTGAATAAATTCAAATGATTTTTCAAACAAAATTCATGCAATATTTAAAATACACACCTTTTTCTTTCATTTTTGGAGCTCGATATTGAAATTGTTGTATATAAGTAATTTTGGATTTCCAAGGTCTGAAATGATGTCATGGGGTATCCCTCTTGATATTTTTTTCCAATGCCAGAAGTCAGAACATATTGTATTCTTGAATAAAGAGTTATGTCGAATATCCTATGATGACCTGATTATGGACTGGTTTGGTAGAATGAAGTTGTATGGGTGCCACGTGTCATTGTTTCAACATTCGACCCTGAAATTATTGCAAGACAAACTAAAATGTGTTTAATTTTAGTCATTTTTTACATAAATCAAATCTGATTCTTGAAATGAAAGTTACGACAATTTTCCCTAGGCCACCTGTTTGAGATACAATTGTGGAGCCTACAAAAACCCTAACCTCCTCGGATCATGTATCCTAAAATATAGCCAACCGAGATCCCAATTTTCTACACAAATTTCACCAATATCACGGATCGACGTGGTTGAAATTTTAGCTTTTGAAGCCTCATATTAAAACAATTATATCTAAAATTCCATGATGATTTGTTTAAAGCAATGAAACCCTAGAATCCAAAGCCCTGATACCAAATCTTATGCAACCAATTCACAAAAAAGAGAAAATATAGGTCAATGACTTTAAAAATATCCTCTTTCAGGGGGAAACCTCCTTTACATTACATAAATTCTTTCTCAGTTGTTTTCCATTGAGATGCGTGAGCCACTTAGTATTATCAGTTGTAGTCAATAATTTTTCTCCTCTATATAAAAGGCTTGTTATTAAATGGATATTAGTTGAAGATATTGATTGAGGTTGGTAGATGCAGATATTTTCGCTATGATATCTATTGATTAGATATTTATCAGCCTCCTCCTTCATCCCTTGTAGGCGATCCAAGATATTTTACTTGTATATGTATAAAGGATTACATGAAACATGACATGTTAACCATAAAAAAAATTGCATATGAAAGAAGAGAGGAATAACATGAAAGCATGAAAATATGAAAAAAAAGTTGATAATAGTTTTCATCCAACTTGGACTGACGTCTCCAAGCCCTACTCAACAGTGGGGAGGCCTTCATTCATTAAGTGGAAAGAAGGAGAAGAAGAATTACAAGTAAAATTACATAAAGAAAACTTATACATCCAATATAGAAAATGGCTGAAAATGGAAAGATTTGATGTAGAAATAGACATCACCATTGAGTTCCTCTTGACGAGAGGTGTAAAATCGACATAACATTTGTCCCAAACTGATATTAGAAGGTTCTGCACCCTAGGGAATATTTTTGATGCCCGTCAATATTCCCTAGGCATGGCTCTACCCCTCTGGTCCGCTCATGGTTCTGTCCCTATCATCTTCTCTGCTTGGGCATGCTACTGAAATGAGGTCTTTTATAAAATTATAGGTGGTGTTTTCAAGTTACCTCAGTTGATGCAATGGTTAAATCTGAAATTGGTTGAGGAGAGGTCAGGGGATCAAATCTTTCCCCTCCCAAACTAGAGGTTACTAGGAAAATTAAGTACCCAAAAAATTTTCACGCTTCTTAGGTGTTGGGGTCCCTCTCGGTTGATGGTGAAATTGTAGGATACTTAAACTTGGCCCACTGGCTAACTTTGAATGCAAATTTGACTTGCTCTAAATTCTCCATACGGGCTTGGATTGGAGTGTCATTCACACCATTGGAATCAGTCCAACAAACAATTTGATATGGACGTAGTTTGAGAGCAATCTAGTCATTTTTATTTTTCACCCATTCCTAGTACCACTTGTACTTGTACTTATGAGGTCCTCCTGGATCATTCCTCCCTACTAAGAATATTTTGGAGCACAAAAAGCATTAACACATCCAAAATACTACCCGTGTCTTTGTGAAACCACAATTTAAATCACCTGCAAATATGGTACATATTTTGCAATCACATACGAACCACACATGACTCAAGTAGTTCCCACGCTTGTGAAGAGTTTATAACATGCAATCTTTGCCCAAGTTTTACATAGAAAAAAATACCCAAACTAATCACAAAAGGCCAAACATCACCATTGCTTTAGTAAGTAATGGAAAACACATCATTATTTTTACATTTATTTCCAATGCATGATTTACAAACTACGGCCACAACAGGCTACTACATCTAAACAAAAATATTTTACTTAATAAAGTAGACCAGTAAGAGGTTTTTTTCGTAGTGCATTATATGAGATATCATTTTTGGGATTCAACTGCATTAAGTAAGTCATTTGTCTATGACCATTTTCATGAGAGGTCGTCGTAACTCACTAATTTCTCATGATTTTTGAATAGTACACTTAGCACTCGTTACATCGAGTGATGTGCACACGGGTGAAGAATTGGGATTGAAACTAGTGAAATGAATCACATAACGTCAATCATCACTTCTAGGGCTTGCACCCGGTAACCAAAAATTCTTGGGAGGTCACCCATCACTACAAGGAAAAGACTCTCTAGCAGATGCTTTTGAGAAACCCCTTATAAAAATACCCTAGACATTTGATTCTAGTTGAGGTTACTAGATGAGGTTGGCGAGCAGAGGGTTTTGCAGATGTTTTCATCTCTGTGCGCTTATCATCCAAAACTACAGAAATGTGCTCAACAAGAGAAAGCACTAGTGCATACAAAACATTGTCACACCGGACACTATGCACTTCATACACACCCACCTGGTGAATCATATTACTGTAGAGCACCTATGCTTCACAACTCTTCTGCACCGGTGCGTCATAAAACACTGCACAAAAATAGAAACTGCTCAACGCAGTATTAAAAAACTGCATCGGTGCGCCTATAAAACCCCGCGCACCGGAACAAGGTTAAAAAAATAATAATTTACGGCCAAAAAACTGCATTTTTCACTTTTCTCGGTGCTACAGAGCTCTCAAGCAATGATGAAATCTATCCTTGTCTGAGCCGCCCTGACATCGGTGCTCCCATTGCACCCATTACATGCACTACTATTGTGCATTTCCCACCAATCTCCAGCTTGCATTTTACAAAATGGTGGGAAAATTTTCTTTTGCAAACTCTAGAGCCAATATGTCTCGTCAACAGCCAAATGTACAGGTATTTTTCTTGCTTTTCCATAATTAATTTTTTTAGCAGATTAAAATTTCAAATAACCTTCAAATTAACCATTTAAAAGAAAAAAAGAATTGTCGCGTGATGCCCTCGAACCATTTGGCTCGCACCGGTAAGCGGTGTTGCCTATAAAATTTATAGATCGCACTACAACATGTGCTAATGGTATTCACACCATTTCCGAGGCAGTATCGAAAGGCACACCACGTTATTTTAAAATTTTTTAAAAAGTACAATGCGGTCATTTAGCCGGCCGCACCGTTGACCATGTGGAATAGCGGCAACGTGGTGCATTAACAGAAATATCTGCCCCTGTGTTTGTCAGTGCACCGAATTCAGAATTCTGGTAGGGTCAACGGTGCATCCTGGTAAAATACCGCACCATTGACTATGTAATTACTCTGGAGGTTAGTGCGTTGACACAACTATATGCACCGGGGTGTAGATTTTAGTCAGTGTACCACACTCTTGTCACCGTACATAGTCAATGGTGCTCTGAAAATTTTCAGGTGCACCACCTATAGTGTGTTGAATGTCATCTAGAGCACCACCCCCAGTGCGTGACAAACAAAAGATGCACCCGAATCGGTGCATGACTATTGTTTGTGGTGCACCGACTGTTTTTTTTTTATATATATATGTATATTCCTAAATACATGTCTCAATTAATAAAAAAAAAGAAATTATTTAATATGTGAATCATTAAAAGAGGAGAGGGGGAACAACAACAACAAAAGGCAAAGCAGTATGACATGATTCACCTATGGGAGGCATGAGAGAGGGATAAATATGCGTACCCTTGCCCTATTACAACAACTACCCAGGGGCTCCTAAGGCAGGTATGCCTCCTCATAGAACTTGAGGAGGCTACTTCCTAAAGGGCTATGGTGTGTTTTCGAGACATCTTCTCCACAGGTGGAATGCCCACTGATAGGCTTTCTAGGTTGGTCCTAAATAGTGGTACATGCCCACTGAGGAGGATATATATTTCATTATAGGGCTATCGAGGAGAGGGGTGGATTTTCCCTCATTCCCAGAGGTTCCAACTGGCTGTGTAGAAGGGAGTCAGTTAATGTACTCCCAAAGATACATTGGAGCAAATGTACTGTCTCCTTCAGATTTTTAGGTCTCTAGAGGTCAGTTACGCATTGGTGTATTTGGTAGTGAGGAGGTGCAGTGCCTCTCACTTCTCATTTCGACCATTTCACACAACACCAGTGATGAGAAACACATTATTTTCTCGCTTCTATATTATGTTGATTCTTTAGTATAGGAGCCATGACTTGTCAGGTGGTTTGCCATTTTTTTGCGGTAGTTTTGTACAGCCTTATATAGATCTTGTGCTCATGCACAAGGGAGGGTCAAATTCCTTTTCTTCAGAGTTTTTTTGTTTATTTTTTGAAAGGTTTCCAGTCAAGAGGCCTACTTTTTTTTGGTGGCCTCGTAGGCCGATGTTCAAGACACAGATGCACATGTGACGGCAGAAGATGCCCAAGATGGGTGAGACTGTGTTTCCAACAAGGATATCACATGATGCACTGGAGTTGCTAGCCAGTGTTGACAATTTGTATCCCTTCATTATGGTCCCTTGTCCTTATGTTGGACTGGATTGGCGAGTGTGTGCCAACATCCTCTTCACAGACGATGAGCCACCAGATGATAGAGGTAATATTACTATTTTATTTAAATTTATTCTAACATTTTCTTTAAATTGTTTTTATTAAATTGTGTAATGAAATTGTCTAACTATTGTTGTGTACTTGTATATATTTTGCAGACATTGGTTATTTTGATGGCGAGGACATGCGGGCACCATAACTTGATCCAGGTGAGCATCCTGATGACGATCAAGGCATGCTAGATGTTGAGGATCATCAGGAGGCCGGCGCAGAGAGATCTGCTCCTACTGGTGCGCTGATACCGCCTTTTTCTAGGCACATTCCACTTGATACTAGATACAGGATAGAGTTGGGAAACCAACTCACTACATTGATTTTTAAGGCGGGCATCAAGCTTGCTCATATGAGAGACATACATGCCGATGGTAGGTTGTTACAGATGTGGAGAGGCATGCTATGTGACATGTATAGGTTGATGCGGCATGTCGTAGGAGCTTCGACCTTAGTTACATGGCTAAGGAGGATTGTTGCATATTACTGGCGTGGTCAAGACGCAGCACGTGATCGACAATCCACAAGAAGCGACTCATCATCTCATGATCATTCACCTCGTGCTATGCTAGATGAGAAGCCTCCAATAGTTTCTAGAAGAAGTCATCATGGAAATGAGGCTGGACCATCGGAAACGTCCAGTCAGCAGCCCACAGCATCCAGCAGTACTCATGATCATGAGCAGGCTAGACCATCGACTATCAAGGCAACACTATTGATTGAGAAGGCCTTGACTAGTACTAATATTGATGTTGTACCACCTGTTGATCCATGACATTTATATTACAGTTGTATATTTTTTAACATTATTCATATATATATATATATATATATATATATATATATATATATATATATATATATATATATATATATATATATATATATATGGTCCATGTATTTTATGTTCATGTTGCAGTTGTACTTAATTTACATGTTGGTGATCATCATGATGTGTATATTGTTAGGTCATGTTAGATATGTTGATTTAATGTGCAGCTTGCAAACAGATGTGTATGTGATAGCATGAGTTATTTGACATGAGATGTATATTTGATGTTTTTGTTGTGATGATGTTATACAATGATTAATGTGTTTTATTAGATGATCATGATCACGACGATGTCAGCGAATTTGAATGTCTTTTTTAGTCGAATATGATGTTTGTAAGATGGTTATCATGATCGTGATTTTCGTTAATTACTTTAATATTAAATGACCATGATATTTATTAAATATTATGTCATGATTGTAATTGAAATTTAATTTTAATTGTATGTAAAATTGTAAAATTGTATTTGTATTTGTAATTGTAATTTTAACTGTAATTGTATGTAAAATATTTAATGTAAAATTTTAATTCTAATTGTAATATTTAATTTATTGTGAAATGATTGTAATTGTAATTGTATATATGACAAATTGTAAAATTGTAATTGTAATTCTAATTATGTGTAAAACTCTAAAATTGTAATTGTATTTGTAATTGTAATTTTAATTTTAATTGTATGTAAAATATTTGTAAAATTGTAATTGTAATTGTAAATGTAATTATAATTATAATTCTAATTGTATGTAAAATATTTGTAAAATTTTAATTGTTTTACTATGAAATTATTGTAATTGTAATTGTATGTAAAATTCTAAAATTGTAATTCTAATTCTAATCGTAATTGTATGTGAAATTGTAAAATTGTAATTGTAATTGTAATTGTAATTCTAGTTCTAATTGTATGTAAAATATTTGTAAAATTTTGATTGTATTAATGTGAAAAATTTAATTGTATTAATGTGAAATGATTTTCTTAAAATTTGTAAATTTGTAAATAATTGTAAAATAATAAATCTAGAATAATATGAATTTTTTGTAACGTAAAAAAGTTTAGAAAATAATGAAAACAAATTCATGTACTAGAGAATTATCATTATTTTATTATGATCTTACATACCAAAAAAAAATAACTTTATATAGTATGCCATTGATATCGGAGATTCCTGGTTTTCCGTCTGGTGCACTTATCATCATAACCTGCATCGGTGCGTATTAGTATTGTAGCACACTAGTGCTTCACAACTCTCCCCCACCGATTCGTCATAAAACACCATGTGAAAACATAAATCGTGATCTTACAAAACCGCACCAGTGCGCATATAAAACTCTGTGCACTGGAATACGGTTAAATAAAACCTTGTGAAAACCAGGTATGTCATTGAATTATCTTTTCTAAGAAGGAAAATTTATTCTGTAAAGTGCAGTATTGGAGTGGCAGAGGGTTCGAATCTCAGGAAATAATTTTTCTAAGGAGATGAGCGTTTGAAAATACAAGAGTTTGAATTTCGGCTGAGAAGTTTATAGCAGAGAAAATGAGTGATTCAAATATAAAGATGGACAAAGATGCTTACAGGGATGCAGACAACCACAGAACTCACCAGAGTAGAAAAGGAGAAAAGGTTTATGAAAAATCTGAGAACGGCAGTCGAGAAATCTTGGTTGAGAATAGCAGAGAGCGTTCAGTTGAGGTTCGCGATAGGGTTAAGAGGTCCCATGATGGAGAAAGGGAGAGCAGAATTGATGGCAGAGAAATACCTATCGATGCTCTGATGACTAGCAAGGTGAAATAGTCCTTCGAAAGTAAGGAGTCCTATTCGCTAAGGGATGTAAGAGAGAGATAAATTGAGTTTCTTGAACAGGCTAAGAGATCACATGAAGGTAACGAGTCTCATTCTTATAAGGATTGCAGGGAAATATTGGACAATAGAGAAATATCAATCGAGGTAGTTGATAAATCCAAAAGGCACCATGAAGGGAAGGATTCTCATTCCCTTAAGGACAGTAGAGAAAGATCAATTGACGTTTTTGTCAGGCCGGTAGGTCCCATGAAGGGTAATATTCTCCAAAATGCGTTTAACAGCAGCTAGGAGTATTGTCTGAGCTTCGGTTGGCTTACATAAACTTTTACTGGCAAAGCTAGCATCACATAAAATCACATATTTGGCTTTCAATTTAACCTGAATGGCATTTCTAACTTTTCTGAGCTGTGATCTTGTGGATAACGAGGAATATCACATGGAAGGTACCCAAAATTCCAAATTTTTAAAAAAATAGATGAATTAGCACTTATCAAAGAATGAAATGCCGAACAAAATGTGAACGGTATACACTTAAGGGTTCCCTAGTTCCATTTGTTGTTGAAAATGATGCTATCTAGATGAAGCCAGTAAAAATTATGCTTGTGTTATAAATGGAAATCCAGTGACCATTTTTGTGGGTAGAAAAGCATAGATACCTGTAGTAACCATATTTCCACTGGCAAATCAGTTTCCCATTGCAAAAGGTAATGTAATAGCCCATTCTACAATTTCTTTCCTCTTCTCAACCCTATACTCATTTTCTATGGGAAAGCATTTCCCCCACATGTAATAACTCCATCTTCTAGTCGAAAACCGGTCTTCTTCTACTAACAAATGCATAATGAAAGGCTTATTGTCATTGCTCCCAGAACATTCAAGGTCAGTTTCTCGTAAAACAAAGATTGTATAAATTTTCTTAAGATCAAGATAGAAAGTAAAATGAGAAAAGAGGAAATTGGATGCCAAGATGGAGGAGGAACTTACAAACGAGCAAGCGGATCATGGGGCACCTCTTCTTGTTGTAGGTTATGGAAAGGTTCAAGTTTTTTTTACTGAAAGAAGAAGAGGTGTATTTTTGAAAAGAAATGGCCCAAATATTTTCACAGCAAAATTTACATTTCCAACATGTCTAATTTTAGTGTACACATTTAAAAATAATTTCAGCGCCTCAACCGCAAATCAGTGCTAGTGTACAGGTAACCACACTGGTGCATTCTAGTTACTGCACACCGGTGCATTTTAGTTACTATGCAACAGTGTTGTGTTACCAATGGACGCACCGGTGCAGTGCTATTAAGTGACACAACAGTGATGAATCAACGCAAATAAAAAAGCATAACTCTATTCCTTTAAGATTAAAAAAAAAAGAACGACAAATTGAAAAATGGGCGGAAAAATATTTTTGAAAATATAATATCATAAAAAAATTCTTTAAATACTAAACACTTTTCACTATTTCATTATTTTTTCTAAAACTTTCAGCCAGGGATTTGCAAGAGACATACCTAGAGCAAGAGAGCACAAGAGCACCGTGGAGCGATGAAATATGTTCGAAGAGAAGTATTTAGACAATCAAAATCCAAACCTCTACTGATTCAAACCCTATAGCATAGAATTTAAAACGATCTTGTGATTAAATTTAATTATTATTTTTTACTTTTTCTGTAATTTTTTAACTTTTTTCTACGGTTTTATCCATTTTTACCCTAAACCCTTCATTTTTTTTGTTTTTTCCCTTTCTTCTCCCTGTTTCTATGATTTCAGAGTTAGGGCGTTTCATTTTATATTGACCTCCAACCCACGAGACAACTTGCATTGTCGGATCCCAGTCCATGTTGGCCCTTGCGTGAATTTTTGAAAAAAATGGATTTTTTTTTTATCAGTGTGCGCTACGTAACCTAGTGCACCGGTGCACTATATTATGTAGTGCACCGCACAAGTACTCTGTAATAAAAATTTTAAAAACAAATCTTTTTATTCATTGTGCCATATCTAAAATAGGCCACCAGTGTGCTATGTTACGAGGATTGCATCGTATGGTCTATTATACTATTTGTGTGGTGCGTTTATGATACCCCATGCACCCATGTCGGTGCGTACAACATGAAAGGAACATCGGTTTCCTGAGATTTATTTTTAACCTAAAAAGTTAAAAAATTATTTATAAATATATTAATGAATGATATGGTACAAGTTTCAAATTTAAAAAGAAATGACTGAAAAGAGATCAAGTAACAAAAATACTGATAACACATCAAGAAAAGGGAAAAAGGCAAGTTCTTTGTAAATTATTTACAAAAAATATTATTTTTGAACTATATGTAAGTTTAAATAATATGTATTGTTTACTATGTATCATGCTGAGCCATAAAATGATGAAGCTCGATAATATTATTTCCGATCTAGGACTAGAAGAGTGTAAAATCTTGATGGAAAAATTGCTAAAGGATGAATCAGGTGAATGAAAAAATACTATCGATCCAATATGAGTTTCTTTTTTTAATTTTCATTAATAATATGCTTAACATTATTAGATAACATGTGTCAAAAAGTCTATTAATTCACATCTATTTAATGTTATACAGGGACCAACAACTCAGAAAAGGAATGTTGTTCTAAGAAAAGAAAAAAGAAAAATAGAAAATGCAAATGAAAGTGAATTGCTCCTTATCTCATCTGGAGTGGTGTTGGAGGTTAACGAAAAGGGGAAAAAAATTTACAAAAGTTTGAGGGATCTAGTGGAACAAATGTATAGACATTCTGTCCACTTACAATACAAAAACCAATCCAATGATTCCAAGAACCAAATTTTATCTAAACTACAGGAAGAGTTTCCAAAGAATTGGTCAATGAGACATGTCAGAATTTTAATAGCAAAAGCGTACAACAACAAAAAAGAAGGAATGAAAAAAGTAATATTCCTTTAAATGTTTGTCTAGAATTATTTATAAATATCACTTTTGTTTTATTTAATTTTCATATATCAATATAAAAATTAAATAGTTTATTGTCACGTTACATTTTCAGGAAGATTATGAAAATATCAAAAGATGAAGGAGTTGATATCAGAAATATGCCAGTAGCAATGTCCAAAAATGTGTACAAGGAGATGGTCAAAGAAATGGACAAAATTGCATCGCAGGAGGAGCCATCTCAACAACAACGTGCTTCAAATGTAATATGTAATCATTGAATTTTTCGATCATTAGGTACAATAAATAAATAATTTAGCATTAAATATTATTTTTCAAGAATTTTCTTGCAGAAAAGAAAAGAAAATGGAACCCATTCAGCACATAAAAACAGACTAAAAGGAGGAAAAGGGTTGATATCTAAGTTTGTGAGTAATTTTTACTTCCTTATAACAACTTAACTAGATTTCATTTTTGTATTTTTTAAGTTGTTTTACAAAAATCATCTTTGGATGTCTTCAAACAGGTGCTAACATAAAAGGAATAACCATCAAGCAAATTGATTGAAATTAGGTTCAATATGGGTTGTGCATATATGTTGGCATATGAGAAATTAATTGTGGAATTTGTAAGCATCTATCGATATTGTTTTACTTAGCTCCATCTATAATTAATAGAAAAAAAAAATTCTTTTATAATAAATATCTGATTTCTTATGGGGCATAAAACTTGCAGGAAACAAAGTATGAAACTACGCCAACTGATGAAATTTTGAAAGATGACATGGTACATGGTTTTGAAAGAATGTGTATAGTTTATGAGCGAATTGTTGCTATGGTACGCCATTTTTCTTTTCGATTTACATTGATGTATATTATTTAATATTGCAATTTTCATTATTCTCACCAATGTATATACACTCATTTCAGTTTATTTTTATGTTTGTAGATGGATGGTGAAGAAGAAAAAAATAATCAACACCATGAACAAAACATTCCTAAAAATAACCTAAGTCATGGAAGTAGCTCTAGCAGTGATAGCAGTTCAAGTGAAGAATGATGATCATTATGTTTGGATATCAAAGCAAGGTGTTGTATTTTTTGAAATATTTGTCTGTGAAGTCAGACATAGTGTCCCAATTGAAAGACATAGGGATACCAATAACTATCCCATTTTGTATGACAAAGATTGTCTTATTCATATATATATATATATATATATATATATATATATATATATATATATATATATATATTAAAATATGTTTTAATTTATTCTATTGCGTTGTCCATTGTCATTCTCAAATGCACTAATAAAAATTTAATTCATATGAATCTTGTTATAAGATATATATGTGTCGACTTTTGATGAATAATTAATTTTTAAAAATCACAATAATTATGATATAATATAAAAAATTAATTCACACATCACATTCAAATGCATTAATAAAAAATTGATTCATATGAATATTATTATAACATGTGTCGACTTTTGATGAATAATGAATTTAGTAAAATCACAATAATTCCACTGTCACAGGTCGATGTTTCTAAAACAATACAAAATGGAGATCGGTGTGTATCAGTTACTATACACTGATGTGTTTGTATGCTGTAGCGCACTAGTGCATTTCTACGACCTATGGGAACCGCACAAATACCAAAACCAATTAAAAATATCAGTGCATTTGTGTGATATTGCGCACCAATACTTTTATGTGAGACTATGCACCGGTGCATTTGTAAGATGTATGGGCACTGCACAAATACCAATAAGAATTATAAATATCGATGTGTTTTTATGATACATCACACCAGTATGTTTCTATGAGTCTATGGACCAGTGCATTGAGATGGCCTATGGGCACCGCACAAGTCCCAAGACCAATTTGTAATGTTCCAAATTTTTCTTCAATAAATTGGAACATTAATTTTTGTCTAAATTCATTTAGGAGATGAATAATTAGGAAAGGAGGCCCAATAATAACAAAAACATAAATGAAATCCCTCTAGTATGAAAAGGGATCATCCATGGAACTAGATTTCACACCCCCATGTGTGAAAAGAGACATTTGCAAAGAGGTTTGACCTAGTCAACCAATGCAGGGTATGAGGTGGAAAGCACTACATGGACAACGTAGGAGGGATACTTCTAGAGGAAGGGAAACCCTAATTCGAAGTAGGGCCCATGGAGAGAATTAATTTTCTATATATGGAGAGGAGGAGAGCCATTGCAGGGCATGCATATGTTTATGATATTGAGCAGGTCATTTCAACTTCTTGAGCACACTAGTTGTTTAACTAGTCTACAACACTGTTTAGTGCACCGAGTGTCTCCGTTTGGAGATCTCACCCTCAACCCCAGGGTACTTCGAGTGTCTGATCGGGTGAGTTTGTTCCATCAGTATTTTACAGGAGAATTGGTGTGTGGCTTTCATAGTGAAGCAACATATTCATAACTCCTCCACAGCATTATTGCTGCAGCAGCGTAATACTATATTGCAGGGTGTTGCCGTGGGGACTCCACAACACCTCCTCCATTGCGTGTTTTCAGAGGGAGATTATTTCTTGCCTTCAGAAGCTTTAGAGCTCATTTTCAAATCTTGGCATCAGGCCAACTCATATTCTTGTCCCTACTACGCAGTTTGATCCAGCAATCGCATTATTTTCATAGTGCAATTTCTGCAGGGTTTTACAGATTGATTGGAGGGCGAGATTTCACGTGTAAGGATCAGCCTTCCACTTTGGAGCCCATTGGAGAGGATCTAATTCATATCTTTCATCTTATTCAACCTTCTCTATTGAGATCCTGATTTGAGTTGCAGTAGCTGCCCAACAACTCTGGCATTTTTTCCATTTTGTATATTTCAGCCAATCCTCTAAAATATTGATGTGTTTGTGCTTCTAAGGATTAGAGCTTTGCTCTCCTAGTGTATTTGAGCCATATAATGTCATATCTTTCAGTTATTATGGATAATTACCTCTTATAAACTGCATCTTCATAGCTTCGGTTTTTGCAGAAATAGCACTGCTCCTCATATTCATGTACATGTATTATTGAGGCTTGCATTGCCTTTCTTGAGAGGTTGTTTCCTCAAGACTTGTACACTCTTTGCTGCTATACATTATTCTTGGCTATATGTCCATCTTCTTGTCTCATAGTTGATTGTATAACACTGTCTCTTCATGGTATGTTCATATATGCATTTTCATATTGTTGTAACTCACCCTTCAGTGGGATCCTTCAAGCAACTCTATAGACAGAGTCTAAAAAGGTCCAGATAGCCTCTGGATCTCACACTTCCTTGAGAAGGTGACACATCCGGTAAATTCCCTCTCATTCAATTTCTAGAGTAGATTTTTGATTGTTGACATTCCCGAAATAAGAATATTACAGTGGTATCGGAGCCGAGTTCTTGGCTCAGCCGTGGGGATATTTTTTTATGAACAAAGAGGGTAGGCAGAGTCTTGCTGACCAAACGTAGTAGAGGAGGAAATATGGGGGTCTCACAATAGTGGGACCAGCATTCACTAGCCTTCAGTAGGACAAACAAGATCATGATACCTACATTCTTACCTCCAGTACCGAGTGAGAGAGGGAGGAAACATAATCATATACTCTTTGGATATTATTTCCGCAAATGGAAGTCCATGGGGGAAGACTTCAGAGCATTTTTTCGCTTCAAATATTACTATCAACTCAGGCAGGATGAAGGTGGAAGGAACAGTGAGGGATCTAGCATGCAGGGCTCAGAGTTGCATCGTACCACTGGGAGGAGACCTTTTCCCACGTATGAGGGATCCACTGACCCCTGTGATTCTAAGCCCAAGAAGATCAGAACATTGAAAAAGATGATTTTATTCTCGTCTATTTTCAGATCCAGAGGAAATGCATCCACCTTTGAGGAGGTCAAGAAGATTGAAGAAAAATAAGAGGAAGTGCCATGCACTTCCTATTCTCATCAAGAAGAAGATATTAAGCATGGAAGATACTTGGATCATTAGATACTCAGTGATTACCTTGTTGAGTATAGATCTCAACCTAGAGCCTTTAGGGAGACTCTATATTTTCCTCAATTCATCCAGCTGAAGGAAGAGAAGAGACCATGCAGTAGAAAAGAAATCAAAGGCAATAGATTTATGTTTTCTACCTTTGATGGGTCATTTAATGCAAGAACTTGGGTGAAAAATATGGAGGCATTTTTCCTACTACATCCTATAGCAGGGAAAGAGGCTGTTGAAATCTCAGCGCTGCACTTGGAGGGTGCAGCCTATGATTGGTGGTGCAGCCACTTGAGCCATGCAAGTGTCGAGAATTTTTCAGAGTTCACTCAATTTTTGATCCAAACCTTTGATGGAGAAAGAGAAAAGAAATAAAAGATCACATCACCTCTTGAGGAGGCTTGTGATAACACTGTCACACTCATGGAGGAGCAGCCACATGCATCAACAGTTGGGGCAGCTAACACTTTTGAGGAAGGGACTCTTGCAGCCCTACAATAAATTCCATATGCACATCAAGGTATGAAAATATTTCCACATTCCATTGTTGCAGCAAATTCTTCTGATCAATGTGGAGATTTACTTTTGCATGACCAAGGGTCAAATCTCATTGCTACAATAGAGCAACTTGGTTGCACTGCACTATGAAACATGGAAACACTCAAGAAGGAATAAAACCATCATTCTCATGAGCCATTTTTGAATTGTACATCATATTGGAGGTTGGGGTTTGAAGATTTGAAGATTGATGGTAGACATCTTGGAGTAAGAAACCCTTTTCCCCTTCAAGATGACACTTTCTCAATGAGCTCCTCTTAGCTCAAAGAGGAACTTCTACTTTCAGATCCAAGACCTCATTGGTTTTGGAAGACTATTGATAAAAGGGAGGTCTCAAGGAGAGATCTCATTAGAGGTTCACTTCAACACACCATGGAGTGGAAAGATTTTCTTCCTTTCTCACAAGAGAAGATAGAAGATGGAGGACATCTTAAGATGGATAACATCTCTCATGCTTGTGTTGGAAATTCCTTGATCCATACAGATCATGATGGGAGGTTTTTTCCTACCACCTATTTGGGTCTTGATAGGGTATCATTGATCCTTGAGAAGCTTACATTTCAAAATCCCATGAACTGCAAAGACAGGAATTTGATTTGGGAGGATGGTAGCCCTCATGGGAGGAGTACCAAGATGAGGAGAAAGAGAAATCCACAAGTGATTGAGTGGATTTTTTTGATGATAAAGGAGCTATGAGGCTACTTGCAGATCTATGATATCTGGCAGCAGGAGGCTTGGCTGCGCTGGTTACTCTTGAAAGAGTTTGGCCATCGCTTGGAAAACACTCTTCCTAAGAGTAAGAGGATGGTTACTTACATCATTGAGAAACATAGATTATGGATGCATGGTGTTTATATGATACTCATATCATTCATCATGTCTTCATCGCATGATCGGTATGTTGGAGGTATGGGGAGGCAACAAAATGTCCTGTTGCTTTACATGTTTCTGGGAGAGCAAGAGAAGATTTGCTCTCACACTTTGCATGATGTTGCAGGAAGAGGAGATGGAATTATCTCTTTGGACTTTGATGATTTGGGAACTCTTCCATCTTGGGGAGTATTCCATATTTTTTGTAGCATTATTAGAGGAATCTTTGACAAGGATCATGTTAAAGAACAAAGTTTGGTATTGATAGGGGCTTATTTTCATAATCTCACAACGCTGTCACTTTGGAGCAGAGACTTATGGATGAAGTGTGCCCAGCAAAAATATGGTGGATGCATAACCTGTAGGTCCTAGGCTAAATTCATATTTGTTTCACTTGATGAACAAAGAGAAAGTAATTATGATAGAAACATCTATGGCATATTCTTCTTGACTTGGGTTTTCAAGCATAAGGAAGATTATCTTCTTGCAGCACATGGTTCATTCTTCTTCATAGCATGCCAAAACACTATGGAGGACTCATGTATGGACTCATGTACCATCTTAATTATATCATATGGTGAGAAGTTTTTATATACATTCATTTATTTGCACACTCTTTCCATTCCTATGTAGTGCATTGCTTCACAAGAGGGCAAGCTTGTCACATTGCTCCATGAGTTGTATTGGGCCAATATACATGATGGAGGAAGCCATCTCTTTTATGGCCATGGGAAAATGTTTTATCATAACTTGTATGTTTAGTTTATGCAGTCTAGCAGGTATCATATGGGGACATGCATTATTAACCATATAAGAAGAAACATTTTTCCTTGTACTTTCGTCAAGCATCAACTTGTAAAACTGCGATGTACTTGTTTGCGAAGCTGTCGGTACCTTCTTGCACCACATGAAAACTTTAGCATTCTCTTCATTATATTTCTTATCATGAATTCATTTGCTAATATAGGTCAGATTTTTATGAGAATCATGATTATGATGGAGACACATGAATTGGATGTGTCTTTAAGTGGGAAAAATTATCACATTTTCTGCACTGCCTGTTCTAATGGGAGCATGGGAGGAGATATGGCCACCACAACCACATGTTTGTTTCCTTTTGAAATGGTCCATGAGGCTGATATTCATCCATTGTAAAACCATGGGCAAGTTCTTGATCATGTATTGTTGTTACATTCAGCCATTTACTATTCTTTAGTAGATGTCATGAATCTTGTACATTTCTTGCCATGTAATTCTCCGAAGATGCAATGGGTGGAACTACACTGTATCCTTGTGAGATATTGTTTGCATGATGCATCATCATGTAAAACTTGCAGAAAAATTCTCCTTGGGATTTTCGATGATGACCATGTCCTATTCATCATGGATAATATGTTTTGGGCCCGCTTGTTCTTCATTGTTGAAGGAGAATTCTTTGGAGGATTTTTCTTCATTTTTCCATTTGAGAGAAATATTTTTGCAGCCCAGGATCAGAATACACTCTAAAATTGTCGTAAGTGGAGATAAGGATAGCATCGGGTAAGCTATGATGCTTTCCAAGCTCAAATTTTTAGCCCGCCTTCATTACTAGAGCTTGAGGTGAAAGGAGATTTTCAGGAGTTACCTTGTTCGGAGGTGGTTCATTTTGTTTGGATGATTGCTTGGGGATGGTGGGTCCACATGAGGGAAATGTTCCTCACCATATTTAAGACTCCATGCATTCAGTGGAGACTTTCGAGTTTCGTCCTTGCAGTTGCGTGGGGACAAGCAACATTTGGGAGGGGAGGACTGTAATGTTCCAAATTTTTCTTCAATAAATTGGAACATTAATTTTTGTCTAAATTTATTTAGGAGATGAATAATTGGGAGGGGAGGCCCAATAATAATAAAAACATAAATGAAATCCCTCTAGTACGAAAATGGATCAGCCATGGAACTACATTTTACACCCCCATGTGTGAAAAGAGATATTTGCAAAGGGGTTTGACCTAGTCAACCAGCGCAGGGTATGAGGTGGAAAGCACTACATGGACAACGTAGGAGGGACGCTTCTAGAGAAATGGAAACCCTAATTCGAAGTAGGGCCCATGGAGAGCCTTAATTTTATATATTGAAGAGGAGGAGATCCATTGTGGGGCATGCATATTTTTATGATATTGAACTGGTCATTTCGACTTCTTGAGAACGCTAGTTGTTTAACTAGTCTGCAACACTGTTTAGTGCACCGAGTGTCTCCGTTCGGAGATGACACCCTCAGCCCTAGGGGAATTCGAGTGCTTGCTCATGTGAGGTTTTTCCATCAGTATTTTGTAGTAAAATTGGTGTGTGGCTTTCATAGTGGAGCAACGTATTCATAACTCCTCCACAGTGTTATTTCTGCAGCAGTGTAATACTATGTTGTAGGGTGTTGCTGTGGAGACTCCACAACACCTCTTCCATTGAGTGTTTTCAGAGGGAGATTATTTCTTGCCTTTGGAATCTTTAGAGCTCATTTTAAGATCTTGGCATTAGTCTAACTCATATTCTTTCCCCTACTGCATAGTTTGCTCCAGTAGCTGCATTATTTTCATAGTGCAATTTCTGCGGGGTTTTACAGATTGATTGGAGGGCGGGATTTCACGTATAAGGATCAGCCTTCCACTTTGGATCCCATTGGAGATGGTTTAAATCATATATTTCATCTTATTCAGCCTTATCTATTGATATCCTGATTTGAGTTGCAGCAGCTGCCCAGAAACTCCGGCATTTTTGCCATTTTTTATATTTCAACCAATCCTCTAAAGGATTGATGTGTTTGTGCTTCTAAGGATTATAGATTTCCTCCCCTAGTGTATTTGAGCCATATAATGTCATATATTTTAGTTATTATGGATCAGTACCTCTTATAAATTGTCTCCTCATAGCTTGGTTTTATGCAGAAATAGCACTGCTCCTTCATATTCATGTACATGTATTATTGAGGCTTGCATTGCCTTTCCTGAGAGGTTGTTTCCTCAAGACTTGTACACTCTTTTCTTATATACATTATTATTGGCTATATTTCCATATTCTTGTCTCATAGCTCATTGTATAATGTAGTTTCTTCATGGTTTTTTCATAAATCTGTTTGCATATTTCTATAACTCACCCTTGAGTGGGATCCTTCAAGCAGCTCTATAGACAGAGTTTGAAAAGGGCCAGATAGCCTCCGGATCTCACATTTCCTTGAGAAGGTGACACATCCGGTAAATTCCCTCTCATTCAATCTCTGGAATAGATTTATTGTTGCTGACATTCCTAAAATAGGAATATTACAAAATTGGTATGACGTCATGCGTTGTAACACCAACACTGCGCCCAATACGGTTTTATACCTTAACAGCCCAGTGCAGGAACCTTTGACCGCCTCAGGGCCACTGTCTAGATAACACTCATTGGTGCGTTGAAACCTTACTAGTGCACTGATGTAAATAAAATCCGAAATAACCTCCGGCTGCCTAGTTTTTTAGTTGTGTTGAATTTTCATTAAAAGCCCTGCCAAAACCTCTATAACCATAAACAAATGTTGTAGAAAATGTTTTTTTGACAGTTTTGGCCAATTTTATAACACTAAAAACCTCCCTTATAACCTCCGCTATAGGGTATTTCCCTTGTATTGCATCCCAGAAATCCTCAGGATCAAGCACGCTTAACTATGGAGCTTTTCCCCACATTCAAGCCCACTTATATTGCTACCCGATTTGCAAAACCTTAGCAAGTATTGTTCCTCATGGACCACTCAAGTAGATATCCCTTTACTCTTTTGTATCTAAGTACCAGATTTTTTCCATAGTGCATTATATTAGATATCATTTTTGGGATTAAACTGCGTTAAGTAATTCATTCATCTATGACCATTTCCCTGAGAGCTAGTCGTAACTGACTAATTTCTCATGATTTTTTAATAGTCCACTTACCACTCATTGCATCAGATGATTCTAACTGGGGTGAAGAAGTGGGATTGAAACTAGTGAAATGAATCACATAGCGTCAATAATCACTTCCAGGGCTTGCACCTGGTAACCAAAACTTCTTGGGAGGTCACCCATCGTAGAACTCCTCTTGATAAAGCATGCTTAACTATGGATTTTTTTCCCCACAGTCAAGCCCATTTATCTTGATACCCTCATTTTTAAAACCTTTGCAAGTATTGTACCACATGAACCATTCTAGTAGAGATCCCTTTACTCTTTTGTATTTAATTATGAGGGTTTTTCCACAGTGCATTATTAGAGTTATCATTTTTGGGATCCAGCTACATTAAGTAAGTCATTCATGTATGACCATTTCCATGAGAGGTAGTCGTAACTGACTAATTCATCATTATTTTTTAATAGTCCACTGAGCACTCATTGCATCAGGTGATACTCATAGGGGTGAATAAATGGGATTGAAACTAGTGTAATGAATCGCATAGCATCAATCATCACTTCTGAGGCTTGCACCCGGTAACCAACACTTCCTAGGAGGTCATCCATCCCAAAACTCTACTGGATCATGCACACTTGACTATGGAGTTTCTCCCTAGAATCAAGCCCAGTTAGCTTGCTACCCCATTTGAAAAACCTTAACAAGTATTGTGCCTCATGAACCATTCAAGTAGAGATCCCTTCACTCTTTTGTATTTTAGTACGGGGGTTTTTCTATAGTGCATCATATTAGATATCATTTTTGGAATTAAAATGAGTTAAGTATGTCATTAATCTATGCCCATTTCCATGAGAGGTAGTCATAACAGACTAATTTCTCATGATTTTTTAATAGTCCACTTAGCACTCATTGCATCGGGTGATGCTCACAAAGGTGAAGAAGTGGGATTTAAACTAGTGAAATGAATCACATAGCGTCAATCATCACTTTCGGGGCTTGCACCCAGTAACCAGGAATTCCCGGGAGGTAACCCATCCCAGAAATCCTATGGATCAAGCATGCTTAAATGTGGAGTTTTTTCCCACAATCAAGCCCACTTATCATGCTACCCCATTGTCAAAACCTTACCAATTATTTTGCCTCATGAACAATTCAAGTAGAGATACCTTTACTCTTTTGTATTTAAGTGTGAAGGTTTTTCCGTAGTGCGTTATAGTAGATATAATTTTTGGGATTCAACTACGTTAAGTAATTCATTCATCTATGACCATTTCCATGAGAGGTAGTCATAACTGACTAATTTATCATGATTTTTGAATAGTCCACCTAGCACTCATTGCATCACATGATTCTCACAGGGGTGAAGAAGTGGGATTGAAACTATTAAAATGAATCACATAGCATCAATCATCACTTCTGGGGCTTGCACCTGGTAACCAGGAATTCCTGGGAGGTCACCCATACTAGAACTCCTATGGATCAAGAGTGCTTAAATATGGATTTTTTCCCCACAATCAAGCCCAATTAGCTTGCTACCGCATTTTCAAAAGCTGACCAAGTATTGTGCCGCATGAACCATTCAAGTAGAGGCGCCTTTACTATTTTGTATTTAAGTACGAGGGTTTTTCCGCAGTGCATTATATTAGATATAGTTTTTTGGATTCAACTACATTAAGTAAGTCGTTCATCTATGACCATTTCCATTAGAGGTAGTCATAACTGACTAATTTCTCATTCTTTTTAAATAGTCCACTTAGCACTCATTACATCGGGTAATGCTCACAGGGGTCAAGAAGTGGGATTGAAACTATTGAAATTAATCACATAGCGTTAATCATCACTTCTGGGGCTTTCACCCTTTAACTAAGACTTCTATGGAGGTTACCCATTCCAGAACTCCTCTGGATCAGGTGCGCTTTACTGTGGAGTTTTTCCCCACAATCAAACCCACTTAGCTTGCTACCCCATTTGCAAAACCCTGGAAATTATTGTGCCGCATGAACCATTTGAGTACAGATCCCTTTAATCTTTTTCATTTAGGAACAATGGTTCTTCTGAAGTGCATTATATTAGATATAATTTTTTGGATTCAACTGTGTTAAGTAAGTCATTCATCTATGACCATTTCCATGAGAGGTAGTCGTAACGGACTAATTTCCCATGTTTTTTTAATAGTCCACTTAGCACTCATTGCATAGGGTGATTCTCACAAGGGTGAAGAACTGGGATTGAAACTAGTGAAATTAATCACAAAGTGTTAATCATCATTTCTAGGGCTTGCACCCAGTAACCAGGACTTCCCGGGAGGTCACCCATCACAAAACTCCTTGGGATCAAGCGTGCTTAACTCTGGATTTTTTCCCCACAGTCAAGACCACTTAGCTTGCTACCCCATTTGAAAAACCTTAGAAATTATTCTGCCTCATGAACCATTCAATTAGAGACCCCTTTACTCTTTTTTATTTAAGTACGAAGGTTTTTCATAGTGCATTATATTAGATATCATTTTTGGGATTCAAATGCATTAAGTAAGTCGTTCATCAATCACCATTTCTATAAGAGGTAGTCATAACTGACTAATTTCTCATGATTTTTGAATAGTCCACTTAGCACTCACTGCAGCAGGTGATGCTCATATGTGTGAAGAATTGGGATTGAAACTAGAGAAATGAATCACATAGCCTCAATCATCACTTCTGGGGCTTGCACTCGGTAACCAGGACTTTCTGGGAGGGCACACATCCCATAACTCCATTGAATCAAGTGCACTTAACTATGGAGTTTTTCCCCCAATAAAGCCCACTTAGCTTGCTATCCCATTTGAAAAACCTTAGCAAGTATTGTGCCTCATGAACCATTCAAGTAGAGATCCATTTACTCTTTTGTATTTAAGTACGAGAGTTTTTCCACAGTGAATTACATTAGATATTATTTTTGGGATTTAAATGCATTAAGTAATTCATTCATCTATGACCATTTCCATGAAGTGTAGTTGTAACTGATATATTTATCATGAGTTTTTAATAGTCCACTTAGCACTCATGGAATTAGGTGATGCTCATAGGGGTGAAGAAGTGGGATTGAAACAAGTGAAATGAATCACATATAATCAATCATCACTTCTAGGGCTTGCACCCAGTAACCAGAACCTCCCGGGATGTCACCCATCCCAGAACTCCTATGGATTAGGCACACTTAACTGTGGATTTTTCTCCCCACAATCAAGCCCACTTAGCTTGTTACCCCCGTTTGTAAAACCTTAGCACATATTGTGCCTCATGAACCATTCAAGTATATGAGGTTTTTTCCACAGTGCATTATAATAGATATCATTTTGTGGACTGAACTATGTTAAGTAAGTCATTCATCTATGACTATTTCTATGAGAGGTAGTCGTAACTGACTAATTTCTGATGATTTTTTAATATTCCACTTAGCACTCATTACATCAGGTGATGCTCACAGGGGCGAAGAAGTGGGATTGAAACTAGTGAAATGAATCACATAGCAACAATCATCACTTCCAAGGCTTTCACCTGGTAACCAGGACTTTCTGGGAGGTCACCCATCCCATAACTACTCTGGATCAAGCATGATTAACTGTGGCATTTTTCCCCATAATCAAGCCCACTTAGCTTGCTAAAACATTTACAAAACATTAGCAAGTATTGAGCCTCATGAACCATTGAAGACCAACATGAACGTGGTGGAGTCATTTAAACATTTTCACCGGTCATCTCTTCTATAGATGCTTTCTGGGCATGGAGCATCTAGCCCATGGCTTCTTGGTGTTCTACCTCATTGCAGTGACTACAACGAATTTTTCGCCTCCAGACTTTCTGGGTCTTCTAGGAGCACTTTCCGATGGTGTTTCTTAGATAAGTGTTCATGTAACCCTCACTATCACTAGAATGTGAGGAAGTGATCTCATCATCCGTCATTGGTTGGTAACTATATTTTTTCAAGCTTTCCCTAACTTCCTTCCTAACATATCAAAATCCTGCATGATGATGCAATTCCTCTACTTTGATGGGGTGTATGATGCCCTTCCCCTGATATCCCATTTTCTTGAACAATTTGGACCCGATTCCTTTAGTATTTTTTTCAAAAGAAATAAAATCATGGTCATGAGAAGTACATGAAACCAAAGAGTTACTTTTTACCTCAAGGTGGTTATACTGTAACTTTTCCAAGGCCTTTTCCTTAGCTTTCAACTGGCATAGCAACGTTTTTTTCTACTTCTCTGCTTCCTATAGGAGTTTCCTTAGCTCAATATTATCAACTTGAATTATTTTGTTTATCTCCTCAAGTGCTTGGATCCATGCCACATTGGGTTTTATTTTCACCTTTGCTACAAGATCTATTGAATTTTTTGTTTAATCGCCTAAATTGGAACCAAAATCGGTGGGTCAACCTATTGTGATTCTAAGAGTTGCAATACTCCTTTCGTCACTGGAATATGATCCCAAGTCAATTGGTCTACCTCCTACAACTCCCTCAACCGTGACCTTCTCATCTTCTTCTGATTCAGAATTTTGATCTTGTTGCATGGTGGCAGCTTTCTTCTGCCTCTCCTTTCTCTCATCCCTCTTAGGTCTCAGCTCAGGGTGTAGTTTCCAGCAATTCTCTTCCTCGTGTCACTCCTTCACACAATGTGTACACAAGGGATTTGCTCCTCTTTTCTTGGCTATTGTGGCTCTTTTTGCGTGGTCATTTTGTTCATGCACCCCCCTGTTTTCAAGATGCATCGCTTTCACACTCGCCTCATCGATAGTAGCAAGCTCAAACAGTAATAATTAATTCCTTATGTAACTATGTAAAGAACAAATATACTTATTTACAACCTATGGTGAATCTAATGAAATTTCTAAGTTCAAATATTGTTTCCTAATTTCTTTAGTGAGGTTTTTCACATTTTGGTGTTTGCCTTGCCTTAAGGACTTTTGCTTATAAACCAAGGGATATAATTGATCCTTCAATGCAGAAAGAAATTTGAACCATGAAGAAAGAATATTACCCGAATTCTTACTCCCTTGAAATTTTCACTCCCACCAGAAAAGAGCGATGTCATTCAGCCAAAGAGAATCCAAATGGATCTTTTCCTTGTCCTCCTTGATATGCTAAATCCTACAGTAGACCTCAATCTACCGAATTCAATTGTTAAGTTTTTCTGCATTACTTTCACCTTTATAAATGGGAAGGTCAAACTTAACATATAATTTAAAGAAATGTTTCTTAGATGCATTTCTTGGACCTCTACGAGAACGATGAGGAGAAGAAGAAGAAATTTCACTTGTGGAAGGATAAGGAGGAGGTTCTTCTCCTCCATTTTGATGCACTGAACCTTGTCCTTCTAGGCCATTCTCCTCTACTTTCACTGCCTTCCTGAGTCTCAAAAAAAAACTTGTCAACCTTATCTTCCATGGCATAGAAGGCATTGCGATAATTTTTCTCCTCCTCATGATGTGCATCATCATCTACCATGTTCTTACTTCGACGTTCACACCCTTCTTTAGGATCAAAGGACATAAGTTTCCATTTACCTCTTTGGAGCCTGTTTCTAGTTAGCATACAATAATTCTATTCACATATAACAAAGACGTACTTTGATAAAACTTGATCCAAGATATTTTAATTGTATATGTATAAACGATTATGTGAAACATGACATGTTAACCGTAAAAAATTAAGGTGCACATGAAAGAAGAGAAGAAGAACATGAAAGCATGAAAATATGACAACAATAATTGATAATGGAGTTCGTCCAACTTGCAATACATCTTGGAGCCCTGCTTAATAGTGGGGATGCCTTCAGTCATTAAGTGGAAAAAAGAAGAAGAAGAAGAAGTACAAGTAAAATCACATAAAGAAACCTTATACCTCCAATATGTAAAATGGAAAAAATTTGAAGAGCTCTAAGGTAGAAAAAAACATCATCATTGAGTTCCTATCTCCAAGAGGTGTAATATCGACATACAATTCATCCCAAAGTAATACTAGAAAGTTCTGCACCCCAGAGAATATTTTGTATTCCCCTCATTATTCCTTGGGCATGGTTCACCCCTCTGCCTTGCTCGTGGTTCCTCTATTCACCGTTGCTCTACCTAGGCACACTGTCAAAATGAGGTCTTTTATAAAATTGTATTCAAATTTTACCGGTTACCTCTTCTGGCACAATGGTTAAATCTGAAATTGGTTGAGGAGAGGTCGAGGGATCAAATCTCACCCCTCCTTATTATGAAAATTAAGTACCCAACAAATTCGCTCACTTCTCAGGTGTTGCGCTCCCTATCGGTTGATGGTGAAATTGTAGGACACTTAAACATCACCCACTACCCAAATTTGACTGAAACATTGACTTGCTCTAACTTCTCCATACGGGCTCGGATTGGAGTTTTGTTTGCACCATTGGAATCAGGGCGACGAACACTTTGATCTGGACATGGGTTGATAGAAATATGACCGCTTTGATTTTTGAGCCATTCCTAATGCCACTTATACTTGTACCTGTGAGGTCCTCCTAGATCAATAGGTCTGCCACTAATGGTTCACCAAGGATGTCATGAATCACTTATTTTTGTAACAATTTTTTTCTGTAGATTCCATTCATATCTTAATTTGGCCAATTTGAAGAAATATTTGAAGGTCTTTTCCCAAGATGGTTCAAAAAAAATTTCTTGCCAAATGATTTGCGTGTGCCATCCTAAAATTATTTTTCTAGTAGGGTCCAGTCTTGCCTTGCTTTGCGGTTTAACTGCAATTTCTTCATCTTCCAAACAAAAAAAAATTTTCACCATGGCGAAGTCATTTTATAATTTTTCAATTCGCAGGCAGTTTAGGAGCTCACAATAAGAAATTATTGGAATTCAGATATCCATAATGTCTTCGAGGTCACAGGGAGCATCGATTGAAACTTCAAGAAATATTTTTATTAAGCCAGTGCTTTTATTGATTTTTATAAATGATGAATTGATTACATCATAATTACCACTTAGTTTCTTTTCATTGAAACATCTCATTGATTTTTTATTTTATCCTCGATCCTCACTCGACATGTGCATGCCATTGGCTAGCCACCTCCCTTGTTAAGTCCCTATATTAATAGTTTAGTCCCTCATTATGTTATTTTAGGCCCCCTTACTATTATTTTTGTACCCCTGAAACTCCCATATTGTTATTATTGTGCCCTTACATTATTATTGTTAGGTTGGCTAGGATTATATTTTGACCCCATGGACTCCTATATATAGATTTAAGGAGGTTTTTTCATTTGTATCATCCAATAATTATTCATTTATGTAATCTATTGGAGGTTTCCCCCTTAAAGTGGATTATTTATAAGGCATCGATCTCTCTTTTCTTCTATTTTTGGATATGGTTACATAACATTTGGTATTAGAGCTTTGGATTCTAAGGTTTCACTGCTCCAAATAGGTCATTGTGGAATTTTCGCTATAATGTTTTTTCTATGAAGGTTTAGAAGCTGAAATGTTTAAAGAGAAAAGCCGAAATATCATGGAACTTCTTGTAAAAATTTTAGATCTTGGTTCTCAATATCTTTGGAGATATGATTTGTGGAAGTTAGGGCTTTTTCAGGCTCCCGAATTTCACCTAAAATAGGTCATCATGGAATTTTTGCTATAAATTTCTTTCTTCAAAGGTTCAGAAGCTGAAATTTTTACAGAGGAAAGCAACAATCTAGAGGAACCTCCTATAAAAATTTCAGATCTTGGTTCGCAATATTTTCGGAGATAGGATATGTGGAAATTAGGGTTTCTTCTGGCTCCCGAATTTCATCTCAAAGAGGTTACCGTGGGAAAATCGTCATAACTCTCTCTCTAAGTGTTAGATTGGAATTTTGTAAAAAGTGACCACAACCACATAGAATTTAGTTTCCTATGTATCAATTTCAGAGCTGAATGAGGAAACAATGACATGTGCCACATCGTACAAGTTCACTCTACATAACTAGTCCATAACTAGGTCATTATGGGAGATTGGGCATAACTTTGCCTTAAAGAATCCAAATTAGGTTAGAAATATGGAGTTTGAAAGAATATTTAGAGTGCTACTACAGGGCTAAATTTCAGATATTGAAGATCCTAAATAACATAGATAATTCAGTTTCAATATCGAGCTCCTCAAAAGAAAGAAAAAGGCGTGTATTTATTTTTTTAAATTACATAACGTTTGTCTGAAAAAATAGTTTGAGGTGGTTCCAAGGGCATATTAAAGATTTTTATTAGTATTTGTTTTTATAATGCCTCCAAAAAATAATTCCACACCTATTAAGCCCTCATAAAGCTATACTATGACACATGAAGAGAAATAATTGCAATATTAGATATCAAAATTATGGTACCAAGTGCAACATATTTTGATCTTACGAAGAGCAGCTGAAGATGACATAGATGGTTTAAAAGCAGAAATGGAGGATAAGTTGGATGGTTTGAGGGATCAAATAAAAGCTAATATGGATGATAAAGCAATGGAATATGACATTGAGCATTAACAACAAGTTCTCCAACTCTCAAAGGATAACCTAACTTTGGTGCAGAATCAAATGAAACAACAGAAAGATCAACATCACATCAAAAGATGTTCTGAAGTAGTCAAAGAAATAATACCTTGAAAAGTACGATCAATTTTAGAGTATCTCAGCAAGTGGAAGAAATTTCCTATAGAATATTCCACATGGGAAGATGAGAATCTTATATAGAAGCATGAATAAATAATCAAGTGTTGAGGACAACACTTGTTTTAGGGAGAGGGGCATGTTAACTCCCTATATTACTAGTGTAGTCCCTTATTATGTTAGTGTAGCCACCCTTATTGCTATTTTTTTACCCCTGTAACCCCCATATTTTTATTATTGTGCCATTATATTATTATTGTTAGGTCCGCTGGGATTATATTGTGACCCCATGGACTTCTATATATAGAAAGGAGGTTTTTTCATTTCTATCATTCAAGAATTGTTCATTTATGTAATGTATTAGAGGTTGACCCATTGATGTGGCTTATTTCTAAGGTGTTGATATCTCTTTTCTTCTCTTTTTCTAGTTGGTTTCATAACATCCCTCATAGAGTGGTAAATAATTGTAGAGTGATTTGAGAAGATGTTTTTTGTACATATGTTAGTGATGTGACATTTGGAGCCTGCAACGTGTCAAGAAAAGATGGTCATACTTACTAATTTCATTCTTGGATCCAATCTTTTTCCTTTTATGTAGTACATTGTTAGGGTTTCTTGTCGAATACTTATTAATAATTGGTTTCCATCTATAACTGTGTTTGGTAGGCTAGAGAAGACTCTTAATTAAAGGAAATTTCAACCTAAAAGTGGCCTTCTAAGGGAAAATCAAGAAATTAATAAAAAATACCATGTAGACAACTTTTTAATAATACTTTACTCTTATCTATGTTCCTGAATAATTATTAGGACTAGATTTAATAAAGAAATAATATATTATTTCCAATCTTTTACTTTTTTCGAAAACCATCAATATATGGCACTTTTATTAAAATAATTCTCTCTATATATATTTAGTATTTAAATTTATTTGTTTATATTTATATTTTATATTTTACTATCTACATATGTTTTAAATTTAACTACTTTTTTGGTGTTTTTTTCACAACATATTCAACTAAACCCACAAATTTTCCAGAAATTTTTTTTTTGCCCACATCTGGTAATTTGTCCTTTCTATAATAGATTTTTAGCTATTTGACTATTTTATATCTAACTATTTTTTAATTATTTAACTATTTTTTATTTACTTATATTTAAATATATATTATTTTTGGTCAGAATCAACTAATTTATAATTTCTGAAATGTGTTAAAAAGTTTTCTGGATTATCCACATTGCTAGAGAACGGGTGTCGACTTTTCAAATCCCAACGGGGATCCATCATTAGGACTTTTTGAATGAATCCATTCTGAAATGTGTTTTTTCACTATGTTTTAACTATTTTATGTTTTATATTTATCTACTTTTTAACTATTTTATATTTAAATATTAATAGTAATGGAAACTTTTTATAGATGTTTCTTCTTATGATATTATTTTTATTGTTTATTTTGATACAATATATAGCATTTCAATTTGTTATATTATTATTTTTCATAGTTGTTTGGAATTTCCCATTGCTTCTCTACTATAACAATGTGATCTGTTGATCTCACTATCCATATTTTTCCTAATGATGAACCTCAGTAGTGATTCAAAGATCTAAAAAACTGATGTGCTTTATCAAAAAGATTTTTTCTTGATAATCATGAATCACAGAAGTCTCCATTATGGGATTTATATTTTAGATTTAGCTATTTTTTTAGTGTTTTTTTTTTAATGTTTATTAATGTCAAATGGGCCTACATTTTTATTTTATATTTTTTAACTAATATCAAGATTTACATTGTATTGATAACTTTTTTGATATTCTAATTTATATGGGAAAGGTACGAAAAGAATTAATAAGACATTTCACCAATACCCAAATTAATAATAAAATATCTTAGTGATAGCCAACCTAATAATAAAATATTTCATGCATACCCAAATTAAACAATTTAAAATTATTTAGGGCTTGTACCTCCTTTTATATTTAAAGGATTTTATTGATTTACATATTAGAATATGGAAGTTACATGGAAATTTCATGGGAACCTTTAGTCTTGAATCTTTAGTCTGTCAGATCACACATTATGGGTTTGTTCCATCAGATGTTTCCTCTTCTCATTTCAGGGCAGTTCCTTTCTTTCTGCTCCATCTAGTTTCCTCCTTCTCATTTTAGGTCAGTTTCTTTCATTCTTCTCCATCTATCACTATTCTCTAACTAATGTCATTCCATACTTTTCTTTACTTGTAGAAGCTCACGGAGGTGAATTTCCCATTCCATTGAATCTACATTCTTATTTCGTTCTTTTCGTTCCTTTGTTTATGTTTCCAATTGTTATGCCAACTATTCTTTTATTGGTTATTTTATAGCTACTTGTTTAAATAACTTACTAATTAAATAATAATAAATAAGATTTAATAGGTTAATAATTGTAATAATTTAATTTATAAAGATAATTTTTTGCACATAGTTGGTTAGGTTTTTCATTACTATTCCTATTACTAACCTATGATAAATGTTACTAATAAATGTATATTTTAGGTAGGGCACCATTAATAAGTGATTTGAAAAGGTGTCTATGTAAATTATTTAGTTGAATGGCTCCAGATAGTCGAATGTATTCAATGATAAAATCTCCCAACCATGCAATTTCGAGTTTCTTCGGTTTACCTTTTACTTTACTATCATATAATAAGACTAAGTTACCAACATGAAAATGCTTAGCTTGGAGATTCATATCATGCCATGATTTTTGATATTATTTATTGATTTGTTGATGATAAATAGCATAAGGTCGATCTTCCTCTAGTTGATGTAGTTGTGTGATTCATTATGTTCGTAACTTTGTATTGTATTTTAATATGGTTGATACACTTTGTGAATTTACCGAACAATGGAATGGTATGATTGATTCCTATCTATGGAAAATTTTGAATAGTGTTGATCCTTTCAAATGCTTATACGCTATGAGATATGATGATAAAATAATTGGAAATTTATCATCCCAATCATCTTTTCCTACATTGCATATTTCAATGGTCCTTTATGTAGTGCTTTGTTGAATGATTGAACAACACAATTTGCTTGTGGATGATACACAATACTCTTTTGGTTCTCAATCATGTAGTTCTTTTTTAAGACCTGATTTCTTCCATTAATGAAATGTGCTCCTCTTTTTCTAATAAGAGCATGGGGAAGTCGAATCATGTTACTATGCTTTGATATATGAATTTGGCTGCTACTTATTTAGTATAAGATTCGAATGGATCTGCTTCTTCCCACTTTGTTAAATATTCAACAATTGTTACTATATATTTTGGACCTATTCACTTGGCTCTTTTGGGAAATTAGTCGACAAATTCTATTTCCAATATCTCAAAGGGTAACGATGGAACAATTGAGTGCAATGAAATTTGATGTTTTAGAAGAGGTCATACATTTCTTTGAAATTTGTTTCATTCTTGTACATATTATTGGCAGTCATAGAATAATGTTGGCCACCAAATTCTTGCTTGCATTATCTTTCGTGAAGTCGTTTCTCTTTGATAGTGAACTTCGACTCCCCCTTTGTGTGCTTTATCAATGATTGCATCTCTTTCATGTTCTAAGGTACATATTCGTAGTACTTCATCGATTCCAGTTCTCTTACTATTATGGGCATGGGTTTTTCCAGGTGTGACAGTGTTCTTCATCCTAGCCTTTCCATTTCTGGATATCCATGGTGTGATGGGATTCTCATGTTTTGGTTGAGAAATATTTTTGGATGGATTCAAAACTGAGTGAGGTGGTCTTTGAAAGAAAGGAAACATGGCCTAGTGATCCCTGAACTAGACTTTGGTTTTGGTAAATCCATGTCCAAGTAACCCCTAAACCAAACAATGGGTTGCAATAAACCTAAATATTTTGTGCCTTTATTGGGCCTAGGAATCCTTGACTGGTGAATTGCTAGATATAAGGTAAATTTTAGAGTTGTGCCCTCAATCAGCCCTAAGAATCCTTAGGCAGTTAATGGAATGATATATGGTAAATACTGGAGGCTGGAGTCTTTATATGTCTAGGGATCCTCGACTTTTGTATGGCAGGATGCACAGTAAATCCTAGAGAGTAGGAGACAGGAAAATTCTTCACGGTGTAGTTGGAGAAATCTGGTGGCATTGATTATTTTTTAGGCCCTACTGATCTGGTGTGGATTGTATTAAATCCTAATTCTATTGATAAGTGTGAGGTGGCTTAGCCTTGGGAATTCCTAGATCATTTATGGTTATAATTCCCACATTCATGCTTGGAATATGGGATGGGGGTGATTGGATGAAATAAATATCTGGTTCTGCCAATCTATGGTCAGATGGTATGTGGATGTCCTGAACCTGGTTGGCATATTCATTCAATAATAAGAATTATTTATCCATGCTATTTCATGTGAAAATGCATTGGTCTATATGTGGATTTTATGGTTTTTATAACCCTGTAATTTCTGTTTCTTATATTTTGGTTATGAGTATGTTTTATGACAGTGATGATGTATGGCTCTCATCATGTTTTGGTTTTTAAATGAATGAATAGTGAATATATGACCTGATAGATGATAATTAAGCTAATTTGATAAGTCATCAACACTTTCTTAAAAATCTCAGATAAGTATCAGACCCCTATACTTAGATATGTTGTTATGACCTCTAGATTACATGTGCACAATGTGTGCGATAAAATGTCTATTATGGTTAGGCTTGGTTAGGTTAAGTGCTTGATGAATTTTTTTATTAGAGAATTTTTCTTGGTATCATTTATTATATTCGAAAGTATGATGAAGTTATGGTTAGTTGTTTAGAGACTAGCCTTGAAAAGGTGGCCTACATCGCGCAGTATCTGGCACAAAATGTGATGAAACAAACTATATTCTCTCCCTTTTAGGATTGTTGGAGAAACTAGAGGGTTACAATCATATGTAGGCCTTTCCATGGGAGAGAATGGAGGTATATTTCAATGAAAGGCTAGGTTAACTCAGGGTTTCAGTGCCTGGAGTGGTAAGTTAGCTCTTGGGGGTGTTGTAGCTACCTGAGGAAGGTTTGTAAAGTGTTTGTTTGTTGGTTATAATTCCATAACTACACTTAGGAATTTGAATCATATCATAATAACACTTGGTCACATGTTTACCCTAGTGGACTAATTAGTTTTGGCTAATGTGAGAGGAGGTCATTACAGAGTGGTATCAGAGCATGGTTCAACACTCACACTGGATGGGTGGAATGTGTTTATCATGAATACATGTCAGTTGCATCTGTGTTCTTTATGATTGGTGTATATGTTCTTGTTGTGTATGCATGGTGAGGGTCATTGTTACTATTGTGTCACCATGTATAAGTTGGTGAGGTTCTTGTTGGTATGTGCTTTTCATGAATGCATGTTAGATGTACATGCATCCATTATGCATGTCAGTGTCTATATGTTTTTATGCATGCATTGTCTTGGCTATAGTTATACATCTATATTAGTTCAAACATGCATTGTGATGTCATTGTATGTAGTTTATGTCATCATGATGTTGTTTGTTGTTATTATGATGACGTGATGGTCAAGATATAACAAGAGATGCATACCATCAGAGTGATGTTGCGACACTAGACCTCATTTACCCTTCATACCCTTCACTTTTTCCAAAATCCAAAGTCCATCGCTCATTTCTGTTTCAAAACCCTTTTTAACAATTCAAATTCAATTTTTATTGTTAAAAAGTAGCTCTGCCTGCTCCATAACAAACTTTTTTATATATCATATATTATATATGATATTTATTACTACACTTAATGGTATAATGGAGCTCTTACCTTTTCGAAATCCACATATCGCGACAAACCTTTCCATATTCACTTGCTGCTCCATAAATTTTCCAATGCAATATTGGTAAGACCCATCCCCTGCCACATCATCATTTTTATCACATATTGAAAATATTATGGCCCTCTAGTCATGTTACCTTCCTCATTTCCCTGATCCCTGATATGTGAAAATTTATATGCTTCGAATGAAATAACCCTTCGACTCCCGATTGTGATAAGTCTGACTTTCCAATTTACGATAAAGACTCCCTTCCTTGATTTGTGATGAAGCCTAAAAATCCTAATTTGTGATATGTGATATTAAAATGGGACCTGCTTACTATTGCATTATATCACCCCATCGCAATTCACAACTGACCAATTCCTCCATCATGTGTCTTATATTTAAATGCTCTAAAAGGATTCTCCCTCTTGCTCATTATTTAATTACTAATTCCTTCTTATCTGATCTAAAAATGGGTGGATAACTTGTTATGCTTTTCAATCACCACCCACTCAGTTAAAAAAATTAATATATGGCTTATTCTTGACTGTGGGGAATTCAATTCTTGATTAAAGTGTATTTATTTTTAACTATTTTAAACCTTTATGTGTGAGGAATTAAAATTTTGTTTTTTCTGATATTAAGCATGTAAAACAACCATAAAGTGCAGCAAATAAGCATCAACACATAACAAAAAATTTAATAAAAGTGTTCACCCAAATATCGTGGCCAATGTCTCCTTAAGCCCTTGTCAAATTGACTTAGCTCTTTTGGATTAGGATGGAAAATTTCTTTTACAAATAGCTATTCAACTCCAATGGTTATTTGAACTAAAATAATGGGTTTATAATACCATCATACCCCTGGAATGGTTGCAATCTCTTTGGAGATAGACCTAGGTTCCCTTAGACTTGACCTCTTCTGTCAGCACCCTTAAGCTTCCCTTAGCTTCTCTATGGAAAAAAATCCTTAAAAATTCCTTTTATGTCCTTGAAAAATCACCTATTTTCTCTATTATATATTAAACATAAAAAATAGACTGGTTATTTTCTCAAAATGACCTCTGGCTCCCCAATCTAGGCCTCCATCCAATGTTGGCCCTAGCCTACCCAAAACTTCCCTCTGGATTATCGACCTTTAGAGGTCTAAAAATGGCTCTGAAAATCCTTCCATTGGGTTCAAAATTTCCAAAATAGTCATAATAGGCTATTCACTTGCTGAAATTTTCCTCTGGCTACATTGGTTATGCCTCCAACACCTGAGGGCACCCCTTGGCTCTCGGTTCACTGAAAAATTCTTTGTGGCTTCTCAAACTTGAAAAGTCTTAAAAATATTCTGAAAACTCCATAAATGGATTCAGAAGGTTAAAAATAGTCAGAATAGACTCATGGTTTGTTGAGAATGGTTACAGGCTACTCTGGATAGGCCTCATTCTCCTGCTGGCGCTTGGTGGCCCCAGTGGCCCTTAGAAATTATGTGAAGGATCTCGGCCTTATGAAGTCCTCTGTTGGCTCTAAAAACCTCACCATTAGTTCCATAATGTTTTAAACATACAAAAATTTCTATTTTTTTTATGAGTAAGGCCTCTAGCTGCCCTAGCTAGGTCTCATTCTACTACTGGCTCCTGGTGGCCCTTGTGGCCCCTAGAACTTCTCTGAATACAAATATTTCCTATAATTTCTATGGTGAATCTAAAACCCTCACCAATGAGTCTACAATTTCCAAGAAATTTGAAATTTAATATTCACATTCTTAGAATGGTCGAATAATGCTCAATATAGAGCATAAACAATTTTTTCCAGTAACCCCTAAAAAAACTCCACTAAAAATGGAGAAACTGCAGTGAGCTAGAGTTAAAATAGTGATATGTGGCAAAAATGGCATGCTTGCTAGCATAAACATGGGATACAATGTTAGAATTAAATGTTGTGTTGATGTTTGGACACATGTCCCAAACCACACGGTCATATAAAATTCAGAGCAGAACTCCAGGCGAAAACCATTGACATTAACCATGCCATGTGACCCAAAAAAAATGGTGGAGTTTATGGTTAGAGTAACTGTCGAGTAGCTTAAACTGCTGGAGAAGAAGTTAACGTTTATGCCATGTGAAAGTTGTAACATAAATTTTTGGAGTGTTTGAACTGTTGCAGTTGGGGTTTAGTCCTTGGGTTAGGGATAAGACCACATGGGGAGGGGGCTGGCCCTCGGGGCTATTCCCCTCCAACCCCTAATCGAAATTCCATTAAACCATAAATAGGACTGGTCCACCAATATGGTTAAGACATATGGTAGCAGAGATGGTTAAAACACACGCGTGCTGGGAAGGAGGTCTCTATGTCAACTCAAGGGACGCGAACCAAAATTTTGCAACACTAAAGCTCGCGACGTGGTGCCTTCCCATTGGTTCATTAAATTCATGATTGATAATCTAGTGACACTTGTCACCCTGTAGTTCACCTAAAAGGAATATTTTAGGGAATATTTTGAGGAATATTCCAGCAATATTCTAAGAATATTCCATTAGATATTGTTTTTTTTTTTACTTTTCAAAAACATAGTCAACCCTGGTCAAATGTAAAAAATTGCAATTTACTGGACTTTTCAAATCGCGATAACCTCTTCATATTGTTTCGGTTTTTTGAATTGTTCATGGCACAGAAAAGAGGAAGATGAGGTCTATCCGGTCGCTCAGGTTTGACACACTTTCAAACACTTTTAAATTTGAGCGATCACTTAGGTCCTTGATCCAAATATGATCATTCCTCCCCATTAGGAATATTTTGGACCCAAAAGGATTGATTACTTGTTCAGTAGATTAGAGTACAACACCCTCACTTTTCCAGCATCCTTACACTTTTCGTTTCTTGGCTTAGTGCCTTTGAGCCCCAAAATTGAAGGTAGTCAACACTTCCCCTCTTGGATGCTCTTGTCCTCCTATCAAGAATTGTCTTCCTTGAGCTCACCAAGGAATTTTTGGCAAGAAATATTCAATAGAAGGTAGTGTAACATCATTTCCTTGATCATCAATCAAAGGTGCTTAAAAAAATGTAATTTTTCAACATAATACATGCATACATAACTGAAATTTGCATATGTACAAATGAATGTATGTCTTACTAAGTTAAGATGTCAAACCGTTTCTTACAAAGCTACTTCCATGGCGATTTTTGCTGGTGAAAATATTCTTCTTGTGAAACATTTGTTCTCACATCAATGATGGAATCTTTGGTTCCATTTGTGCCAGTGTTCTTATCCTCTTGCTTCAAATGCTTGGGATGATTAGTTAGATGGAATGTCTAACATTGGGCAATGACATGTCCATTTTTCTGGCAATGTGTACAAGTCTTTTGCATCTTCTTAGAAATTTTCCTTTGCTTCAACTGTTTCCTGTATGCCTTTAATCTCTTCCAGCATTTTGAAACTTCATGGTACACATACCACAATAGGAACAAAAAATATTTCTTCCATTCTTGCATGCAAATTTTCCATGCTTAACAGAAACATAATCAACTTGACTATGGGAAGAATTATACATCAAATGATGTTTTTCATGTCCATATTTTTTACTTTCTTGAGGAGATGTACTTGTAGAGGTTCCAGATTTCTTTTGAAGACTAACATCAATGTTCTTATCTTGATAGTTGTCATAACTGTCATGCTCGCCATAAGTTGCATATCTACACACATATTATTGAAAAATAGGCTTCAAACAATGGCAATCAACTTGAAAACAAACTTGACATCTTTGTGGTTTAGAACTTGAAAAAAAAGTTATTTTTGGATTTGTCTCAAATGCCTTCATGGATGTAAAGTTTTCGCCATAAGATTGAACATTGCCTAGACCACAATTCTTATTTATTTCCTCAACCAAAATAGGATCATTCATGCCTTTTGCATGTTTTCCTAAACCCTTGCCTTCATAGCCCATTTAAACATCAACTTGGACCCTATACCTCTAGTGTGATTTTCATACGAACATACACATCTATCTGAAGAGGAATTTGAAGACAAATTTGAGTGATTTACCTCTTCTTCAAGCATGTTCATGGTTAAGGCCTCTTGGGCATGATGGAGCTACATCTCCCTCTCATGTATTCTTTGAATAAGTCCATATTTATATTTCTTCATAGCAACCAATTTCTCATGAAGTCTAGTGCTCTCTCTTCCATCTTCATACAGAATTTGCACCATATCCTTCAGGATGTAGAAGTCTCGCTTCATCTCTTTATCGAAGAGTCTTTTGAAGATAGAGGATTTAGAAACATCACTTGATGAAGTTTTAATTATTATGTCAATGAACTAAATAACCTCAACAAAAATTTCAAAGCCTCAAAAATAATTGAAAAATCTTCTTTTTCAAACAATATTCAAGGGGGATTGTGCTTCAAGGGTTGCCCGGAGGTCCTTTGGGTAAGGAGAATGATTTCAACTTTCTTCCTTCTTGTCCTCTTGTAGAATTATCTAACAGTATCTTTCCCTTCAGCTCTAGAAAAATCAAACTTGTAAGTAAGCATCAATCAATTTCCAAACAGTTAAATTCCTTGAACTGTTAAACACCTTTCAAGTCAAACAAGAAACCTAGTGCTCTACCAAGCAAGAAACCTAGTGATCTGATACCACCTGATCTAAAAATGGGTGTATAACTTGTTATTATTTTCAAGGACCTCCCACTCAGTTAAACAAATTAAGATCTAGCTTATTCTTGATTGTGCGGAATTGAATTCTTGGTTCAAATGTATGTGTTTTTAACTGTTTTAAACCTTTATGTGTGAGGAATTAAAAATTTGTTTTTATTGATATTAAGCATGTAAAAAAACCATAAAGTGGAGAAAATAAGCATCAACACATAACAACAAATTTAATTAAGGATTTCACCCAAATATCATGGGCTACGTCTCCTTGAGCCCATGTCAAATTGACTTGCCTCTTTGGGATTAGGATGAAAAATTTATTTTACAAGTAACTATTAAACTCCAATGGTTATCTGAACTGAACCAATGGGTTTATAATAGCATCATACCCCTGTAATGGTTTCAATCTCTCTGAAGATAGGCCTAGGTTCCCTTAGACTTGACCTCTTCCGTTGGAACCCTTAAGCTTCCTTGAGCTTCTATGTGGCACTAGCTCTTTAATAAATCCTTTTCTCTCCCTGAAACCTCACATAATATCTCCATCATATATCATACATCCAAAATAGACTGACCATTTGCTCAAAATGAGGTTTGGCTCCCCAATCTAGCCCTCCATCTACTGTTGGCCATAGGCTTCCCAAAACTTCCCTGTGGCTTCTTAACGTTCATAAGTCTCCAAATGGATATAAAAATCCTTCCACTAGATTCATAATTTCCAAAATAGTTGTATTAGACTATTCACTTGCTTAATTTGGCCTCTAGTTGCTCCCGTTATGTCTCCAACACCTGTTGGCACCCCTTAGCTCTCGGTTCAGTGAAAACTTCTTTGAGGCTTATCAACCTTGAAAAGTATTAAAATTCTTCTAAAAAATAAATCAATGGATTCATAATGTTAAAAATAGTGAGAATAGACTACTATTTTGCTGAGAATGGTTACGCATTGCTCTGGATAGGCCTCATTCTCATGTTGCCACCTGGTGGCCCTAGTGGCCCTTAGAGCTTCTCTGAAGCATATCGGCCTTCAAAGTCATATGATGACTCTTAAACCCTCACCATTAGTTCTATAATGTCTGAAACATCCAAAAATTACTATTGGTTTCCTGAGTAAGGCCTCCAACTGCCTTGGCTAAGCCTCATTCTGCTACTAGCTCCTGGTGGCTCTTGTGGCCCCTAGAACTTCTCTGAATAAAATATCATCCATAATTTCTCTCATGGCTTTGAAAACCTAACCAATGAGTCTATAATGTCCAAGAAGGTGGAAATTGACTATTGACACTCCTAGAGTGGTCGAATAATGCTCAATATAGAGCATACACAATTTTGTCCAGTAACCCCTAAAACAACTCCACAAAAAATTAAGCAACTACAGTTAGCTAGAGTTAAAATAGTGATCTTTGCCAAAAATGGCACACCTTTTAGTCTAACCACCAGATAAACCGTTAGAATTAAATGTTGGGTTGGTGGTTGGACACATGTCCCAAACCACACAGTCATCGAAAACTCAAAGTGGAACTCCAGGAGAAAATTCTTGGCATTAACCATGCCATGTGACCCGAAAAAAATGGTGGAGTCTTCGGTTAGAGTAACTGCCAGGTAGTTTAAAATTCCAGAGAAAACAATAATTTTTATGCCATGTGAATGTTTTAACATAAATTTGTGGAGTGTTTGAATAGTTGTGGTTGGGTTTTAGCCCTTGGGTTAAGGCTAAGGCCACACGAGGAGGGGGATGGCCCCCTCCAACTCCAAATCAAAATTCCATTAAACCTTAAATAGAACCAGTCCACCAATATGGTTAAGACATATGGTATAAGAGACGGTTAAAACACCCATGTGCTAGGCAGGAGGTCTCAGTGTCAACTTGGGTGACCGAAACAAATGTTTTGCAACATCGTTCAAGGGCCACGTGGTTGCGTCAAGGCTGGCCATGTGGCATCTTCCCATTGGCTCATTAAATCTGTGACCAATAAGCTTGTGACACTTGTCAACCTGCAATTTTTTTCAAAGGAATATTTTGGGGAATATTTCGAGGAATATTCCAAGAATATTCCAATAATATTCCCTAGAATATTCTCTTTTTTTTACTTTTCAAAAACCCAGTCAACCCTGGTCAAATGTTGAAAATTGCAGTTTAGTGGATTTTTCAAATCACGATAACCTCTTCATATGGTGTCAATTTTTTGAACCGTTAACGGCGCAGGAACCAGGAAGACGAGATATATTCGGTCGCTCAAGTTTGACACACTTTTAAACACTTTGAAATTTGACCTATCAGTTAGGTCCTTGATCGAAATCTGATCACCCTCACCCAAATCAAACATGTATCCTTCTCATTTCCCTTCCTATGCTTTTATCGATTTCCTTTCATGTGCCTACTTCTTCCTCTAAACCTATCTATATGGGTTTCATTTACTCTAATTCTCTTTCTGCAGTCATTTAAAATCCATTCATAAAATGAAAATAAATCCTATTAAGTCAAAAAAGAAGCCAGAGAAGGGAACATTGCTAGAGTTTTCTCTGAAACAACAATTTAGATTTCCACAGGACCCGCGCTACCGTTAATCCTCAATATATTAGCACGTTTCCAAAAGTAGCACATGCAGTATTTAAAGGGGTAGTTACAGGTTTTTCAGGTGGCATGATTTTAAATAATTTGACACCTATAAGCAAATAACAACACCTCCTCAAAGCTCAATGACAGTCTGTTAATGTGATTAATTATATCATAGTTCTGATAAGTTTCACATTCCTAAAATAGCACAACTTCTACTTTTTCTCCTTCTATTCTATTTTTTTAGCAACATTGTTGTGAGAGGAATCCAAATGTCTAGTCTTGTTGGACGACTCCTTGTAAAATCTATAAATAAACAGAAAATAGATAGAGAAGTGGTTGGTGGTTGTGGTGAGCCCTAGTATTGCACCAAGAATGCTACAACTCTAGGGGCTTCCCTACTTTACTTTATCAACACGGGGTTCATACAAATGTGGAGGTGACAGTGCTATATACACAACATATGCATTCTATTCATTTCCAGTGTATCTGCTCTGCGAGGTATCTGTTGTGTGAGGTTTATTATTTTTTGTATGAGGTATCAATATTTATTAACCCCAACGAACGAGCAGGTCCAAATCTTTCTAATGTCCCGAGGTATTTTGGAGAAGTTCTAGTGAGAAAGCATCTCCAAATCTTTGGAGATTAGAAGTTCTTATCAATGTTTATTAACCCCAGCAAGTGAGCATCCCCAAAGCTTTCTAATCTCCTGAGATATTTTTGACAAGTTCCAATGAGAGAACATTGAGGAACGATAGGGACACAAGTCGAGCATTTTCTGATTATCATCACGCAATATAAGTGGTGGAATTTTCCTTCACTTCGCGCAGGTTTTTTAAGGAGAAGAAAAAATAGGAGGTGGAGGAGAAAATTTTGTCTGCATCCAATTTCCAGTGCATCTGCTATGCCAGGTATCTACGATGAGAGGTTTATTATCTTCTATGCAAGGTATTTGCTTCATCAATTGAAATTTATCCTCCTATACCAACTATACATCGAGAGTCTGCAGTGCACTACGGTGCGAGATTATAGAGTCTGCAGTGCGGTGTGATATTATCAATACAATGTATCTGTGGTGTGAGGAGTTCATCGCTTGGGTTTGTGGTGTGAAGTATTTAAAAACTTTTGGGTCTAATGTGTGAGATATCTTATTTTTCGGTCTAGTATGGCTCCCAGCTTCGTAAAGATAATTTCTGGCCCAGTTCCGTCTGGCTCTGAGATTCAAGATCCTGCCCATATTGTGAGTGAAGCCCCAACTCCCACTGCATAAGTGGACAAGGCCTCAGTGGATGAAGCCTTGAAGTTCTCTGAAACTACCTTAATCTGCCAGTTTAATGGCTTTTGGCCATGGTTCACATCTCTCCACAGTTGGATCTCGAAGGTATGGAAGCCTCTCATTTTTTATGACATTAATATCTACCCCTATGCTAATGGTTTCTTTATAGTAGATTTTGAAAAATCTAAAAGCGGACAATGCATTTTAAATTTTGGCCCTTGGTTTTTGGAAAACTCATGCCTATTCATGAAGCCATGGAGCCCATCATTCAATCCCTCAACAATAGTCATAACCTCAACACCATTTTGGCTCAGATTTCCAAACCTACCTTTTCATCTATGGAATCTCGCCTCACTAAAATCCATTGGAAATGCAATTGGGAAATTTCACTGTAGGTGCCTAGAAACAGAGGAATATGTCAGAACCACCTATGCACGCATATGTGTAGAAATGGACTTCATCGCAGGATTCCCATCTAAAATAATCCTAACAAGCAAAGACTATGTATGGAACCAGAAACTCGACTATGAAAGTGTCTTCTTCAGATGTTGACCTTGCTTTGAGATGGGCTATCTAGCAAAAAAAATTCCCAAAAGTCTCCTAGAAAAATTCTACTAGAAAGAATCACCATAGATCTACATGGTGGGAAGGAGCACAAAAGGAACATTACAGTATCATCAAGGAAGAATATTGTCCAAAAAACTATGAATCACAAGAAATCAGGCACGAAACAAACAACCGTCAAGACAATCAAGGGGAAAGTCTTGTCCAACAGCAAAAAGGCGAACTCGACAGCGCCTCAAGCATCAACAATTATGAGGATTCGAATACCACGCAAGATAAAGGAAGATACGAAGGAGATCCAAGATAAAGGAAGTTGGAAGAAAAGAGAGAAGCTAGACAATTAAGAACTAAGAAAATTATAGGTCTGATAGACCAAATTTGGTCTGAGTGGACATTAACCATCATCATCATCATCTTTCGATTTACAAAAGGGTGCTATTTCTAGGGGTTCTCAGTGAGGTTTGTCACACTTTGATAAAACTAAGCTAAATTTTAGAAAGGAAATGAGAGAAAGAAACTAAATTGAATTCCACAAATGAAATGACAAGAATGAAACTAATTTAAGTTGTAGAAAAGGAAATGACTCAAAAGAATCTAAGCTATATTTTTGAAAAGGAATGGTAGGAATGAAGCTAGTTCTAAACCACACGTAACGGATTCTATGATCTATCTACCATGATACCATGCTTCTAACCATTAAACTATTCATGATCTAACTAAACTTCAAAATGTGTTTCTTTCATTTTGCAGGGGAAAGGGGTAAAAGAGGCTAATGGAGGGCTTAACACATGAGATGGATGTGAATAAGCTGGAAATCAGGAAGTGGATCCTTACATCATATCAAGTTGACTAGGCTACCGAGGTTTCCCTAGAGCTACATAAGATATCTTCCTTGGTGATGGCGTTACTCCATCGTCTTCATAGTAAAATTATTTAAACATGGGGGATGATGAACAACATTTAGTAGCATATGATTCTGCATGGATAAAAAAAATATCAGCATCTCCCTTTTTCTCATTTTGGATTCTTAACATTTCTACCTATTCACTTAGATTGCTAAGAATTTTTGTTTTAAAGTTATCAGTAAAATTTCCAAGTTCATCTTGCCTTACAAATTTTGATGCTGACTTACTTACTCTTTACCTTCCTCTTGATATGCACTTACATGTTTCACAAATTTCTTCAAATGACAATTGATATACCTCTCCTTTACTCATGAGATTAAGGAGATCAATCCACTCATCGCTAATTGTTCTAAGTAAGAGGCCTTTTAGTGTGTCAAATCCTAGATGATGATTTTTTTCCCTCTTAACATTATACATGAATCTCTCTATTAGATCCTCAGGGCTCTCATCTTCTTCTTGGTTCATTCTAAAAATTTCTTCACTCGTATCATGATCTTTATATTTTTCTAGAAATATTCTTTGCATATCATTCCATGATCTTATTGAATTAGTACCTAGACTCACAAACCATTTAAGAGATCCATCCTTCAATGTTGCAGGAAAAAATATTAGTTTTTGAGTGCATGATAAGTAGCCATAGGACCTACAAAGTATCTCAAATTCAAAGAGAAATGCTTCTGGATCCTCTGTCCTCATACCATGGAAGTTAGGAAGGAAATATGGAGGGATGTTCTTCATAGGTACACTGATGTCCATATCTTGAATGGGAAATCCAATAAGATATTCTTCATTGTCATCATATCCATCCATCTCTTCCTCCTCTAAAAGTTTATGATGATGTGGTTCTTACTGAACCACGTGGTCAAGTGGGGGAGGGGTTGGTATTGGAGAAGTTTTTTTTTTTTAAGATTTTAAGTATCCCTACTCCTATGAGGCATGAAAATCATATTTTTTTGTATTTTTCAATATTTCAGAAACAACATGAAAATGAAAGAATAAAATAGTGCTAAAACAAAATTAAAGAATCTACTAGACACCTCCCCGGAAACGATGCCAAAAATTGGTGTGCCATGGTATTGCACCAAGAGTGCTGCAATTCTAGGGGCTACCCTACTTTACTTTATCAACACAGGGTTCATACAAACTTGGAGGTGAAAGTTATATATACACAGAAGATACATTATGTTCATTTCATCCTCTTCTGCTTTACAAAAGGGTGCTATTTCTAAGGGTTCTTAGTGAAGTCTGTCACATTTCCATGAAACTAAAAGAAATTGCTGAAAGGAAATGACAGAATGAAACTAAATTAAATTGCGAAAAAGAAATGAGAGGAATGAAACTAATTTAAGTTGCAGAAAAGGAAATGACTGAAAAGAAACTAAGCTATATTTCTGAAAAGGAATAGTAGGAATGAAAGTAATTCTAAACCACACTTAACTTATCATATGATCTATCTACGATGCTACCATGCTTATAACAATGCAACTATTCATGATCTAACTAAAATTGAAAATTTGTTGCTTGTGGTTTGGGGAAAAAAGGGCTAAAAGAGGCTAATGGAGGGCTTAACACATGAAACGAGGCTTAGAAGTCAAAAGAGGGGGTGTAAACCTTATAAAACCTGATTATAGTGCAAAAAGGCTTTTGGAGTGGAATTTTTTGAAAAGTTCAATGGCATAGAAGCGAGAGTACCATTCGGGAGCGGGAGTGAAGTGCGAATTGCGAAAAGGTAAAATTTGCGAAGTGCGATAGAGTAAACATTGCAATGTGCGAAATGCGATATCGCAATCGGAGAAAATAGTGGTACATATTAATGAAAATGACTAAAGGATGTGGAATGCGAAATGTGATGGAGATAAAGAGGTGAAATTCGATGAGGTAAATGTTACGAGCTAGAAATTGTGATGTGGTAAATGTTTCAGAGCATGATATGCGATATCACAATATCACAATTGGAAAAAGGAGTGCTAAGTGTTAACATAACCAAATAAAAAGAGTGGGATGTGATTTGCGATAAGGTAAAAATTGTGGCATGTGATTCTGATAAGGATGATGTGGCGGTGGCACTGGAGGTGGAGCGTGATCGTAAGATTGCAATCAACGTTCGGAGGCAGTAAGTCTTAAGGAAAAATGGAAAATTCGTGATTTGTGATCTACGAAGTATGGTAGCGTGGATTCCAAACAAGAAGGCGAAGGTTGAGTTTTTTTATTTTTTTTAATGTTTTTACGTGTTTTGCATTAAAAAGGGTAAGGTAACCATGAATAACAAAAAAAAGGAAGAAGGTGAACCGAAGGGCTTAGGTGCATTTAGGGAAAAAGTTGGGTGCAGTAGTTGCAAATAAGAGGCAAAGGAGGAAATGGAAGCGTAGAAGCAGTGTTCAGGTCATGAACGCAGAGAGGGAAAATGAAGCAGGAGGTGCCTTGAAGTTGGTTTGGGATTTTAACAATGATTCCTACAATCAATCCTGCAAATTCATGCACAAGAAAAACAGAAAAGAATGCATGATAAAAAAGTGAACATAGATTAGTTTTTGTGTATGCGGGAAGGTTTATCCTCCTCGAGCTCTATTGAAAAATATGAGAGGGTGTAATATTCCCAATTAGCCCAAGCTAATGGGAATATACAATTTTGTTTCAATTTTCTTGATGCATGTATAAAATTGTAAAGGAGGATCAATAAACTCCTAAAACAACAAAATAAATCAATGCCCCATGTGAACAAGTCTAAATCTGGGCTTCCTTAAGAAAACTCCCTTATGTGTGAAAGGGATTGAGACAATTGACTGGGTTAATAGGACCAAATATACAGCACTGTCTAGATGCGATGAACCTCCTATATGCACAATGCAGTTCTAGTTGGAGGCTATACATTTGAAGGAGCTAAATCTTTGAGATGGTTTAGGGTTTTGCAAGACTTTTATCCTATAAAAGGAAGAGGAGAACAACAGAATAAGGTTGTTGAACATATTATTTTGGAAGAACTTGTTTGTTTAGACATTTCTCATTCTCTTGGCTATTTAGCAGAGAATAGTGTTGTTTAGTAGTGGGTGTTCCTGATCGGGAATCCCACAACCTTCTTTTAGTAGCTCTTGAGGGAGTCTTGCATTTCTTGTCCACTATCAAGCATTTGGCCAAGCTCTTCTTCCAACTGCAATGAAGATCCCGTTGAGGGTTTGGTTGTCTTTGTAAGATGCAGCAAGTGGAGGCTAGATGTATTCATATCTAAGCCATTCTAGTGCCTCTTTTCAGTCGAAAAGCTTTCTAACCCCCTGGCAAGTGTGTATTGGATCATTGGAGCCTCAATTCCATACCTTCGCATTAGTCCAAACTGTTCATCAATTCTACAATGTAGTTTATCTTCCAGAACTGCGTTATCTGCAAGAGGAAATTTGTTGCGATTTTTGGCAAACTTTGAGGAGTGATCCCTAGTGATGGGAATCTGCCCTTCACTGTGGTGATCCATGGATTTATGATCTATTCCATGTCATATTCATATATGATCTGAATACTCCTATATATGCTTCAGAAATTTTGAAGGAATCTGCAGATCTGTTGCATGAGATCTCAAATCTACTCCATATGCTTTATGTTTTGCTAAAAACCCCAAGGGGTATGGAAAATAGAGACAATCTAGCATACAAATCTGATATAGATCTAATATTTTGTACAAATATCTATTTTATATTTGATTTGTAACCTAAAACTGATGTATTCTCATAAAAATAACGTTTTCAAGCCTTTTGTAGTGAAATAAATTGTTGCAACACCTCTTTTAGAGGGTTTTCTTCACAAAAGTATTCTATCTTTCTCTTGTACATTGTATGGGCCACATTGTAAATCTTATATTCTGATGTATAAGCTATTTTTGAACCTCCATATTGGTCTCCTACTTATACTCTATTGAACTACATTATTTTCTTAGCAGAGTTGTTAAATATTGCTATAGTCCCTTCCTTGGGCAATTTTCAAGCCATATTAGGTGTGGGAGGTCTGTTTACCTCACCTATTTTGATTTGTTTCTGATATCCTCTTGGATTTGGGTCTTATATTGTCAGATATAAGGGATCCAAGGGCTGATATCAAATTCTGTAGCATCCATTTCTGAAAAATGCATTTTTCAGACATGCCTTACTAACAGTCCCAATTTCGGGATATTACAGAGGGGATTCTTCACCACATATTTTGGATTTTATCACTATTCTAGAATTTGGTGAGTAGATTAAATCTCTAGAAAAATATGATGGGAAGAAAACTAAAACTTCAATAAAAAATACAAGCAAACTAGCTAGATGCTTAGAAGAAAAACTACCTAAATGACATGAAAGAAAAGAATGGAAACAGCATAGAAGATGAGGCACATGGGTTGGGCCCTAACCCACAAGCCTAGATCTATGGAACTAAATCAATAAAATGGAGTCATCCTACTCATTTCATTGAAAATTAAATCTTATTACATCCTGAAGGTCTTAAACAGAAAAAGCCTAATAGCTTGAAGAAAAAGTTTTGAATGGAATCAAATCACTGACTAACTAACTAACTAACTAACTCCTTCATAGATTTAGCTCTGCTCTATTTATTCTACAGGGCATCTACCGATAGCTCCCTTGGAAATGGTGATTGAGTCCACTTTGACTACAAGTAAACATAGATTGTGTGCCCTTCACCTTCAATTTCTTGGCTGCCTCTCGGAATTTGATTTGCTGGAGACTCTAAGTGAAGTATGGTTTGAGTGCACTTGGTCTTGAGTTGCTTGGCTGCCTCTAGATTTTGAATTTCTAGAGGGGGATCTCATGAGGATACTTTGGTTTCCTTTGAGAGTTAAGGAGGGTTGACAATCCCCTTGAATCTCTCCAATATTTCTCCCTAATTTCGTGATGTTGTGCTCATTTATTCTCCAATCCTAATCTTCTAGTGGTAGGGAGCAAGTCCCTAAATCATCTCCTCCTCAAAATCTATATAATCTGCCAAATATTCTTACAATATTCTAAAAAAATAACCAATATTAGTCAAAAATATGCAACTACCTTTAATCCTTCCTAAGAACATATTAAATCATAAGAAAACATTTTTATTTGCAGAAGGAGAGAGCATTTTATTTTCATGAGGGTAGATGGGCCTAAGAAAGGTCAGATGGGATTTATTTTATGTCTAATTTAGAGGCCCATCAGGTTGGTTGTTGGTTGTTAGGTTTGATAGTTGAGATTGATACTCTTGTATTACAGTGGAGCTATTGTAATTTTTTTTTAATGAAATAAAAGATTGTTGTAGCTACAACCTTGAGATGCTAGTGGTATTACTAATAAGAATAAATTTATGTATGTTATTCTTATTAGTCTATAAATAGGAAAAACTATTTCTATGCTTTGTTTATTAAGATTTTTATAGATGTGTCAATTATACTGATGAATGAATTCATTTTAAATTCTCATTCAGACTCCTCTCTTTGAAGCCCTATACATAGTGACAGATTAAGTATGCTCAATATTTTACCTACCTGGTCTCATATTTTTCTCTCCAATTTAACCTTTGAAATCAACCTTAGTTCCCTGATTCTTATTCCTATACAACATCCCAATTACCAATCAAAGTTACTCATTCAAAGCTTATATACACGGTCTGGAACACGGATATATATATATATATATATATATATATATATATATATATATATATATATATATATATATATATATATATATCATGATACTCGGTACATTCATTAAATATTTAAATTGACATAGAGAGATCCCTCTATGGTCTAGGTAGCGCTAGCTACGTGGCCAAAAGGTTGGTTTGTGGTTACCTTTCTCCAATCCTATTTTTCACATAGGAAGTTGGGGAGAGTGCTAACATTATTGGTGTCATTTCCCAGGAGAGATTGCTAAACATTCCCTGGGAAAGAATGAAAAATATTAGATCGGATTACTGATGGTGAATAGTGGTCAGGCATAAGAAGGCTGAATCATTCACCTGGCAACTTCAGTGGTAAAGAATCCAAAAATTCAGAGTGTTCATGGTGACTCCACTTCTTAAAGATCAATAAATTGAAAAAATGCTTGGTGACTTCAATGTTTTCAAAATGGGTTCAAATGCAAGAATAAATGCTAGGTATCCTCCTATGGATCGGTCTCATATCCCTGGATTTCAAAATCTTATGCCTTATGTTGATTGGTTATCTTATCTTCCCATGTTCAAAGATGAAAATAAAGATGACGTTGCCTTGTATTTGATCAAGTTTCATATATAAATAGATTGAAAGTTAAGTTTCATGAGGATTTCTTAATGAATATATTTATAGCTACTATGGAAGACAAATCAAGAACTTGGTATGAATGGTTTAAACCAGCTAGCAGATGTTCTTTAAACGATTTTCATTCATATTTTCTGAGAATTATAAAGAGCATTATCCGTCTTTGTTGCTAGTACAAAATTTTTGTGATTATTCTGAGGGATTCATTCATCATATTGAAAGTATTTATGAGGATCTAGAATTTATGGATTATGAGATCATAGAAGCCCTTCATGATTTCTCTTCCCAAAAAGAATCAAAATTTTCCTCTTTGGATGAAAAATAAAGAAATCAACAAAGAGAAATGCAAATTTCAGATTCTAAAAATGAAAATCAGCAAGCCAATAATAATTTCTACCAAAATCAGTCTTCTCCTTTGTCTAAATATAAGATAGATCAACTCTTGAAAAACCATGTTACAACCCAAGAAAATTCACGTTGGTAGTGTTCAAACAAGCAAGAATGTGTGAGTCAATATTCTTCCATTATTGAAAATGAAAATCTGAATTTAAATGATGAAATTCATGAGATTCATGAAAATATATAGCAAGTTGTTATAATTAAACCAATTTGTGAAGATGATTTAATGCAAGGAGATCAGCCAACAAGCATTGTTTTCTTTCATAAAGAGGATAGGGTTGTCATGTTTAATAATATTGAAGAATGTTTTTTGTTCAAGGTAGATTTAGAATATGAATTGGAGGAGTATGAATCCAAGAAAAAACAGTATGCCAGAGATAGAATCAGAGTTTCTCGTGCTTGAAGAATTGACAACCATCACTCAAAAATAAAATAGTCATAAGTCTTCCCTATGCCTTCATATGGAACAAAAACCAAGTATTCTTTCAAATCAAAATGAAGAGTGTACTTGTATTTTTGCTGCTGGATTTCAACACAAGGTAACATTTCAAATTGAAGATCATTATGTTGATTTCTTAAAGTCAATAGGGAAGGTTAATTTTCTTGTATTTATGCATCATGAGCATATTTTCAGTGGAAACTTGGAGTGGCATACCATTTGTTCTTTCTTCCTGCTCAAGAAAAGTGTGAGTAGGACTCAAGTAAGTAGCCATATACTGGGTTGGTTACACTAGAAGGATCATATCATATGATTGTATATATACCTTCAACACACATATGGTTATCATCAGGATTTGAAGCTTGAGGTGAAGGCCCTAAGATCCAGATGATCTACTACCATGAATAAGTTTGTGAATTTTTTTTTTAGTCAGAGTCAGTTGTTAGAGTCGAGTAAGTTTTTTTTTATTCATTTAATGTCCAATGTTGACTCCATATCCCAATGGTAAGGCTACCTGATCTACGGTGTTCTTGACACCTCCTTAAGCAGATGGCATCCCCTGCTCGAGCCAATGTTAAAGTCAGTTTATCAGTGATAAAAAAATAGCTCTTTTGAGAGCTTTCCATCAGTTCATTAGTCAATTTTTTTTCTTTTTTAGTTACTTCTTGGCAATAATCTTTGTCACTGAAGAGGGTTAAAAAATGTGTGTTTCTCTTTCATTTCAACCAATTTCAAGGTCACCATTTCCACCATCATCACTAAGAGGTCTAGAGTGAGGTCACTCCATCTCATATAGGCCAATTCTAGGATCAAAATCGCCAATGCAAAAATCTTTAGATTTTCACTAAAAATAAGGTAGTGAATCCTCCATTTCATCATAAAAAATTGATGAAGGAGAAAGCAAGTTTATGCAATTCAAATAAAAACCATCTTTTTTGTTTCATATAGCTCAAGTCCCAAAAATCACATCTCTGCCGCATTTTTTTATTTACAATAAAAATAGTCATCTTGACTGTCAAAGCTTCAAAGGAAATCAATCTTCCTTCTTAGCTCATTTGAAAGAGGAAAGTGGTAGTGTCAAATTGTAAAAAACGGTGAGTAAATTTCATTTCCAAATTTACCCTTTTCATGCATATGAAAATCCTTCATTCATTTCATTTACCCTCAATACCCTTCACTTTTTCCAAAATCCAAAGTCCATCGCTCATTTCCGTTTCAAAGTCCTTTTTAACCATTCAAATTCATTTTTAATTGTTAAAATGCATCTCTTCCCACTACACAACAAACATTTTTATATATCATATATTATATATGATATTACTTACCACACTTAATTGTATTGTCGAACCCTTACCTTTTATAAATCTGCATATTGCAACAAACCTTGCCATATTCACTTTCCACTTCATAAAGTTCCCGATGCGATATTGGTAGGACCCATCCGCTGCCACGTTAGCATCACTATCACATATCACAAATCTTATGGTCCTTCATTCATGTTACCTGCCTCGTTTCCTCAATCCCCGATATGCATGGAAAATTTTAGGGGCTAATATTCGTAGGTGGGCTAATTTTCCATGGTTTTTCCAAAAAAATGATTCACCAATTTCCATTTTTTTATAAAAATGACTCACCCGAATTTTACAATATAAAACTAGTTTACATTAAAAATTGCCAACATTATAAAAACAATATCTATAATATCATTATACATTTGAATAATTTTACAAATATGTCAATAAACATTTTATAGTTTGCATATTAGGGACTAGTAAGATTCGCCAATTTTTTAAACTTCAAGATAATCTTCCATCCTTAAAATTATCCCTGTCGATATGCAAAAAGTTATATGCTTTGAATGAAATAACACTTTGACTCTCGACTACGATAAATCTGTCTTTCCAATCTGCGATAATGTCTCCCATCCCTGATTTTTGACGAAGCCCCAAAATCATGATTTCTGATATGTGATATTAAATGGGACCTGCTTACTGCCACGTCATCTCACACCATCGCAATTTGCAACTCACCAATTCCTCCATCCCCTGTCTTATGTTTAAATTCTCTGATCCTTGATTTGCGATTGTGATATATAAAGGATTCTCCCTCCCGCTCATTTATTATTTAATAATTCTTTCCACTGGCCCACATCAAATGTGTCTCCTCATTTCCCTTCATGCGTTTTTATCCATTTCCGTTCATGTGCCCAATTCTTCCTCTAAACCTATCTATATTGGTTTCATTTACTCTAATGCTCTTTCTGCGGTCATTTAAAATCCATACATAAAATGAAAATAAACTGTATTAAGTCAAAAAAGAAACCAAACAATGGAACAATGAAATAGTTTTCTCCGAAACATAATTTCAGATTTCCAAATGAACCGTGCTACCATTACTCGTCAATATATCAACACGTTTCCAAAAGCATCACATGTAGGATTTAAAGGGGTAGTTATAGGTTTTTCATGCATCATGGTTTTAAAGTATTTGACGCCTATCAGAAAATACCAGTGCCTCCTCAAATCTCGAAGACAATATGCTAATGTGATTAATTCTATTAGACTTTGATAAGTTTCACATTCCTAAAAATAACATAACTTCTACATTTTCTCCTTCTATTTCATTTTTTGTTTGCAAAGCTATTGTGAGAGGAATCCAAAGGTATAGCCTTGCTAGTAGACTCCTTGTAAAATCTACAGATAAATAGAAAATATATAGAGAAGTGGTTGGTGGTTGGTTGTTGGATGTTAGGTTGGATAGTTGAGTTTGATACTCTTGTATTATAGTGGAACTATTGTAAATAGTTCTTAATGAAATGAAAGATGTTGTGGCTACAATCCTAAGATTCTAGTGGTATTACTATTGAGCATTGTTCCTTCTATGTTATTCCATATCAATTCCAACTTTATGTATGTTAATCTTATTACTCTATAACCATAAATCATTATTTCTATGACTTTTTATTAATATTTTCATATGTGTCAATTCTCCTGATGAATGAATTCATTTTGAATGCTCATTCAGACTCCTCTCTTTCAAGCCCTATACACAATGAAAAATTAAGTATGCTCAATAGTTTACGTAACCAGCCTCATCTTTTTCTTTGCAATTTAACCATTGAAATCAACCTTAGTTAGCTAATTCTTATTCATCTACAACATCCCAATTACCAATCAAACTTACTCATTCGAAGCTTATATATATATATATATATATATATATATATATATATATATATATCCTAAAATCTCATGGTACTCATCCATTCATCGAATATTTAAAGTGACATAGAGAGAGCCCTCTCTGTTCTAGTTACGACTAGCTACCTGGAAAAAAGGTTGGTTTGTGGTTACCTTTATTTAATCCTATTTTCAGCCTAGGAAGTTGGGGAGAGTGATAACAGTTGCAATTTTCCGTTATGAGCTGAAATATTTGTGATATTGTGTCATACTAATTTGGACTGACTATGCAGATTTGATTGTTATGGATGAATGACAATTGTTTATGAAATTATGACATGAAAATGTTAGCTAGTTACTTTCATGGATATCATGATTTTATTTATGTTTGATTTGATGTGTTGTGAAGTTATATCATGCTAAACTAGATTGACTGTGCAGACAATATAGACTCCCCTGAGATACATTAAGGTGTGAGATTGATTGTGTGATCTACTTGGTATTTGAATGTTTGAATATGTTTTCTAATTGGTTTTTGAGTGCTTGGGGTCTATTTTTTCATCTACCCATTCGATGAATTTTTTATTTATTGCATGATATGAGTATATCTCTGTGAGATTATATGAAGGAATGATCTTGTTTTAAGATGTTTGTACTAACACATTATGTTTCAAGACAACCGATATGTACTTTAGTGAAGTAGGTGATAGTTGTAGCATTATGTCTTATGGATTTTAGTTGATTATGACATGGTTTTTAGTCTTGGAAAAGGTTGATTTCAATTAATATACATGATGTTTTGATCCTTGGAACATGTGTCTGACATGTGTAATAGTTGCATGGAAACATGATTGGTATTCGAATGACGAGTTAATAGTTGAATTTTTTACATAACTAAGGAAGGGGAGATGTGACAGTACATAGTAATAATTGATTACAACAAGGTAAAAATGTAAAATAAGGGAATTGGATGAGGATTTCGATGGCCATGTTTGGAAACCACACTTCCAAACAAATGAATTCTTTGAATACAAGAGGTATTCTTAACCTATATTTTTTCTAACATTATGTGGATATATGTTATATTCCTAAACATGTATTTGAAAAACATATTAGCTATTTTCTATTTGTAGTTGGATTCATCAAGGGGTTTGGATTCCCTTGAGATATGGCATGAATGTGTTCAGTTACAAGGCCACATGCCTGGCAAAACAAGGTGAGATAACCGATATATTGATATATTTACTTATACACTAACATTTGTGTTGTTATAGCAGTATGGTGCAAGGGATTACATGGAAAAGAGACTGCCATGTAATATTGAAGAAGGCTTGGGTTGAGATTTCCTTGGTAACCATGGCTATTGAGTAATGGTGTTTTTTGCTAGCCTTGTTGTTTTGGTCTTTTATGAATTGTTTTTCTTCAATGATTTTTTTTTTTATATCTAGTGTATGACCATACCACTTTATTTGTGGCGTTGTATTGTTCCTTGATGTTTTTCTTCTTCATAGTTTCTTGTTTTTTACTTTTATGTTTTTAGGGCCTTGGATTTGGTTTGCAGTAGAGGAAAGTTGTTGGAGCTCGGGTAGAGTTTTGCGGTACCCAACAAGTAATGTAACACTTGGATGGAGTTTGGTGCATGTATAAGGGTAGCTAAAGGTAAACATATGATAGTAAGTGGATTGGTTGGGCCCATTGGTGTAGATGGATAGTGGAAGGACAATCATGAGAAAGGTAATCGACTGAAGTAAGGTAAATGGATTTTAGGCGTCATATTCCTTGGCTATGTTGGGAACTGTGTTCTCCATGCTGTGAATGGACAAATGGAGTTCTCTTAACCTACAAATTATCATATATGTACTTATGTTTTGATCATGATTATGATGATGTCTATATATATGTATATATGTATGTATGTATGTCATTATCTGATAGGGACATTAGGGATCATGATTCTTTTATTTTTATGTTTATATATATATATATATATATGTATGTATGTGTGTGTATATATGTATGTATGTATGTATGTCGTTGTATGGCAGGGTCATATGAAATCATTGTTATGGAGAAATGATTGCTTATGCATGTAAATAGCATGAATGAGGTTCCTGGTCTTCTGAGAAATCACATGGGAAGAGTAGCCTCGATAAATTTATGAGTTAAGTATCATGTGGATATGAGTTGATATTATGTGTTTATAGTATGCCTATGTTTACATTATAGATAGGTAATGTTGAGAGATACATCAGTAGAATGAAAAAAATGTGATCTACAAGATGCTAGGATAAGCATGGATGTGGCCTAGAGAAACTAGAAGCACGGTTTTTTGGTAGAGACAATATGGTTATGGATGTATAGTGCTACTTTTGTGTATATGTTGTGCATGTTCTATATTCAATGATTGTACCTATGGTGTTGTCTGTATGTTGTATATATGGTGTTGTGTGCATATTGGATATGCAGTGCTGGGTATATATGGTGCTATGTACATATTGGATGTGTGGTGTTGCATAGGGAAACTTTTAGGGGCTAATATTTGCAGATGGGCTAATTTTTCATGCTTTTTCCAATAAAAGGATTCGTAAATTTCGATTTTTTTGAAAATTGATTCGCCCAAATTTTATAGTATAAAATTAGTTTACCTCAAAAATAACCAAAATTTTATATATACTAATATAAATAATCAGAAACCTAGATATTTTAAAAAATATATCATCAATTTTTTTACAATTTACATATTGGGGACTAGTAAGATTCACCAAGGTTTCTAAACTTTAAGATAAACTTCCATCCTTAAAATTTTCCCTCGCGTTGTGTACATATCGTATTGTGCGCATGTTGGATATGCGGTGTTTTTTGCATATGGTGTGATATGAATATTAGATATATAACACTATGTACATATGGTTTTATGTATATGTTGTATATGCAATGCTATGCGTTGTGTGCATGTTGTACATGTGGTTATATATATATATATATATATATATATATATATATATATATATAAAGTGTTGTTTACATGATAGTACATTTGGTGTTGTTTACATGTTGTACATGTGGTGTTATATGAAATTGTGTTGTGCACATGTCATTCATATGGTGTTGTTCACATGTGGTGTCGTGTACACATCCTGCATGTGGTGTTATGTACATGTTGTAGAGGCGATGTGGTGTATATGTGGCATTCTGTACATGTTGTGGATGTGGTTACATATACATGTGATTTTGTGCACACATTGTGAAAGTGGTATTGTGTACATGTTGTACATATGGTAATGGTGTACATGTGGTATTGTGTGCATGTCATCCATGTTGTGTTGCGTATAGGCGGTAGTATGTATGTGAATTATGTAGTCGTGGTATCATGACATGTGTATTTTTTGTGTTGTACTCTATGTCTGTATATGTATTTTGTTTTGTTGTACACTAGATGTAGGTATATGTATTGTGTTGTGTTTTACACTTGGTGTAGGCATATGTATTGTGTTTTTTCATACCGTGGATGCAAGGGTATGTGTTTTGTTGTACATTGGGTATGGTGTATGGTGTATGTGTTGTATGTTAGGTGTAAGTGCATCTATTGTATTGTGTTTTAGGTCATGTGTGGTTGTATGCATTTGATGCACATTATGTGTATGTGTACATGGTTGAAGAGGATGCATTGGATGTTTTTCGGGTATGGAAATTGATCTAGTGTGCGTATGAAAAGGGAAAAGGATAAAGGTAGAAGCTAAGGATTGATTAAAGGATAAGTATCAATATTTTATTTCAATTTTAATTATGCATGTGACTTATTATTCTGGCTTAGGATGGTTACATGTGATATATGATTTTGATTATGATGGTTTTGTTTTGGGCTAGCCAGATGTGATACGTTTATTCATGATGATTTGATAAAACAACATGGTTTGTTTTTTGTGACGAGAAGCGAACAGAATTTCAAGTGTACCTCACTGAGGAGTTGTCGATGAGGTATGGTGTATATTTATTTCAATTTATTTTTTAATCTAATGCATTTTATTTTATTGGTACATGAGAGAATAAACATTCCCAATTGGGTGGTTTAAATTGACTTCAAGAATTAACAACAACAACAAAAGGAGTTGGAATAGGCAGTAGTATGTTGGTAAAACACTTCAGGAGTAGGGCCATTGTGGGACACTGGTTCCAAATAGTGTCCATATATTTCCATGACCATGCTATGACTAGTATGATGGTTTTGAGCCAAACATATTCCTTGAATTTTTTACCTTCTAATGCAAGTAATCCTTGCCAACGGATGGATTGCCCGGGAAATGGGATGTCAGGGAACCTGGAAGGTGAGTGACTACACAAAAGGGGGTGACCGGATTTCATGAGGGACTATCTAGTAGGGAAGATAAGGTCGGGGATGGATTTTTTTTTGTCATTATAATTTCTAGATGGATTTTGAAGGACAATGGGAGTGCGTTATAGAACAAAAAACTAATAATTGTTCACTGAGAGGACAAGTGGCATAAGATTGTACTGCTGGGCATTGGATGCAGGTTTGAGTTTGGTAGTGGATTTTGGACTTCCTGGGAAGGAGGTGAATCCCAGTACTACTTTTGATGGTGGACATTTAAACCTCTGGATTCTCTTATTACTGATGTAGGCATCATATCCTTTTATTTGTTGGTTGAGAAAATGTGGATATGTGTATATATGAATATTATTTTAAATATTGTATCAATCTTTATTGATAAATCTCCATAGATAGTACAATTTTTTGTTGGTTGAAGAAATTTTTCATAAGTATATGTGGCTGTTATTGTAAATAGTGTAATGAGCTATGTTATAAAGATCTAGTAAAAAATATGTTTGTCATGTTTGACTAGTGGTAATTGTAAATGTTGCAATGCGTTATGTTATAAAGTTTCATGGGAAGTATGTTTTTCTTTTCAGTGGTATTCCTTGTCGTAGGTGTCATTGAACACTGAAGGTGGTGTTCCCCAAAGGGGGAGGGTTCCATAAATAGCCTGGTGAAAATTCCATGTATAAAAATTTCATAATTGAATAATAATAATCATGGTCATGGAACACATATTCCAAGTTGAATGGTAGGAAAAAAATCCTATTCGGTGTTCATTTAGTTATTATGGCTAAATGAAAATGGAAAAGCCAACAGGAAAAGCTTTGGAAAGGAAAAATGCCATTTTTCAAAATTTATACACGAAAATAAAGAAAATTGGGAGAAAAGGAATGTGAAAGGTCACAATATGGATGTGAGGAGGAAAATGAAGGAAAATAGAGGAAAATGAAGAAAACAAAGGCCTCATTGATCAAAATGCTTATGAGGATTAGTTCATATAATTTTTCCAGTTCATTTTTGGACCCATGAACGATATTTTGGGTTGTGGTAAATCTAGATATTGTATGCCTTTGTGGGCCTAGGAATCCTCCACCGATGAATGGACGGATATACAAAAAATCCTAGGGGCGTGTGCCCTTTTTTATGCCTAGGAATCTTTGGCCATTGAATATATGGTAAAACCTAAAGGCCAGAGTATTGATTGGGTCTATGGATCCTTTACTGTTGTATGGCAAGATGTATGGTAAATCCTAGATACTATGAGACGGAAAAATTTCCTCATGATATAGGTGGAGAAATCTGGTGGCATCCATTCTTTTTTAGGTCCTAGTGATCTGGTGTAGATTGCGGTAAATCCTCGTTCAGTTGATGAGGTTGAGGTAGTTTATTTTCATGAATCCCTCATTGATTTCTGGTTATGAGTCCCACATTCATGCTTAGAATATGGCATGGGGGTGAATGGTTGAAAGAAAGATTTGGTCTAGCCAATCTATGGTTAGGTGGTGCATCAAAGTCCCAAACATGATTGGATTATTCCTTCATTAATAATAAATATTTCTCCTTGGTATTTCATGTGCAAATGTATTAGTTTATATGTGTTTTATGTTGCTTATATCCCTGTTATTTATGTTGTTTATATGTTTGTTATGAGCATTTTTTATGACAATGTTGATGTATGGATCTCATCATGTTTTGATTTGTGACTCAATGAAAAATTAATATATGACCTAATAGATGATAATGCGACTAATTTTATAAGGGATCACTACCTCCTTATGAATCTCAGATAAGTATGAGACCCCTATGCTCAGATATGTTGTTATGACCTGTAGATTACATGTATACAATTTTTTCAATGAAATTTCTATCATGGTTAGGATTGGTTAGGTAAATTCATTGATCATGTTTTGTGTTAGGGGCTTTGTCTTGGTGTCATTTATTGTCTTTGAAAGTATCATCAAATTTTGGGTAGTGTTTTGGAACTAGACCTTTAAAAGTAGCTTAAATCTCACAATATCTAGCACAAAATTGGGTGAAAAATATTGTAGTCTCTCCCTTACAGGCTTGTGAGAATGACTGGATGGTTCTGGTCACATGGATTCCTTGTCATGGGAGAAACTTGGGGTTTAGTTCAATGAAATTCTAGGTTAAATTAGGGGCTGGGCACCTGGAGTGGTGAGTTAGCTGTTGGGGGTCCTGTAGCACTTGAGGAAGGTTTGTAAAGTGCTTTTTTGTTAGTTTCATTTCCTTAACTACCCTTACAAAATTGAATCATATTATACTATATCTTCATCAAATGTTTACGCCGGTGGACTAGTTAGCTTCGGTAAATGTGGGAGGAGGGTGTTACGTAAAAATTATGCAATTTGAGCAAGTTTCGATGGAAATTATTTAAATATGAATAAATTTGATATAGAAGATCATTGTCAATGTCAATTGGTTCATTTTGACACTCTAGTCGAGATATATGTTCAGGACCAACATTTATTTTTCTTGGTCATAGGATGAATTCGAATTCAAACTCTTGAAATATTAGTAACCATTGAAAAATCCATCACTTATGAGCTTTATTATTTACAATATATTTTAACGCTTGGTTATCAGTGTAAAATATGAAACAACTTTCCAGGAGATAATATCCAATTTTTTGTAAATAAAAAATAATTTCTAAGGCTTCACATTTTGTTGTTGAGTAGTTTATTTCAATATTGTTGTGTTTATGACTGACATAGGCATTTGGATGGTCTGTCAATTCATCATTGGGTTGTGCTAGGACTGATCCTACTGCAATGTTTGATTCATCGACATGTACCTGGCATTAATTGAACCAACTGGGAAACTTGAGAATTTGCACTTCGACTAGGTTCTTTTTCAACAATTGGAAAGACTTGTCACACTCATTAGAACAAATAAAAGGAACATATTTCTTTAAAATATTGTTTAATGGAAATGTAATATTGGAATAATTCCTAACGAATCACATATAATATCTGATGTGTCACATTTTTTTTATTAATAGGAGGGTTCAGATCTAAGATTACTTTGATTTTTTCCATCTCTACTTTAATCCCATTCTTTGAGACCACATGACCCAACAATATTCCAAGTATTGTTGCGAAAATTTACTTTTTAATATTCAAAGATAAGGAAATATGTCAGCATCTTTTAAGCATCAATCTTAACCATTGAATATGATATTTTAATAGGGTATATATTGTCCATTCATCGGGATATATTGCCATTTTTTTATAAATATATTCTTGAAATGATTTGAAAATGGCACTTGAGAATATTTTTGGTGCATTCTTCAATCCAAAAGGCATCACTCTATATGAAAAATAATAAAAATGAATAAAAATTTTCATTTTCTCTTGGTATTCTTCCACTATACGTATTTTTTTATACCCTCAGAAGCCATTTGTAAATGAATAACATTCGTGTCCCACAACATAATTTATAATATTATCAGTGAACGAGGTTGGAAATGGATCAGGAACTGTTAATTTATTTAACCCTCATTAGTCAATAAAAGTGTGAAGTCTCATTATGTCATGATTCTTTGGCTGAACAACGATGGGGCTTTCCAATTCTGATATTTATATGGGTTATATCATGTTGGTGGGAAACATTCTGTCTATTTATTTTTACACGATGGGTTGATACTTGTGTGCAAGCTTATATGGTCTCTTGTGTACTTGCTTTTCTCTCATAATGAGATTCATTTTGATGTCTCCAATTCCTTTGACCAATCCTTCTAAAAATTTATAATATCGAGCGAATACATCATGACATTATTTTAGTAAATCAAGGAATTATACAAATTTTTTATCCAACCAGTAATCACCAAGTGAGGTGATCTTTGTCTGATCATCATTTGATATGTCCACTTTTCCTATTTTAATCTTTGCATCCAGTTAGGAGATTATTAATTTTCAAATCTTCATTCCCTAACTTTCTTCTTGATATGTTGACAAAAATTCTAATTTATCTAGTTTCTCAACTTATTTTTTACCAACTTTGTATATTGATTGAATTATTTTGTAATTTTCGGGGTGATTTTTGTTTAGAAAAAATCTTTTACCAATCATAGTTTCTTCTTTCATTTCGAAACGACTGACCATTTTTTTATATGAAGTATATGATACATAATTATAGGTTACTGAAAATCATAGACCACCCGAAGATCTCATTCGCCTGACAATGGTGGAAGCGGGCTCACAGATCTAGAATGCAGCCAAACAACATAGATTCCAGATACAAGAACATAGCTTCTGGGAAATTCGTTGGGGTAGGACTACCCACTTCTGGATGGACTCATGGCAAAAACGACCCAGACTTGTCAGCATCATCACACCACAGATACAACCAGAGGTGATCGACAGACTAGAAACCAATGTCAATCATTATTGGACCGAAACCCCTAATCAAGGTTCAGGCAGTGGAAGCAGAAAGCTCACTTCCTAAATCAACGACAGGAGAACACTCACAACGCCCTTGACATAGAGCTCAACTATAGAAAAATCAGATACTCGGAGGAAAAGGATCTCCTCCAATGGGGATACACACCACATGGAAAATTCAGTACTAAAGAAACCTACGCACTCTTAACTCATATCCAAGATCCCATAGATCCCATCTGGGAAAACCTTTGGTCTCTGAGCATATGGCCTAAACTTTCAACATTCATCTGGCTCTTATGTCATAAGATAATCCTCACATTGGACAACCTCATAAAAAGGGGTCTCACAAGGCCTTCACAATGCCCTAACTATATGAATCACTATGAAACAATCCAACATCTAATGGATACCTACTCACTGGAAAATTTCCTCTGGGAAAAAATCAGTTTCAGATGCAGAAGAAAGGGTAGAACACCAGGGAACTTGAATAAAACCACTCACAAAAAGCCCTCTGCTCCATACAGCAGTAACCTACTCAACTCTTTGTGGAAGCTTATCCTAGGTCTCACTCTTTGAACAATATAGAAATAAAGGAATAAGCAGATATTCAAGAACCAAAGCACTCCCCTAGATGTTATATGGAACAGTCTATGTTGTAATATACAAGAAACCGTGGCTCTCCATCATTGGCGATAGGAAGATCTACCCACGCAAACATTGGAAATATCTATTTGGGAAAATTGGCAACTCGCACTCCCTCCCTGTCTTCTTCCTAACCGCTCACCCAGAACACATATGGACACTCCAAGCAACTGGATCCCTCCCTCAGTATGTTTATTGAAGATGAACTTTGACGGTGCCTTAAAGGGAAATCCAGCTGAAGCTGGTTACGGAGAAATCTTCAGGGACCATAAACGTAATCCCTTGTTAATATTCTTCGAATCCATAGGATGGGATTCCAACAACTCTACAGAGCTTGAAGGTTTATGGAAAGGGTTGTGCCTAGCTAAACAACATAACTACTTCCCTATTGAAATTGAAGGTGACTCCCAAATCCTCATCAACATGGCCAATCAACTTCACATTGGAGCCTCTGCCTCCAACGTCGCTAACAGCTGGAGACTTATTGCAAGACTAGTCCTGATAGCAGATTGGTTGCAACAACATAGGGCCATATCCTTCAAACATGTCAAGAGATCTAGGAACAAGGTGGTCGATCTATTGGCTAACAAAGGTGTCAACAGTCCTCAAATCCTTAATGTAGGACCGCTCACCATTCTCAATGATAGCAACCTTATTTAGGAGTGCAATAATCTGGTGCACAAAGACAACACACCCCTGGATGCGTGTGCTTAATGAAGATTATACGGTATTGGGCTTATGTGTCAGCATGTGTCAGGGCCACATGGCCACCCACAAGCCACACCAATGAAAATTTACTCCATTTAAGAGCTCTGGCTGTCACCCTGAACTACATTTACTCCATTGCAAACGTCTAGGTTTCTCCTTCTACCTCAAAATGACATTACTCGCTCATACGCCTGGTTATGTTCTTCGGCCTCCTGGTTCTATGCCTCTCTAGTATTCTCCCTTGTGAAGCTACTGTCCCCCTGAAGTCATGGAGTCGAGCTCCTGCACACCGACAGGGAGACGCTGTAGTCTTCAATGTTGCATTGAATTCCTCCTAGGCCACCATTATTCGCAAAGCCACCTCTACCATTTGCACCTCTCTGCTGCCTCTGGCCTTACCACCACCTCTGAGCTTCAGTCACGGTGGCGCCACTGCCCTACTTCTTCTACCACCCAGAGCACCATTCGCACCTACTGCGCCACTATGCCTCGACTCAAGCATCGCATGAGATGCACGCATGGCAGTAGAAGAGGTTGCACTGCCCGTTTGTCACCCTCTTCTCAGTCCAGTTCCTTGTCTTCTTCCTTGGAACATTATTGGAGCAGGTATCCCTAAATCCGCAGTAGACGTGGTCGCTTGGTTGGTCTGTCTCGCCCCTCCACTCAGCCCTCTGCCTCAGAGCCCTCTCCTTAGCTTTCACCTCGCTTGGCCCCCTGCGTCATTTTGCAAACCCCTAATTCTGCCCAATTCCACTTTCATTGCTGCGTATACCACCCCCATGTTGTTGCCACCATCTCGGTTTCCTTCCGGGAGGAACCCGCTAAGGTTCCCAGCCACAATCCGCTCATTCTACAGAAGTGCCCTCACAGTGACCTCAGCCCCTCTATGGATGAGGAGAAGCAACATGTTTTTGGCAAGCACAATTCGCGCTTAGACAACAGTAGCAACTCGGGAAACATCAAGGATGGTAAGGAGTAGAGAAATCAGACCATGGGTAAAGGTGGTGAAGTCACAACACCCCGACATGCAGCACTTGCTGCCTAGGATGCTGACAACGACGAATACAAATGTCTCGTCGTAGAAGAGACACCTCCTACACCCCATGACACCTAGGCTATCAGGTTTTCTCTGGTTTTTGGATCTCAGCATCATAATTTTGTTAAATTTTACTATGTACATTTGGCACAGTCAATTTTGTTTGTATAACGTTGGGTTCCTCACGTGAGGTAGTGAATCAAACTCTCTTTGGGCTAGTTTCCCCTGCGTGGGAATCTCCCTTTTGTTGTTTTGTTGCACAATATGCCATTGATACAAGCTTGAACTGTAAAGGCCAGAGCCTCCATGTATATTATGTTTAATTAATAGAATTTAAGCTTACTTAGAAAAAAAAATTATAGGTTACTGAAGAATTGGCTATTGTTTTTGTAGTTGGTAGGTTTTTTTATCACAAAGTCGTTAAGACTTTTAACTACATCCTTTAAAATTCATTTCTTCAGTTTGAACATGAAATCCTTGATAAATTTTTCTCTTATTTATTTACCTGAAGTGATTGACCTATTGCCTCTACTAATTTGTACCATTTGTTCGATAATTCATCTAAGTGTTCAAAAACATATGAGGCCATACTCACTCATCTTTGTAGCCAATTATTCTCCATTCTAATTCATGATTTTGCATATGTATGAAAAGGTCATGTCTAGTGCTAAAAATAGGTATGTTTGCTCATTAGGGAAAATTTTAGGGGCGAACTTTAGCCCAAAGGAGAATTTTAAAGGGTTTTAAATTTTAGAGGGGTGAATTTTTAATATAAACCCATTTTGTATAGTTTTATAAAATTAGGCCTATAATTATTTAAAAAAAAGATTAATTATTAAATGTTAGTCCAAAAAAATAAGCGCGCACAAACCTTCCACCCTGCATTCACCTCCGATTTTCTGGTTTGGAGTGGATTTCGCCCCATTTTTTACTAGTTGGGGCTTGGAAGTTGGAGGAATTCGCCCCATTTTTTACTGGTTGGAGCTTGGGGCTTGGAATTTGGAGGTGATTTCCTGAGCATCTAGTCCATTGGCCTCTCCACCTCAAATTTTTGTATAAATTTTCCAGTTTCAAAGTGTGCTTGCAACATTTCAAATGAATTCCATCGATCCCTCTGACCGGCATCATCATGGAACAAAGGAGACGGTTGAGCTCATCTGCCATGCCTGAAAAAATGGTTCAACCTCATCCTCTTACAGTTAAATTCTTTTACAAATAAATTTCATTATCCATTGCATTTTTTTCCGTTCTGTTGTTGCTATTCTTCACATTCAATATTCCGGCAGCATCAGAAAACGGCAGCGCGGTCTACCTAAACCCGAAAAGACTAAACCGAAATTTCTTCAAGCACCGAAACCCTGGCCCTATCGACCATCCACCTGGCTTTAGAGAGTCCGGTGAATTTATGGTCGGAATGCTGCCTTTCGATCTGGCATTTACCGTTTTCATCCCCTCGGAGGAATATTTCCAGCGAATTTTGGAACCAAAAATGGTAAATGGGGTCAAGGCAATAGACGAAAATTCTACTAAAGAATTCTCTATGAATTCGACGTCTGATAATATGATAGCCATTGTATCAAGAATATTGGGTTTTAGTGCAGTTCCTTTACATTTTCCCTCGAAGTCGGTGTCGTTAAATGACGAGCTAGTTGTGGAGTCTTTGTCTGGATTCAGGTTGCAGCTAGGTCGGGATTCTACCAGAGTTATGTTTGTTAATAACATAAGTTGTGAAGCCACTGACACGAGGTGAGGACAAATAATTGTAACTATTGCAGTAGGACGATTTATGAGCCTTGGCCTTGTATTGCTTGTAGGAGTTGCAGTAGATCATTGTAACTATTGCAGTAACTCTTGGGATACTTTTGTGTATAGCCCACCCGGAACCTTGAATAGCACATCAAAGTTCTAGTCAAAATTTCTGAGGGGTGGATAATTTGATTCATCTTGTCCTGTGTGTTGAGTCATTCTGGTTCTAACTGTATCTTATCAGTTTCTATTTGGGGTGTTTGGGAGTTTTTTACTTACTTTGGATGACCTTAATTTGGATGTATGAGGTTCAAATTCTTGCAGTAGCCTATGGAAAATGAAATGAAGTTGAAATGTTATATTTTTTAAAAGGGCTTGATCATATCTGATAGAAACTGTAAAATATGTTCTGAATTTTTCTTTTCAGCCTGAATTGGCAGCACTAGCTTTGCAAAAACCCTCGACCTAATCCTGATATCAAGACCATGTTTGTTGACCATGCGTGTGTGCCTTCGAATGAAGCTCGAACACCTCCTACAAATAGTTCTCTTTTTGGTGCACTTTCAAAAGGGGGTGCATTTCCTGCTGTTGGTGCACATATTGTAAGTCATGACTTCATTATTTCAGAAATTAATTCGTATAAAATGCAACTAATTTTTTCAGTTGATAAATTTCTTTATCTTGGAATTAATCATCAGTTTAACATGCATTCAGCTATGTTGCAGAGCTACTATGAATCTAACATGCTCTATAAAATTTTGACTGTAGCCATTCCAACCTGCAGCCACTCACCCAAGTGCCCTTGCAGGATGGATGGTCAATTCTTTTCCTCCAGCCCCACATACTGTAGTGGCTACTGCACCATCTTCTCTGGTTTCACAACCACATCCAAGTGAACTGAGATGACCATATTTAGTGTAGTAGATTAAGTTCCATATTTTGGTTTGAAAATATGTGATAACACGCCTGACCGTAGGTATTGCCCAGGAAGAGACATGAGAAAATATAGCATCTTTCTCAAAGGTGATGAGCATGCCAATATTTAAATAGGATATAAAATTTTAATTGGTTTTTTGTTAAATGACTTCAGATGCTTTACTAAAACACCCAAGGACTCCACCCACCAATATTAATCCCATATTGGATTATCAATCTACATATTCTGAACATATTGTGAAACGGATTCGTCTTGGTCAAACTGATGAGGTATGGACATAGGAGGCAATAGTTTACGCTTTGAGATATCATCCTTTCTCAAATTTGTCTCTGGGTAATGGAGGGGTTCAGCAAGTATTGAAATGATGTAAATTTTTTTCTTCTGGAGCTTCCTTAGCTCTCGTTGTGTCTTGACTAAGATTCTAACCTTAGAAAGGTGTTTGTTGGTTACATTTCTATTGGAAATATTTGATGTAATCATTGAATACTTGACTGATATCTTATGCTGGCTGCGAGTCTTTTGCTAAACTGGTTTCAACTTTCAATGAGTAGTGTTGGACTATGGATATCACTCACCTGTGTTTTAGTGAAGCAGATGCACATACACACACTCAGAACTGCTAGATGGGTTTCAGCAGTGTGTTAAGGGTCTTGTGTTATTATGGAAATCACTCAACTATGTGGTAGTGCACATGCACACACACATACTCGGAATTTATTTATGGGTTTTGGCAGCGTGTTAAGGGTGTTTTGCTTTTATTCCAATATATCACAAACATATTTTCATCTCCATTCTATAATTTTAGGTGTCCTATCCAGCTCCAATTCATCCTCCTAGCATGTACCTGCAAGAAAGTCCTAAAATTGTTTCAAGAACCTTTAAGCAGGGTTCAAATGTTATGAGCATGGATTTTCACCCACTACAGCCAACGACACTACTAGGTGATCTATCTGCAATCTCTGAAATATTTTTTTTCAATGTGGCTCCAAATAGTCATTATATTGGGTGTGCACATTGATTTATCTGTATGTCAAAAGTGTCTCACCTTTTAAAACTTGGGCACCGGGCTTATCTGCCAGTTGGAACAAATGTTGGTGATATTGGAATTTTGGATGTTGGTTCACGTGAAATATTGGCTGTCAGAGCCTTTAGTGTATGGGATAACTCAGCTTTCTCAATGTCACTGCAGGTATGTCCGTATCTTTTATGGGATTGCATTCTGTCATTTATTAATTATTAAAATTTGTTGTAGAAGCATACTTTCTGGCCTATTGGCTTCTTGGTGCCTTTAGGTGCCATATACTTGATAATTTCCAGGCTTCTGACTAAAGATCTTATGTACATGCTTTTGGTTCTTGTTAGGCAGCACTTGTCAAAGATCCAGGTCTCTCTGTAAATCGATGTATTTGGAGCCCAAATGGGACATTTCTTGGTATGTGATTACACCTTGTTTGTGAGTGTCATGTTATTCATCCTTGAATTTTGCAGATTACCTAGGAAAGTTTGATACTATTAGCCTCAAAATGTCACTGAATTTGGCTAGTCCTTTTTTCCATGGCCTTGTATTACTTGTAGGAGCTGCATTTTCCAAGCATATTGTCCACTTATATTCATATACTGGTGGTGGCGAGTTGAGGAAACATCTAAAGGTTCACAGTGCACACCCTGGCTTCACAACCCACTTTCCTTTTTTTTGTGGTCTTTATCTGTGGTGTCCAATATATGAATTCTTCCCTTTTTCTTTGAATCCACATAGATTGATGCCCATGTCGATGGTGTGAATGATATTTCTTTTTCTCACCCGAATAATAAGCAACTCTGTGTTATCACTTGTGGACATGATAAAGCTATTAAGGTATAAGTTCCAATCCTTTATGCTATAACAGGCAACTAGTGATGCCAATAACAATTTATTATTGAAAGGCCACCATATAGATATTTTCAGATGTGATAGATTGGTCTCAGGAGTGTTCAGTGACTTGAGCAGGTGTGGGATGCTGTAACTGGCACGAAGCAGTACACATTCGAAGGCCATGAAGCTCCTATATATTTAGTCTACCCTCATCATAAGGAGAATATCCAGGTCAGTTATGATCTGAGTACCATAATAAAAAAACCTATCAATAATTTTTTTGAGAAGCCTCTCTCTAATTTTGAAGGGTTTCTTTAATTGGGTACTTCATGCTTGTATTTTGTTGGGGGCTATTCTATGCATGTAATTGTATTTTGCACTATATTTTATTTGTCTATGGTTAATGGCTGTTCATTTTCTCTACGGATATTGATGGTAAGATCAAAGCTTGGCTTTATGATCTACTGGGATCTAGAGTAAATTATGATGCCCCAGGGCATTGGCGTACTACAATGACTTACAATGTGGATGGAACACGGTATGATTAAGTTTTCTAAACTATTATGCTTTTCATGGTGAATATTTAGCTATGTCATTTCAAGAACGATAAGGATGCTTCTTTAATTCATTGAATTACATGCGGGATTAGGCTCTTCTCATGTGGAACAAGCAAAGAAGGTGATTCATACTTGGTTGAGTGGAATGAAAGTGAGGAAGCAATCAAGAGAACATATTCTGGATTTTGCAAATGTTCCTTAGGAGTTGTGCAGTTTGATACAACGAGAAATAGGTTTTTGGCAGCTGGTGATGAATTTAAAATTAAGTTCTGGGACATGGATAATACCAACATTTTGACAACTACTAATGTTGAGGGTTGTTTTCCTGTAAGAAGATATTTTCTATTTTGGTTATGATCAAATATCAGATCTGAAACTCTAATTGTTATCTATTATAGATTATATATATGCCCCTCTAGATTGTTTCTTGTCAAATTTTGCAGGCAAGCCCTCATCTCCGTTTCAATAAGGAAGGGTCATTACTTGCTATGACTACAAATGATAATGGGATCAAGATTTTAGAAAATGTTGATGGAGTTCACCTGCTTCGTATGCTTGAAAATAGAGTGTTTGAGGGGACAAGGATACCACCAGAGGTGGTGTCAGCAAAGGTACTATGCTGCCCCCACTTCAAATTGAATACATGTGTACCCAAACTTCTGCATCTCACTACTATTGTCCTTTTTGTAGGCTCCAATAACAAATTCCACGACTGCTATGGTAAACACGACTACTCCACTTCCTGTTAAAATAGAACGGTCAGAAAGGGTTCCTCCTGCTGTATCAATTTCTACTATCGTCAGAGTCATTCCACTTGAAGAATTGGATATTTGGCAATTGACCAAACTAATCTATAGGAAAATTGGGCTTTAATTATTACATCAGATTCTCATTCTCAATTTTTTGTAATCACCCTGCTTTATAAGTTGGGGTTTATTTTAGCATTCTTGAATAAAATAAATTAACCATCAACCAATAACCGTGTATACAGAATAATCTTGACAGTAGCCGGGCAGCAGATGTGAAACCTAGGCTTCTGGATGAGGCTGCAGATAAGAGTAAGAACTCGAAGTTAGCAGAGACCACTGATATCACCCAGTGTAGGTCTCTTAGGTTGCCAAATACGCTACCTGATGGAAAGGCAAGTTGTGCTAGGGAACTCATTTATACCCCAAAAACCAAGAATTTGTTGCATATCATAGTTGTTGGACCTTATTTTCTGTATCCTAGAAATTTTTTTGTGCTTGAACTAGATATAATTTTCCATGTGTTTTACAGGTAGCCAGATTAGTATATACTAATTCATGGGTTGTTGTCCTAGCTCTTTTCTCCAATGCTGCTCACAAGCTTTGGAAATGGATGTGTAATGATCGCAATCCATCTGGCAAGGTACATCTCTAAAAGTGTCCTAATGTACTGTTTGTTTTCAGTTTTAGAATTCTGCATTTAATAAGAATTTGAAAGATGACAATTCATTTTCCAGTCCACAACAAATACTGTACCACAATTGTGGTAGCCAGCGAGTGGGATCCTTATGACAAATGATATGAGTGACACAAATCGAAAAGAAGCAGTCTCATGCATAGCCTTGTCAAAGAACGATTCTTATGTTATGTCTAGTTCTGGTGGGAAGGTGTTACATACCACCTATTTTGGACGAGTTATGAGATAAAGAGCACAACTTATTGAAATTTTTTTAATCTTATGTGTCACAATATCAAACATTTGGTAATGAATTCTATAACATGATTCTTGTTCTAGATTATTTCCTTTCTTGTGATATAATTCTTCTTCTCATGAGGGTAAATTGAAGCATGCGAAACTCAGTTAGATGTACTTTGATCACTAAACAAATTAATCATAGATACATGTTTTCATGAGGGTACATTGTTTGTTCTCATGATGGTAAATTGAAGCATGCCAAACTAAGTTAGATGTGCTTTGATCACTAAACAAATTAATTATAGATACATGTTTTCATTCAACAATTTAATGATGAGAGGAATAAAGCTGTTAAGAAGCTGCAAGATAATAGAGATTCACGTAAAGAAAATATTTGTGATGTTTTGAAGCTTGGTGGTAGAGCTTGTAACACATTTTATAAATAATTGTGTCTGGCTTTTGGACATTTGTTTTTTGGGTTGTGGTCTACCCTACGTTGTGACATGTCAAACAATTTTTGAGCTTGCTAAATCTGAACATTGAATGTATTTATTGTGCCTCTGATATCCATAAATCAATCATATTGTTTATATATTAAACATGATTTCATTGATTACAAAAATATTTTTTGAATGCCATTTCTAACTTATATCATGGACATATCTAAAGTAATTTTGACATGCATGGTGTCTCTTCTATTCTACTTCCTTTTAAAGTAAGAAGACTTTTTGCAGTAAAATGTTTTTAGAGTAAACCTTTGAAAATGCATTTTGGTAATAATGGTCCAAGGGATTAGTCTAATATGATTGGGATACTTTTTTTTATAGCCCACCATTTAGTATGACATTTCATGTTTAGTGTTTCTTAGATTACTCGCCGACTTACTTGGGAAACACTGAAAAAGCACTACCACCAACTGGTTTTAGACTTTTAGTTACAATTAATCTTAATAAAATCTTCAACAGGTTTCCCTCTCAAACAAAAATAATATCAATAAACTGTCCTGAATTTACCAGGCATTGGAATTGCCCAAATTCCTATGCATTTTAACTATTGCAGTAACTCTTGGGATACTTTTGTGTATAGCCCACCCTTTAGTATGACATGTTCATGTTTCGTGTTTAATTTGTGAGGTTGAAATGCATACAAATTATGCTTTGCCTTTAAACCTAAGAAGTTCCTATTGTTCACGTGGTTTGGAATTGTGGTTTGACATGGAAGTAGGCATAGAGGGATATTTTTACAGTCACACCAGCCTGTCAATTAAATCAATGTCCACTGTCTCTGAAGTTTGAACTACTCCTTGGTGAATCAAGGCCACAAATAATGCAAAGCCAACAAAACAGGACCAAAAATATTCTGTTGCCAATATTTAGTAGACAAAACAAAGTGGTATAGACCTTAGACATTAAAATTAATGGCTTGGATTTCATAAAAGATGAATGACATAAATGTTGATGATGTATTGCTCAGACTAAATGGAATGGCTAAAATTGAAATTTTCTCTGTAGTTCTATTTACACACGTTGGGTGCAGAGGTAGATACAGGTTGATCTGTATGACTGTCTTTTCTAGTTGATTTAACAAATCTTACTCTGCCAAGCAAATGAATATCTATTTTAATAGGTTTAATGGATTCTACAAAACCATATTGAGGAAGGTAATGTAATTTAATTTATATCATTTTGGAAATGGACATATAGTCCTAGCTTAAGTTTGCTAAGAATTGTTGAAATTGGGTAGCTCGGAAGGTATTTCCCCTTGGAAAAACCCTTGGGGTTTTCTGGTTTGTAGTTTGGGGTTTTGGACCCGAATGAGTGGGCTTGGAACCCAAGGAAAGAAATTTAATAATATAATTTAAGTATGAGTTGCTTTAAGGGTCAAGTCAGCTTAGGTTGGCCAGCGAGACCAAGAGACAGGATCGTTAGGGTTTCACACCCCTTGGAAAAGTATAAATACAAAGACAAGGAGAAGTAAAGGACAATCTTCTTGTGTGGTGAGAAAAGGTGCTAAAAGGACTTAGCCACCTGTAGCAAAAGGAACTGCAACAGATGAACCTGCACAATAGGTCACTGGAATGGTTGAGATTGAAGCAGAATTGCAAGTTGAGCTAGAATACATACAAATGGATTTTCTCCACTCAAATTCAAAGCATCAAAGGAGTACATTAAGTTCTAGTGAGGTGAGTTTAATGGTGATTCTATACCTTAGATTTATCATGATCCTTTTGGGTTTGAGTAATTCAGTTGATGTCTAGTGTTTTCTAGTTTCCACACATTAAGTAGAATTTTTGATGTCAATTTTCCGCTAAGAAAGATAGGTGTCATTAAGGATATGTCTATTTCAGGGATTGTTAGGATTGTATACTAACTTGCAGGCTATTTTAAGAATCCATTTAGCATGTGAATGCCTCTAATGCTGCCTTTTTTCAATAGAAGCTGTAAAAAGCTTTTATATTTGGTATCAGAGTGAAATAATGCAATGTTTTTCTTCCAGGAAAATGCCCTACTTTCCTTAAGAATTTTTCCTTTTGTTTGCATCACTGAACACCTCCAAACTAAGGGGAACATAATTTGTAAGTTTTCCTCATTGCAATTTTCAATTAAAGTTGGGACTCGTTGAAACTTCAATGTATTTGCCCTTGTTTTATCCTTACCCCCTACACAATTTTGGATAGAGTTTGAACCACCTAAAGCATTTTCCTTTATTTTATTTACATACCACCTGTTTTGGATGAGTTATTAGATAAAGAGCACAACTTATTGAAATTGTTTTAATCTTATGTGTCACAATATCAAACATTTGGTAATGACTTCTATAACATGATTCTTGTTCTAGATTATTTCCTTTCTTGTGATATAATTCTTCTTCTCATGAGGATAAATTGAAGCATGCCAAACTTAGTTAGATGTACTTTGACCACTAAACAAATTAATCATAGATACATGTTTTCATGAGGGTAAATTGTTTGTTCTCATGATGGTAAATTGAAGCATGCGAAACTAAGTTAGATGTACTTTGATCACTAAACAAATTAATTATAGATACATGTTTTCATTCAATAGTTTCATGATGAGAGGAATAAAGTTGTTAAGAAGCTGCAAGATAATAGAGATTCATGCAAAGAAAATATTTGTGATGTTTTGAAGCTTAGCGGTAGAGCCTGTAACACATTTTATAAATAATTGTGTCTAGATTTTGGACATTTTTTTTTTGGGTTGTGTTCTACCCTACGTTGTGACATGTCAAACAGTTTTTGAGCTTGCTAAATCTGAACATTGAATGTATTTATTGTGCCTCTGATATCCATAAATCAATCATATTTTTTGTATATTAAACGTTTTTTCATTGATTACAGAAATATTTTTTGAATGCAATTTCTGACTTATATCATGCACATATCTAAAATAATTTTGACCTGCATGGTGTCTCTTCTATTCTACTTCCTTTTAAAGTAAGAAGACTTTCTGCAGTAAAATGTTTTGAGAGTAAACCTCTGAAAATGCATTTTGGTAATAATGGTCCAAGGGATTAGTCTAATATGATTGGGCATGAACGGTTTCTCTGCTACCATTTTACCAGCTGTTTCTCAGATATGAAGGTTGAATAATGGCCAAAAGGACAAAGCTTCATTATCCGCTGCTGAACTGTTTAACTTAAATACATGTTTAATAAGTCTATCATAACATTTTAGCATGCATATATATGAATTATCTGGCCTAGTAAATATTTTAATCCTGCTCTGCTTGGTTTGATATTTTGTAGTTCACAAATTCCTTTGTTGAATTGGTGGAGGGAGAGCTTTGTGTAGATGGGCTTGCAGGTCAATGGAGTTCTGCAGACAAGACTCCCTTGGAACACTTAGATATTTCTCATGTTGATGACTATGGGGTGTCACCATATGAGTTAGATAAGTGTATATGTGATCTATTGGAGAAATAACAAGAAGAGAGGATTTCAGAGCTTGAGGTGGAGCTAAAGTCAACTGAGATTAAGCTACACGCTAAAGAAAGAGAACTTAAACATTGGAAGGAATGAGTTTAATGTCTTGTTGAGATTTCATTTGGGATCAATTCAAGAATTTCCCCTCTTACTCATTATGCTCTTTTATATTTTTTGAACCCTGTTCACTGCACATCACATGATAATGCACACATTCACAAAGTTCAAGGGTTAGCTCAACTGGTTGTTTCCAATGTTACTGGACATTTGGCTAGGTTTGTGCCAGCAGGTGCCTAGTTTAGAATTTGAAATTCCTCTAGGTGAGGTGCACTAGTCTACATTGACAAGTTTACTGGGGATGCTATCCACAAATGTGGGAAGCATCCCTTAGGCTTACTCATGAGGTTTTCCTTGGAAACAAAAGATGTATGTCTATTTGCAATACAAAAAACCTCATGAAGTTGCATCTTTCAGGAGACTTGAAATCTTGCTTGTAACAGATTCATACTTGATCAAAGCCTCATTTAAGTGATTGTATGGCTTAATGCATGTTTAAATTTAGTGGTGATTTTTAGGTGACAATTCTGAATCTGTTGAAATTTCAAATAATGTTGATGGCAAAAGACATCACAAAAGGAAGGCTTCTGGAAGGAGTTCTGTAAGGTCAATTAACAACTCAGGACAAGAGGGGAATTCTGTGTTCCCACTATGGTCATTTAGCCATTGTACAGAGGGCCCTCTAGAGTCCACTGCAAACTCTCTGGATCAACTTAATTATAGAGGAAAAATGGCTGACTTTGGCACATGTTCCACTGACTTAGATTATTTTGAAGATATAGTGCAAATAGGATGAATGCCTGATTTTCGAGATTCCACTGATGGAACCTGCATGGATTTTGTAAAGCATGTTTCTGATGTTGGGTCTGATGCATGCTGTGAAATCAATAGTACCTCCAAACACAGGATTGGGTAGGGAATTGGTGATATGCATGAGAACGGATCTGAGGCAAGCACTGCATGCTCAGTTTTTGGACATGAATTACATGAGACATAGTAGTATTGTTCTTTTGTTGGAGACTTTGGGGTATCCACAACCTGAAGTTTACCCCTTCTTATGTACGATATTGTAAGTGTATATAAACATGGACAAGCCTTTATTAAAGTACGTTTATGTGCTTTCGATTCATCTAATGAGTGTTTGTTTCTACTTGCACATTTGTAACCATGGCCCCTGCTGGATGAACAAAAATCACGTTTGGGCTTCACTCATCCATTAATGTGACCTGAAACTGAGACGTGGTTTGGCTGTAAATTTCCAAAAATATTCAACAAGTTTCTCTCAGGAAATTTTGGTGACCAATCAAACTTATTATACATTAGATTCTTGGTTTGGGTGTCCTATTGAAGTAGCATAAAATTACCATACCAATACGTATATCCAAGGACAGGGAAATTCGAAGGCAAGCAATTGAACTTTTGATGATTCTGTGGAAAAGCTTTTACTTGTGTTCATGAGATATAATATTTGAGTATCTAGTACTGCTAACTCATTGCCGGTATCACAAAATCAAGCACAAGTGATATTTTCATTTTGCTAAATTCTCTTACTGCTGATTGGACATATAAATACTCTATTTATTATAAAAAGTGGGACGAGGACAGGAGTGTAATTTACCTTAGATTCAATGTATAATCCTTACCGTTATCTTCTGTGATTACAAGAAATTTTAAAAATGTTAATGGTTAGCGCTATTTCTTGAATTTAGAAACAATAATAGTATGTTTCTTCAAATTGATGGTGCTAATTTTCATTTGCACATCCCAGAAACAAAAAGTATGTGCTTCACCATAGCCTTATGGAAGAAATTCAAGTTCCTCTCTCCTTATTTTTCAAGTTCAATGCCCACTGATAACAAAATTTTCAAGATAATGATTAGCAGACATTGGTTTAAGTACCTAAATGTATGTTTTTTAATGACACCAACCCCTGAAACAAAAATTTGTACTGAGAAACAAATAGCAGTAATATCTTTTTCACTGATCAGCTAGTCCAAAAGGCAATAGGTAGAGGTGCTAACCCAAAGATTCCAAGATAAAGGGAAGAAAACTCTACAATTTCCAGACTGTTTAGCAAAACTAGAAGAACACGTTTTCCAAACTGCACGAGAAATACTTCCCTCACGAGTCACCATGTGCCATGCTTGGTCTCGATGGTTCTCTTCCTTCTACTCCTAGTTCAACTACCATATCTTCATTGGAACCAACACCCCAAACTCCATTAGAAAACGATTCACCATTTTTTAGTAGTGATTCGCCATTTGTACTGGTGATTCGCCATGATTTTACAAGATAATATAATCTCGTGAGAGATTCGCCAAAAAATTATATAGACATATTATATTATTAATAAAATCGCCTTCCATTTTTCCTATGTATCATGGGGATTCACCGATTTATTATATATATAAATCTAGGGGGGTTCTTAAAATTTACCCTGTCAGTCATGCAAGTAACTTTTTCCCTATAAGGAATTAGATAAAATAAGTTGTCATGGCTGTCCATATCTGAAGTTGGGATGAGTGGGTATCCCACCATATCGGGACTTGGAAAGTGAAAGTTTGGACTAGACTTTACATTCTTCCCTGTTCATGAATAGATTTTGCTAATTGATTTATATGATTGATATGGGATGCTCTTTCTTAAATTGAATGTTGTTGCGAAAGTCAGCCATTAGATTTGTTGGGGAAGAGATAGGATTTATCAACAATTTTTTTCTCTCATAATTGATATTGGTTTGATAGAATAGCATGAATGAATTCTGGATGTCGGAATGGCCTATATTTTCCAACATTATTTTTCTTTGGATTTTTAATTTTAAATCTACCATTCACAAATATTTGTGTTATATTTTTTCCAATAGAAAGGGGAGAACTAGTCATAATTTTACCATAGGCATTTGGTTCAACATTATCATGTTCTTCGTGTAGTACTTAATAGATTTTTCTCATTTCAAATTCTTCACCAGAAGCCTAAAATTGAGGTTTTCATTCTGGTGGGTCTAAAGGAATGATAATATTCTTATTGTTACCTTTTAATTTAATTATGTATTTTTCCAATGATATTTTTCCCTTCATTATTCATCCCCAAGGTTGGTCATTTAATGTTCGGTATGCAATAATTACATGAAATAAGTCTATGACTTAAAATTTGAGTGTCATCAACATTTCCATGATCAAATGTTGTACTTGCCAAAGTGTCAGAATTGGTTTAATAAATCTCTAGTGGGCGAGTTTAAGGTAATTAGTTGTTCTATGTAGACTAAATCAACCCATTTTAATTTGTGTTTCTCCTAGAAGAATGCTTACTTCAAATCCAATTTTGAAAAAAATTGTCTAACCATGTATCCATTTACTTATAATTCGACCTATGGATCGTGTTCTTCCAACTAATTTCCTTGTGAAGTTTGTCAGAATTTTTTCCCTTTTTCTCAATTTTTGTTGCAGATTTTCAGCATATTTAATAGCCCTACCAAAGGAGCAAAAAAATGTTCTTGTTTTAGTAGTTAAAGGAATTATTCTTGAATGAGATCCTTATAGAGTCATTTTTTATCGACTTCTTTCATAAAAAAATATAATACTTTCAACATTTTATTATTTTTTCCTGCATATCACGATATTTCATCGATTTTTTTACTGATCATATAACTTGTTGATTTTCATTTCTAGTAACTTTTACTGCTCTAGACCTTATAAATACATGAATATATTTAGAATTCATAATCCCATTCTTTGGAATGGATTGTAATAGATTAAAATTTTGTTTATTTAAGATTTTTTCAAAAAATTTAGTGCAATCCTCCGAGGAGTGATCACCCAACCCACAGAAGAAAAAATCAGTTTTATATTTCAATGGAAATTGAGCTGATATGTTTCCTTCTTGCTAACAAGTATAGAAATATAATATTCCTTAATCACAACCATGACCACATCCCCTAACATTGTATCCTTCTCCTTGTCCATCGTAATGTCCTCGACCACGTCCCCCTCTATCATAATATGGCGATTCACTAAATTTATCAGTCGCATGTGAATGATAGACAACATGATAGTTTGGCTTATTTTTTTTATTAAGTGTGCATTCTTGCATGGAATGTGCATTGTCTTCACAAATAGCACAACATTTCAACTTAGAGTTTTTTAAGTTGTATTGACAAGCTTTAGTTGAGTGATTTGAGGAAACTTAGCAGATGTTGGAATATATGTTAGACTATATTATTTGAACATCTTGGTCAAAATACTCTACAAACGTATATGTTTCTTTCATGTGCCCTTCCATGTGACAATTAGTACACCATATCTGATTCTTTTGGACTGTCAGTTATAGTAAAGAGTTTTGTAATTTTTCAGTTTTGTCTTTAATTTTTTTGTGAGTGGATGAGATAATTGACTGGCCTTCATCATTTTTATTAATACATTATACTAGTTTAAGTGCTTCTTCACATGTTGTAACTTCATACATTCTAAGTGGACCATGAACCTTATGAAGTATAACATCAACATACCATTGAACTAAAAGGTGTTCATCAATGTGTTGGCTTGTTTGGGCTTGACCGAGGTTTGATCTATATTGTGTTCCAACAAAAAAATCTATCATCAACCCTTTTAGCTACGACCTACAAGTAGATCGCAGTCTTCGAGGTGGCTATGGGTGGTTGCAGAACCAAGTTTATGTAGCCTTGAGGGACTGTGCGATGTTGTCAATGTACTATCCCACTATTATATTTTAACATACATAAGCTAAATGCACTTTATAAAACCATTTACTTACTTTGAAAAATACAATAGAACACATTATACAATATCATAAAATGCATTTTTATAATGCACAACTTGTTGGCAAGTGTTGTCCTTGATCGCAACCTACTTGATAATGTTGATGGAAACCTACTTGATGAAGTTGTCCTTGACGGAAACTGACTTGTCCTATTTGTTAATGATGTAAATCTGATGTACCTATAGAGAAGTACATATGCAATGGAGAAAGGAATTGCTGTAAGGACCAGA